>OZ014488.1:19362531-19858375 GCA_963965965.1 Trididemnum nubilum | reverse complement strand
ACATGCCCTAAAAAGTAGCGTCGCTACCGCTACCCGCTACTCAGTTTCTGTAGTAGCGGCGCTACCGCTACTCAAAAAGTAGCGGGAGCGGTAGCGCGGCTACTATAGTAGAGCGCTACTGCCCACCTCTGCTACACTCCCAGCCTCTTGACAATTTTTATAACTTTTTTGGAAGAAGGAGCCTTTTCAGCGCCATTTTGATCACATTTCGAACTTTTTTAGAGCTATTTGAAAGAACTAAATTGCTGAAATTCGAAAATCATTTAAAAGAATTAAATTTTCCATCCTCTTCAGCCCCTTTACTTACACATCAAGTCCAAAGCATTCTTAAACGCTAGTATTTGGGGGTTAATTAGCCCCCAGGCCCCTCTTGGTTCACGTAATATTTATTTTATTTCATGGATGATCACTCTACAAGAAACGATTCTGTTGATCTACATCTTTATTCCTAAACATATCTGTAAACGCTTAGCCACCTAGATGTACGTAGCGACTCATGGTTTGAGAAACACTTAATGAATATCGAATAAGCATAAATGAAAACCTGTTCAGTAGTGTGCACCGTGTCAATAAAAATAAGACAGATTATTGCATCGAAATTATGTTACAGCAGTTGGTTGCAAGCAATTTTGCAAAAGATCGAGAAAACGTTGGGCGAGAATCATGTTTGAAGGTTATTAATCCGTTTTAAATCGTTGTGTATTTTCTTGAGGCTACGTGATGTTCCAAAAAAAAAAAGTATTTTGAGTATACCGAAATAGGGGGGCACAAGCAGCCGTTAGAGGGGGCACGGCCCCCCCCGTAGCAACGGCGCTGGCATGAGTTCATACCGGTGTGCACAAACCGGTTGCTAAACTTACAGTAACAAAACCGATTAATTCTTAAATCCGTCCGGTTTCTGCAAAATTTGAAAACCAGTAGCCTTACTTGTTTGCTCCATCTAAGTTAAAATTTTTTACTTTTGAGTTAATGACATGATGAATTCATTAGAAGAGCTGACGTCATATAGCCATGGCCAAACTTTTTATTATCGCCAAAATGACATATAATGGCCAATACAAAAATTCTGGTTGCGTACCTGGTATAAGCCAAAAATTATACTGGGCACTTGACCAGGATTTTAGAGGTTTGGTGAACCCACAGTTACTGTTCTTTAGCGCACAAAATGTCTCGCTTTGGTGGTGCAACTGAGCAAACTGGTGCAAATAAGCGTATCACCGACAAGGGTGTTGAGGCGTAGCCTCCGGCTCTTGGGCGATTTTTGTGATTTTTCGGAAAAAATTAGCTATTTAAACGCCATAAATTTAGATCACGTTTCGCACCTTTTTAAAGCTATTCGAAAGAACTAAATTTCTAAAATTGGGAGTTATTTACAAGAATTAAGTTGTATAGCCCCTTCAGCTCTCCCCCTTTAGCAACAGGTGAAAATCAAAACACATTTGAACGCCAGAATTTTGGGTAAAATTTTCTGGGTGACTTGGCTGAGGAGAAACTGAAGCTCCGTTAGCCCCCTTTGCGCCACTGCTCTATACTAAGGTTCACCAACCGGACAGAGACCAAAAGCCACATTTCTTACTGTGTTATACTTATACATAGCAGATTTGGAACACAAATTTTTTCCAACTACTTTGTAGCACTTCCCTCATACCGGTATATCTGCTTTCCCATTAGGCTAATGTTTTAGCAGCATCTGGATTCAAACATAGCCTATCCTGGCAGCTCACCCGAAACTTCGTGTGTGGTTTAAATTAAAGGCGTGATGATTAAACACTATCCTAATGGGAAAGTAGATATATGAGAAAAAAGCTATCTCACAGTTGTAAAAAGTTTTTACTGAATTACAGCAAAGATCCGTTTTATATTCAAGTGCGCGCTACCAGTAAGCATCTGGAAACAGGGACTTTATACACTGGGAGGCTTGAGCCTCCGCATTCTTGATTAAAACTTAAAAGATAGCAATAGAAATCCTTCTCAGTTTTTGAGTCAAGTTGCCACACAGGTTGGGAACTGGGAAGTTTAAAATTCAAAAATACTGCGCCGGATTTTTGCGCCAACCAAGCACTCATTTATTTTCTGTGGCACACCGATCGCAGTTTAATTGCAAATTGCTAAGTGCAAACTGCATAGCGTATTGCAAGGAAAGAATACTAAATAAGAAAGATCGGAGATAGCCTACGGTGCCGGTAAAAGAAACCCTCTATAAAAAATATAGTTTATATCAAAAAATTTAGCGTTTTATCTTTTATGTTATTCATTATTCAGTTGAACAATGTAGTCGTAATTTAGAGTTGGAAGTTTCCATTTGCACAACGTACAGACGTTCCTGCGTACCGGTAGCCAAGTTGACGTAATACCGGTTCTAATAGTAATAAGGCTCACAAAGTAGTCGTAATAGTAATGGAGAAAAAAAAACACATGCTATTTTCGCACTAGAGGCAAAATAGCCCAAACAAATGACTACCGGTATAGCCTAGGCTATTGCCTCCTGTCCCAAAATAGCCTTAAAATAGACTACCGGTATTTGATATTTGGAAGGCTTTATTTCACCGAAAATCGGTTACGCAACGAGAAAAGTCGTATTACGGTAACCGAAAATATTACCTTATAAGGTCACAAACTCCGGTTACGCAAGTGGGAAAATGAATATTACGGTGACCGGATTTTCCGGCTACAGTAGTTTCACTTGTAATAGTTGGGTAGCCGAAAAATGTTTGGGGAGAAAAACAAATTTTTATTTTCTCTATTTGAAATTTTTATTCTCTCTATTTGAAATTTTTTCTCATTTTCATATGTGGGTTTTTGTCTTTCTCTCTCATCTGTCATTGCTCTTCTTTTGGTACTGTATTCTATTTACTTGTTGTTACCTCCTTCGTTTCCGACTCTTTCTCTCGGCTTCACTTGGCTCTTTTGGTACTCGACTCTTCCAACTTTTACGTGAACTCACCTTCGATCTTCACGGGTTTCGAACCCGAATCCCAACGCATTGATGATTCACGCTCCGAAGTCGTTACCACTCGACCGTCCAAGCCTGTGACGGATTCATCACAAATTGCGCTAATAAACCAAGACATAACGATGAGCATTGAAGCGTATCGCCGGTCACCAAGTGCTAAAACCGACACTTGCGTAACCGACAACCAACGACGTTTGTGCATTTGAACTTTTGTGTTAGCTGTATCTGATTAAATCTTGTTCCATTAACCTCCTCTACCAAAACAGTGCTGCCAAAGGTTCGCCACTATACTAACTAAATTTCTTAAGAACGAATATTTGCAAACAAGCAAGTGTTCGAGAGCTGAAATGTACGGGCTACAGCTTTCTTTGATTGACGGGAATCTCAAATACCAGAGGTGAAGGACACATTATTGAAGTGAAGTTATTGAGGTGAAAGACTCAAGGATACATTTTGAAGTCCTTGGCCTTGGCTTCGAAGGTCAAGGCCTTGGCCTCGAAGCCTCAAATCCTAGAAAATTTTTCTGTCCTCGGCTCATAGACAGCACTATTTTTTTTTGAACGGTTAAAATGTAGTTGGAAAACGCCAGAAACCTCGCGGAATATTCGCGAAGAGTTTTTTTGTTTTCCTCTTTTGGAGATCACATGAAAAAATTTCTTGAAGACCTTTCTTTTTGTTTTGGAGATCGCCTGAAAAATTTTCTTGAAGACCTTTTTTTGATAACACTTGCACCAGTATCCTTGAGCATTCCCCTTTGGCCGCGGATCTATTTTGTGTCCTTGGCCTCGAGCCTTGTGTCCTCGACTCCATAGACCTTAAGTTCTCAAAGTGCTCCTTACGGAGACCCAGGGCTCCGCTAAAAAAACCTAGGGTCTCCGCAACCTATTCGTTTACTTTGTTTTTAGTTTAGAAATTTATAGTGGGGCTCCGAAAATAATGGTCAACCTCTTCAAGGGCTCCATAACACCAAAAGTTTGAGAACCCCCGATATAGACGATAGAGGTTGGCAAACGCTGTAACTCGTTGTCTTTTGGCCATGAGCTATACTTACAAAACCAAGATGAAATTACAATGTCTTTCTTTATTGATTACATTTTCTAACTACTGCAAATACACTAGTTAGGTTTCTGACCACAAAATTAACCCAAACTTGAAAACACACTAGTACACAAGTATTTCAAAATATCTTATAACGGTATAAGTAGAATTTATTTCCAAATTTGCACATTAATAAAAATCAGTTAAAAACAAACAATACAAAACATAGTCAGGTAAAAACAATTATTTTATCTCCGATTCTAAACACCTTTTGGTAAGTGTGCATTTAATTTAAATTCAGGGATGAAACGACTCTAGTCAGAGCTTTGACCAGAGTCGCATTTTATGACTTTTTGAAACAACTCAAGTCGCATTTATGTAGAAGATTCAACTCGAATTTTAATGCCAACGACTCGGTCATAGTTTAGATTAAATTAGTTAATGAAGGAAAAAATTTATATATATGTTTGGATCAGGCGCGTAGCCAGGATTTGGAAAAGGGGGGGGCTCTTTTGAAAGAGTGAGAAAAGTGTACAGGAATTTAACCCGAATTTTCATTATTCTTGAATCAGTTTCACATGGTTTGTCCGAAACTTGAGACGGAATTTCTCGGAAAGCTCTGAAATTCGAATGTTTTCTCAGCTCAAAAACAGGTGGTCTCCAAAAGAAAAAAAAAAAAAAAAGGTCTTCACCGAAATTGAGTCTGATTTTTCGGCCAAAATCGGAAGTTCAAACAATTTTTCAGCCCAAAAACAAGTGGTCTCCAAAACAAAAAAAAAAAGGTCTACACCGAAATTGAGTCTGATTTTTAGGCCAAAATCGGAAATTCAGACACTTTTTCACACCGAATCACGACATCTACATCACAACTTCGGCACCCAATTTCCTTTGGGGGGGACTGTTTTCAATTTTTCACCAAAAATCGGCCTAAAAAGCAACAAAAACGTGCGATTTTGCATACTTCACAAGCCAATGGGGGGGCTCGAGCCCCCCCTGGCTACGCTACTGGTTTGGATCAATGTTAAAAAAGAACAATTTTTTTCCATACTAGAATTTTTTTAAATGACGTAGAGCGTCCTTGAGGTTGTTGGTGGTTAAACTTATATTTATATGTTAACAGTAACTTTTGATTTCAAAATTTTTCAAACGTGACCAAGTCGAAGTACACTTTTTTTTTAGAACCGGTAAATCTTGAGTCGATACTGGCTGTTTTTATTTTTTGCAGGTTTTCAGCTTCATTTGCTCTTGATTTTGTAAAAATTTTGAGAGCCTCGATGTCAATTTTAGCGGCCATGTTTGTAACACGGTTTAATTCCTATTGCTCTGTCTGCTTTAAGTGAAAGCTTTCTCCATTGCTTTTGCGGCATCGTAAATTTGCAAACGAGAAAAAACAAGCTTTTTTTCAAGTTGAATTGCCAACAAATTTTCTCAATTGCTTGCGCAGAGCAACAGCACTCCATAATCTTGGAATAATTGCAATTTTGCTTGCAAGCACAAAATCACTCAAATTTTTTCGTTTGTTTTTGTTTTATTTTGCTGCCGAGGCTGGCATTGTTTTTCTTATTTTTCCTTATAAAAAGTGTGTAATGCTAATTTTGTCAACTGGTGCTACGCAATTTTTCCTTATCAGACGAAATAGCAAATGGTTCTAAACATAGGCGTAGCCAAGATTTTCCATTGGGGGGGGGCAAACCACAAATCACATGCAATGACGTCATCAGAAACTTCGAAAGAGAATTTTTTGTGGGGGTAAAGATATCGTAAAATAGAAGATCAGAAGCCGTGGCCTGGTGTTGGCTCGTAACTAGGAACTCGTTCATGGGAGAGGGCTTAAACCAACAGTTAAAATGCGGAAATGTCTAAATTGGGAGACGTCTTTAAGTAAAGAAGTGTACCGTAATTCAAACGTAACACAGACGGGGGTCTGGGGGCGGAGCCCTATGCCGCCCGAGGCTATGGAATCTGGGGCGAAGTCCCCAGACGCTGGGCAATTTTTCGTTATTTTTTGGAAAAAAAAAAGCTATTTTAATACCATTGGATCACATTTCGCACGTATTCATAGCCTTTTGAAAGTACTGGATTTCTAACATTTGAAAGCCAATTGAAAAAATTAAGTTGTTCAGTTTTCCTTTTGCTTGCAATTTAAGTCCAAAACACGTCTAAAATTCTGCATTTTGGTGTTAAATTTTGTAAGCGATTTGGCCCAGTAGGGGGAAGTAAATTGCATTGCATCCTGCAGTTTTTTAGCAGTACATACCAATCCAGTCAAATATTTTCCTTAGAGATTGTTTTGTCATGAAAACAACCAGCTATAGGAGGACGTATACGGCCAAGGGGCGCAGGTCCTCTCAATTCAAAAATTTGTTAAATGAGCATTTCCTTTACTGTAGCTAATTTTTTTAAAAGTATTTTGTTGCATAAAAACTGGCGAGGTGAAGGTGAATTGTTATTGAAAAATGTACAGCAGATAGTTACGCCTACAAACCATGTTATAGCCCGGGTCGGATTTACATTGAGTTGAGCCCTTGGCACTTTGGGATTTTTGCAATATTTTTCTTCCAAATACAGGTGAAGACCAAAAAAAGTCTTATCTGAGTGCGGGGCCCCTGGCACTGAGCCATATATTAAATCCGTCCCTGGTTAATGGTATTGCATTGCGTTCATAAAAAGGTTAGATGAGGGCCTCAGTTGGCAACTTTTAGAAAAAAACCCTTAACGTTACTCTGGGTATACGTTTAAATTGGTTGGCAAACATTAAATTGAGCGGGCCCCCTGGAACTATATTATTGTTGGGGGCCCATTTAAATTGAGGGCCATTTAAATGTTATTGTAGGGGGCCCATTTAAATTGGTTAATAAAAATTAAATTGAGGGGGCCCGGACCCCCGGATCAATATTATTATTAACTACTGTTGTACGCGTGTACTGTTGTACGCGAAGATGCTAAAAAAAATTGAAACTGAAGAAACAATATATTTTTTGTGACATTTTTATCATTGGTAGCATTTCAATTAAGGGCCATTTAAATGTTATTGTAGGGGGCCCATTTAAATTGGTTGGTAAAAATTAAATTGAGGGGGCCCGAGCCCCTTAAATCAATACTATTGTTAATTACTGTTGTACGCGAAGATGCTAAAAGAAACTGAAGAAACAATAGTTTTTTTTGTGATATTTTTATCATTGGTAGCATTTCAATTAAGGAGAAGGGGCCGCCCCCCTCCCCGGCTACGCCTTGGTTCTAAATGCAATTCGCTTTCTCAGCAGTCTAATTGCGAACATGGCGACGATTTTAAGTAATTTTCAGCAAAAATTCGCTTTAGGTAGAAGTTTTCAACATTTCGCCATTGAATTTTGAGAACCAAAAAACATTACTCGCACGCTTGAAGAGCGCTTTGAAATCTTCGTTAAGTTGGCGAAAAAATGTGACGTATTTTTACTCAAGTTATATCTCCCAATCGATCCAAGCAACTTGGCGAGCGAAATGATGTCAGCCAGCTCTCAGAGCTCCAGATAAACGTGTAAAAACAACCCCTTGCTTTTAACGAGTATTTCGTTCGGTAGCCTACCTTAAAAAATTTTTGCAATTAATGTGTACGAGAAAACTTCTGTCGTGTGGGCCCAAACTAGTAAAATCCATGATGTAGTTCGCTTGAGACCAGGTCTACACTGGGCGTAAAATCGTGAGCGTACGACCGTAGCCTTTTTTTTTAAAACAGAATTTAGTACGCGCGGCGTACCGCCTTGTTATCGTACAAGATTCCAGTTGGCGAAAATAAACTAAGGATACGCTCGTACGTTGATGATTTTATGCATAATGTAGACTGGGCCATTCGATGCGATCAAGGCGGACGTTTTTGTTTTTCTTTTTTTTTTCTTCAAAATATTCAGAGATTTTAAGAATATTTTCACCAAATTTCATCTTTCCACAATTTTCCATTGAGCCATTTTCAAGACATGGAAGTTAAAATGTAAGGTTTTCCCCTTGCAAATTTTGTAAAGTTGCATTAAAAGCGAAATTTCAAAAGTTACTACTTGTTTTCAACTACTAACAAGTGTTATGAGAGAGCGTTGCTGTCGAAATGCAGTTGAGAAGAAATTGCAAATTAGCAGTCTTTTCAGTAAAAGCACGTCTCACTTTTCTAAAAGTTAATCTTCTATCATCATAACCCTGACAAAATTGCATTAGTGGCAACTCAAGAAGAAAATTGTTAACTTTGAAACACAGTATCTTGAAAACGGTAAGAAATAGAAAGCTCAAAATTAGTGAGAATGCATGCTAGACTTTTCTCAACGTTTTAGTCAAGACGAATTGAATGCCCTTTTAGTTTTCACAAAACATCCAGAATGAATGAGCAAATGATGATAGCTAACACAATACATAAATCGGTCCGGCATGTTTGAATAGCAAATACATCACATGCTTAAAAAATAAACTCGTAGCTTCTGTTGGGGTAAACACGATTTAGAAGAATTCAACTTTTCAATGATGTAAATCAAAAGTTGACAGTGAAATATCACAAACCATTTTACAACAAAATCTCTTTAAAATATTGCGTGGTTTTGAAAGCTCCCTTTTCAGCGAAGAAGAGCATGTTCTTCATTTGGAAGATTGGTTTAATTGAAATAGCGTAGCTTTTTTTTCTGCATTACATTTTCTTCGCATGATGCAAGATAACTTCAGATTCTTCATATCCGCTGTTTCTAAAAAAATATTTGGCAAACAATTAACTACATTATCATCAAAAATGGTGAAGTCTGTTTACACCAACGCATTATGTATGTTTTTAAACTTTTAATGCTATAGTAATGCAGTACAATACTATCTGAACTACAACCAATGGCTATAAATGTTAGTAACAAATTATGAAAGTCGGCAAATTGTCGACTTTTTACATCAGCAAACTGATAAAATTGACAAACTTTCATGCTAGCCTTGGGTCCATAACAACTGACCATGACAAACTGACCGCAAATCAAATGATGCCGATTGGCTAAGAAGGGCGATCATGAAAATATTTTACTATCCCCAGAGCCATCTTGCCCAGAAACCCTCACTTTGTGATGAAACCGTTGGCTCGCAGTCAGTTTGTAGCGGTCAGTTGAGTTGGCTTGGCTAGCTTAGTCTATTACTGTATTTTAAACTAGACTTCCATCAAATTATGTTGAAAAACCTTTCCTTTACTTTACTCAAGGTTTAACTACTTTTGTTCCTATTTATTTGTAGTGTGTTCCAGAAATATTATCCATTATTTAAACAAATCACCCTAAATGCTGCATGTATTAGTAACTAAAGAGTGCCTACAGTGATATGAAAGTAGCAGTACATTTTAAACAATCACAATGATTTCTCACACAAAATTAGTTGGTAATGATACTATAAGTTGTATAGTATAACATAAACAGACTTTCAAAGTACTTACTGTGGAATTTTTTCACAGTTTTTGAGAATGAATCTTTGAGGAATTTGATGACTCGTTACTCGTTCAGTCATTGTTGCTGTCATTTAGGGGCACCATTGGCCACTTGTGTAATTTTGTGGCCATTTGTTATTTTTTTTAGATCAGATACTAAAGGAACATGGTCGAGAACATTTGTATATTTTTTGGAATTTCTTGACGCTATCATTTTTTGCAGCATTATTTTAATAGTATGTTCACTTCTTTTCAGTATCATCTTTACTATTCTGTATTGTTTATTCTTGAAAGTAGAATCTATCCTTGAAAACACAGAACATTGCATAAATCACCCAAATTCCATCTTCTACTTCATGCTGTAATTGTTCAAAATTACAAACAGCCTTTTTGAATTTATACATCACTGTGCTTTTAAATCATACAACACTTCAAGCACAAAATGCATGTTACTGACATACCGTTGACATATTATAGATTATGCAAATGATAAAATTTCTTCTTATTACAAAATCTGGAAAACATAACCATAGAATTAGAATATCTAAAACACATTAAACATTCAGCAATTGAAATACCAAACTGTAGCAAAATACCATAACTTTCAGACCATAAGGCGCACTTAAAATACCGTTATTAAAATTTTCAAAAAACTGAAGTTGTGCCTTATATATGGGTCCACGACTTTTCGGCGCGACCATTTCGACGCGGCCCTTTTTGGCGCCAACATTCTGTGCTTTTTACTAACACTAACCCAAAGCCCTAACCCTAACCCAAACCCTAAATAAGTGAACTGTCAAAGAGCACCGAATTGGCGCTGAAACGATCTGTGCAGAAAACAAACGGCAATGAAATAGGTAGTGCCGAAATGGTCGCGCCAAAATGGTCGCACCGAAAAGACATGATCCTCTTATATATGCAGGGGTCGAAATTAACTTTTGTAACAACTTGCCCATTGAGCAAGTGATATCAAATTTCATCTTGCTCGAAAAAATAGGTGCAATAAGTTCAGAGGTTGTTTAACTTTGAAAAAAATTTTGTGAAATGTACTTCTCAGTTCTAGGCAAAAAGCAGTGAATTTACAAAATACACGTAGTTGCATATCCTATTTCGAGAATCAAGTTTTTGTAGGCGATGCTACGTTAATATCATAGATGGGGAAGTTAATGCAAAACGTTAGCTTCGTTAACCACTAGTCCGTTAACAAACTTCACACCTCCGTTAACGTTAATCCGTTATTTTCAGATTTAATTAACGGAAGTTAATAAAGTCCGTTAATCCGTTAACATTTTGCGTGTAATTTACATTTCGTTTTATTCACTCGCTTCTAGAACACGTATTGACGCTGTTGAGCTGATTGTAAGGAAATATTTATTGCTATGGTGGTCTTTTTGTGTTTTGAAAGTTACATTTTACAGTCTAATCTAATTTCAAGATAAAAACAAGTTCAAATGCACTAACGAAGCTGCAAGATATTAATGATAAAAACCTTAACGGGAAGTTAACAGAACTTAACGGACGTTACTTTAGTCTGTTAACAGCACTTAACGGAAGTTAATTAAGTCCGTTAACATGAAAAAACTTTTTAACGGATTAACGAGTTAGTGAAAAAGTTAGCTTCGTTATTAACGGATTAACGGACTTGTGCCCAACTATGGTTAATATGATGCAGTAAGTAACTCTTTCCAATCATGCACTACACAAAAATTGATTTTTTGATTGTAATTATTTCAATTATTACGATACATACAGTGATATTGACTAATGTTGCAGTTTTTCGCAAACACATTTTAATTCAAATATTTTGGAAACTACACTAGCTAAAAAGCCGAAATTTTTTGCAATAGGAGCTAAAGTATTTTCAAAATAATCATAACAAAAAAATTGCAAAATTTTTGACGTTACTTATACGTAGCGCAGTGTAGCACTTGTGATATCTGATACAGATGTTTATGAGGCAAGTGTGGGAAATTTTTTCTTAAAAAAAAAGTAGCTTTTTGTGCCAAAAAGTTCCCAAACATGTCTGGGTATTAAAAATGTACTTGCGATTAAGAAGAGTTAACTGCAATTAATAATGTGCGTAAGATTACAACAAAGTGTTAATTGTGACACTTACAAAGTGTAACTAAAATAAAGGAAGCAACAGCTTTCTCTACTTGTATATTTTACTTTATTGCAGCAAAAGCAGACCTAAAATGCATCTGTGAATAATCTTTGTGATGTTGTTTAATACGCTGTATTTTGTCAGATTGCCCATCGGGCAAGCTAAGCCGAAAAATAACTTGCTTGAGGCGATTTCAACTTGCCTTGAGCAAGCGGGCAAACGTTAATTTTGAACCCTGATATGAATTAGGTTATACTCTTTTTCTCTTTACAATTTAAATCAGAGCTATTTAGAGTTTTACAATATTTAGACCTCTTTAAGTAACATCTCATATATATAGTGCACCTTCTATAAGAAAATAATAGCAATAAAGGTCATGTATTGATCATGCACTTTATAGTTCAAAAAATACAGAAAATCACAAAATAAAGTCATTGAATTCAAATAACAAGGCACTAATAAAGGGTTTGATGAGGGTTGCAAACTCAAACTTGAACTCGAATAAAAACAATCAATTTCTCGAACTCAAAAAAATAATTTGTCTAAACTCGAACTCAAATAAAACTGATCGAGTTTGAGTTTACTGAAAAGAACCTCATAAACCAAAAAAAAATGTCAGAAAAAATTTTTTTGTTAATTATGCAGGGTAAATTAAGATTATCATTCATTTGTTTATGCTGTGGCAACATAGAAACACAGCATGTTGTATAGAAAATGAGAGCAATTAGCCAAAAAGTAGACTTAGCATTTTTGTCAGAATGAACTCCAAACTTAAAAAACTTGATATTTTTGCTGTATTTAAACTAAAAAAAACAAAAAAACTCACACTTGTCAGAATAGACTATACTTCAATTCAAATAAAAATCTATTGAGTCTGCACCCTGGGTTTGATGATGATTATAAACAGCTTTGGGCATTAACTCATTAATAACAAAGTTAAGTTTTTCATTAACGAGTTAAAAAGCTTTTGTGAGTTAACTTATTAACTACAACTTTTGTTAAACTACTTTAATGTTTACGTTAATCCGTTAAACTTCTAGGCTACACCATGCGTCTTACTGCCATAATAATAGGTATAAAAAAATGAATTAAAAAAAGGCTTCCATTTGTCTATCTGTATTAGAATAGTAAATACCGTAGTAACAGAAATCAGGAGTAATTTTTATCTTGTATGGAAATGGAATCATTTTATTGGGCATCAACAGCGGATTATTATAGAATTTTTTTTTAAATTACGAATTAACAATTAACTTTAACTTGCGTTACTGTTGTTTTTCAGTTAACTACTTAACTTTAACTTAGTTAAAAAGTTGTTAAAAAATTCTTAGCAAATTAACTCTTACAGAAGTTAACGTTTCTCATTAACTTGCCCAACACCGATTATAAAGTATGGTGATTAGAGAGGTGAGGGGGTATGATTACTGATAGCATAAGGAGTATATATTATGGAGATAGATAGCCTTGGGTTTTGATTACTAAATTAGTGGCCAAAGGACTGTGAGGTATGATAGCCTTAAAGAGACATTGCTTGAGATCAATTTTATTAAGATGAAAACTACTTGAGGTAATAAATAGGTGCCCCAAATCTTGTTCCACTATTTTCCTTGTCCAAGGGTATTCAAGTCAAGTTGTTCACTCTTGACTAAAATGTCGGGAAAAGCCTCAAATGCATCCTCAACGAATTAGAACATCCTATGTCTACTATTGCAGTTCAAAGTTAACAATTTTCTTCTTACTTCAGTGTTGCTATTTTGTCAATTCGTGACAGAAGATTAACTTTTGGAAAGTTGGCTTGAATTTACTTGAAAAGCAATTAAATTACAATTTGGACCCTCAACTTTGTTTTGGCAACTACTTTACTGCACAAAAATCGTTGAAAATTACTGATAACAAACATGCAACAACTTTTGAAATTTGGCTGTAGTTGGTAACCCCGGATGTGGAAGCGGAAGCACTTTGATGAAAAAGACTGGAAGCAGAAGCGAACTCGGAAGTGACTAATTCTATCCGGAGCAGGAAGCAAAAAAATTCGAAACGTGAAGAAGCGGAAGCGAACTCAGAAGCATAAAACTTCAAGAGAAGCTGGAAGCTGAAGCATTAAAAATTTGATTGCTTCCACATCCCTGTTGGCAACCCTGACAAAATTTCTTAGAGAAAAAGGCTTTTCTAAGGGGAAATCTAAACTGTCATATCTTGGGAACGAAAGATCATTAAAAGCTCAAATGTGGTGAAGCTGGTCTTCAAATTTGTCTAAATTTTTTGAAAGAAAACCCAGCAAATACATTTTTGATGGGAATGTCCTTTTAATCTGTTTGCCACAGTACAATTGCAACCCTTTGTTTTGAAATTCATGACATCAAAAAAAGATCGCTTTGAAAAAATGCAAATAATTTGCAAAATTTCTAGTGTTGCTCTATAATTGTATATTGTGTTGTTTATTCAGCAGATTTTGCAAAGCTACTGTATCTTTTTCTGATGACACAAAATTTCAAAACACAAGTTGTCAATGGTGCAGAATCAAGCAGATTAAATCTAACCTATATGTTCAGATAAATAGGATCTGGAAATAAGGGAAGAAGGTTTGGGAAACATTTTTTTTACCAAAAATAGTTTTCATAAAACCGATCTCAAGCAGTATATATTTCTTTTGTTGCCAGCTCTATCGCAAAGTGATTTTGCCAAAAAGTGAAAGTTAGGGCAAGACAGCTCTGAGGATAGTACCAGTACTTAGTAGGATAAAGGCTTATTTCAAATTCACTGACTGCTATTCTGAGTCGATGCTTTATTAAAAATTGGTTTCATTAAAATGCTCGATATTGGTTTCTCGATATTGGTTTCATTAAAATGGGAACTACTTGAGGTATGTATTAAAGAGGTGCCCTAAACCTTGTTCCACTATTTATATCCCTCGTCCATAAAAATAGATTTGATCCACTTGACTTTATATCATTGGCAACCTGCATTTCAAAATTTTGTGACACTAGAAAGAGAAACAAAAGACTTTCAAAATTTCTTGCACAGTGCAGAATAACTACCGGTAAGGACACAATGTTTATTCATTATATATGCATCGCATTTCTTATTCTCCAAGAAATGCTGCAAAGTTATCCTTTTCTAAAATTTCGCAAAGACTGAGCCAAAGATAAGTTAATTCTGCCACTTGTCTAGCATCTATAACATTAACTGCACAATGACAGTTGATCAGAGGTGGGCAGAGTGCAATTAGAAGCGCAACTTCCGCAAACTCCACAATTGCGGGAGTTACGTTGCGCTTTAATTTTTTATTTTAAAACATTCCAGAAATTGCGTTGCAGACTAAAGTCTTTAAAATTTGTGGCGCTTTCAATTTTTTTTCGATTAATAGCGCAGTTCTATACCAGATACACTCAACACTGAACTTGATTTTATTTCATTTCGAGCATAATTTGATAAATGCCGGCTTTCTTTTGCAAATTATTTACTTATTTTTGCCTAAAGTTGCAAAAAAATGCAGTATTTCCATTGTATTGGGAAATTTCTATTGTGGAAGTTAGATTGCGCTTTAACTTGGTTCAAAAATGCTGTTCCACTATGGCGAAATTGTGTTGCATTTCAACTGAATTAAAAAGTTTAGCCTATTGCGGAAGTTGCGCTCAGGTTCAAAAATTAAAAAAACTTAAATTGCGCATTTTGCGCTGCACTTTTACTGGTTGAAGAGGTCGTTGCGCTGTGCTTTTGATATAAAGTTATTTGTGCCCACCTTTGCAGCTGGTCGACAAACCTGGTTCTGTGTAGCCTTCTGATAGATCTTGTCTAGGCTATCTGTAGTGTGCGCTTAGTAAGTACGGGTAAGCCTGGTAGACCTATGTCAAGCCAATATTTGTGTTTCAAAGTTCAAAGACCGGCCCTAGGATACCTGGAGTCTGGTATTAATAACTTGATTTTAGATCCAACTCTGAAAGAAAAATATCGTAAACTACCGGTAGCCTACCACTTAAATTGTGAAAATCCATATAATTAGAACTATTGACCTATACATGGTAGGCGACTCTACCCTATAGGCCTAAATATGTGATGCCTGTACCTAACGAGCAAGTAAGGCAACAAACAATGCCTGATGAGTGATGCTGCACTTTCCTCAGTAGCCTACCTGTCTACTTCTGACTTGTAGGCTAGCCTACTGCAATAGGGTAAATCCGTTACTCAACTGACTGCGTGGGATATCTACTAGGCCTACCGCATCTGCTAACTTGCACTAACGCGCAGGCAAATTACCAATACGCACGACAGTTATACCGGTTGTACTGTATATACTGTACAGCACGAATAAGCTACCAGTACTTGTTTACCTGTACCAGGTTTATGCTTTCCCTTCAGCTTTCCTAATGGTTCATGATTATCATTCAATGTAATTGTAATTGTTTATCATTCAATGCGTATTGCCTAATCGCTGCACCACTTTGGACAACTGCACGTCCATTTTCTCATTTTTTTGCATTCTACTTTGACAATATCTCAGTTATTTAGTTAACCCTACAGCATCGGTTACCGTAGTGTTGGTTTGAAACTTCTGTAACCGAAAAATCGGTTACCGAACTTTCAAAGTGATACTACGGCAACCGTAAACGGCTACCGAACTGTTACTTTTCGATCTTGCGTGACCGACCGCCGGTTGCCGTAGTGCTGAAATGAATTCTTCCGTGACCGAAAGTCGGTTACGCAGATGTTACTTTTCCACTTCGGTGACCGATCTCCGGTGAAATAGTCACTTCCTTGATATTTTGCCTCCTGTCCCAAAAATTTTAAAAGCTTTTAACTCAGTTCCTTATGGCCGTTTGATGAATAAATTGTCTGCATTAGGGATAAAAGAAAAATTTTGTCTGTGGATCAAATCCTTTCTCTTTAAAAGATCTGAGATTGTTGTGGTTGAAGGTGTTAAAAGTGACGCTTATGCAATGACTTCAGGTGTACCACAAGATAGTTGCATTGTTCCACTTTTGTTAGTTGCATTGGTCCACTTTTGTTTTAAGTATATATGATGACATAGATGATTATTTGAGCTTTTGTCACATCTTGAAGTAGGCTATGCTGACAATATAAAAATTTAGAAAAGTTTAATCTTGTTGATGAAAAATCTAGTAGAATTGAGTTGCAGTCTGATTTAAACACTCTTGATAATTGGGCAAATAATTGACAGTTGCCGTTCAGTCCATCTACCGGTAAGTGCTCTTCATTGCAGTTTGGTCATTTACTTTTGGCTCATGATTATACCTACGCTATCTGGTAAATGTACGGTATTACTTCAAAATCTCAAGAAAAAGATCTTGGTTTAACTATATCGACTGATATGAAGCCATCAGTTCACATTGCTAAAGTTGTGAAGCAAGCTGAAATGTGCTTGGCGGTAATAAAAAGAACAATAGTTAATCGTGACGTTGCAGTTTTTTTCATATTATACAGGCAGTTGGTAAGACTCAGTTGGAGTATGCTGTTTCAATATGGAATCTTTATCTCATGCGTGACTTTGAATTAATTGAGAAAGTTTAGCAATGAGCAACAAAATGCATTTGTAGTTTGAAAGATAAATCTTATCAAGAACGGTTGTCCGAATTAGGAATTGATACTCTGCAACAAAGAAGGTCTATTTTTGATCTGATTGAGGTGTTCAAGGCTGTGCATAATTTATCGCCTCTGCAATTTTCTGATTTTTTTTTCTGTTTGATTCTAACAAAATTACATGTGGCCACCAGTATAAATTGTCCAAACAACAATTTCAGTTAAATATTCATAAATATTCTTTTTCTGTCAGGGTTGCTAATTTGTGGAATCGTCTTCCTTCTCATATTTTTGTTTGTGCTTCCTCGGTTTTGCAATTTAAAAGTCTTTTAAATGAAAATGCAAAACACCACAATCTGTGTTATGCTGTTACTTCAAATTTGATATTGCTGTTTTTATATTTTCTGTTCAATTTTATATTTAAAATTTTATATTTATATTGCTTGTTTTTTACAACTGCATGAAGACATGATTTTATTATTCTGTAACTTTTGATCATTTAAATTTCTTCTTTACTAAGCATTAGCCTGATTATTTATAATTAAACATATCTTCCATTCTATCTAACAGTAATTATACAATTTTTTTTTTCATACTTCTACAATACTGTGTTATTGCATTATATTGGTTTGAAAAAACTGTACGTTTCATTACCTGTGATATTTTTGTTGATTTTGCTCTTTGTTTCAGTATAGATCAGAGGTGGAGTCATCGAGGACACATTTTGAAGTCCTTCGCCTTGGCCTCAAGTCCTTGGCCTCGAAGCCTTAGGTCCTCAAAAATTGCCCTGCCTTCGGCTCGAGGACAGCACTATTTTTTGAACTGTTAAAATTTTGTTGGAAAACACCAGAAACCTCGCAGAAAATTTGAAAATACCTTTTTTGTTTTCCGCAATTGGAGCATAGGCTTAGCCAAGCGGGCCTCCCCCCCCAATTGAAATTTCACCAATGACAAAAATGTGACAAAAAAGCCTATTGTTTCTTCAGTTTCAGTTTCTTTTTAGCGTTTTTCTGTTACACCAGTAGCGAACAAAAATTTTGAAGACCAGGGGCTCCGGGACCCCCTCAAATCAATTTTTGCCAGCCAATTTAAATGTAAACCTGGAAGAAATGGATAGTTATTGTCCTAAAATTTGCTATCTCAGGCTCACATCTAGCCTTTTTATGAACGCAACGCATTAACCAAGGCCGGATTTACCACAATATGGAGCAGTACCAGCTAAGGACCCTGTGCTCAAATCTTAAGACTTTTTATGGTCTTCACCTACTCTTGGCAGAAAGATGTTGCGAAAATCTCCAAAGTGCCAAGGGCCCAGCGCAATGTTAATCCGGCTCGGCAATAACATGGTTAGTAAGCATAACCACCTATTGCACCATTTTTCAATAACAATTCAGTAATTCACCTCCACCTCGCCAGTTTTTACGCACAAAATACTTTGAAAAAAATTAGTCATGAAAAATGCTGATTGAACAAATCGTTGAACTTCAATTGAGGGGGCCTGGGCCTCCTGGCCTAACATGCACTTCTATAACTGGTTATTTTCATGACAAAACAAAAATTTCTAAGGAAAATCTTCGAGTGGGTTTTCATTTACTGCTAAAATGTTGCACAAGGCAATGCACGTTACTTCCCCTTACCTGCACCAAATCACGTACAGTTAAACTTTAACACCAAAATGCAAGATGTTAAACGTGTTTTGGACTTAAATTGCAACTAGAAGAAGGTTTAAACAATTTAATTTTTTTAATTGGCTTTCAAATGTCAAAAATCTAGTGCTTTCAAATGGCTCTAAACATGTGCGAAATGTGATTCAATGGCATTAAAATAGCTTTTTTTTCCAAAAAATTGCCCAAAGCCTCCGGCCACTGGGGGGCCCCCCCAGACTCTGATACACTTGAGTTACACTGGCTTTCTCAAAACGTCTCCAAAGTTAGTATTTGCACTTTTCAACTATATTAGTTTAAGCCCTCTCCCTTTGCAAAATCCTGGTTAAGTGCCAACAGGCAAGTTTTTGATTATGTTATTGCATGTGATTCGTGGTTTAGGCCTCTCCCAATCAAAAATTCTGGCTACGCTTATAAATCAGAGATTGCTTGAAAAACTTTTTTAACAATCTTTTTTTGGAGAGCACTTGCATCTGTGTCCTTGGCCTCGAGCATTCCTGTCCTTGGCCTCGAGAGGGTCTGTCCTCGGAAAGGCTGTCCTTGGCCTCGGATTTTTTTTGCGTTCTTGGTCTCGAGCCTTGTGTCCTCGACTCCACCTCTGGTATATATTAAATACCAGAAATAAATTTTTCAATGTTATTACTTACAATTAATCCTATAGTTTTTTTTGTTTTTTTTTAAAGAAAATATTGTTGTAAGTTGACACCATGAATATGATAACATATAAGTTGTAGTCTTGTTCCCACAATTAGTATGCTTATGTTTTTTACTGGTCCTTAATCTTGGATCTAACTTAATGCAGGTATATTCTTATTTTCATACTATGGTATTAAAGGTGGTGAATCATCCAGCCAATTCCAGTGGTTTACAATAGCTAAAATTGATCTATAATTTTTGATATTTTTTGTTTTGATTTTGGGGCTGCGGTTGCAAAGATATCCCCTAAAAAAAGTTTTTGGAAACTCCTGAGTTTTGTTCTTCCCGCCAAAACCATAGTTCTCTAAACTATTAGGCCTACTTAGGTTTTGTTGCGAAGAACAAAACTCAGAGTTTCCAAAAACTTTTTGCGGGGATATCTTTTTGTATTTGTTGAATACCTTTGCAACTGCAGTCCCAAAATTAAAACAAAAAATATCAAAAATAGTGATCAGTTTTAGCTATTGTAAACCACTGGAATTGGCTGGATGATTTACCACCTTTAATTTTGGTCTAAAATTACTTGTATATTAACTTAAATGTTGATTGAATGATTTAATTTTTACCTCGGATGATAGTCATCTACCAACTTGTTGCAAATATTACTTATGAAAACTTCTGTATCTTGCTGTACTGCTTGGTCAAATTGCTGATGGTATGACCATTGATTTTGTATTTGACCATGACACAATTGTCGCATTGCTGGTGATATGACAGTTGACTTTATTTTTACTGTGGCACAATTGTGCTGGATTGGTATCGGTACGTTGTATTATATTATTTAGCCCAAACCCAAACCCTTATCCTAACTCCAACTGTAGTAACTCTAACCCTTACAGCCTAACAGAGGGAAAATGCTATTTTGCCTCTAGAGGAAAAAGGCTATTTTGCCTCTAGAGGCAAAATGGACACTTTCTAATAATAATAATGCACAGATCCAGCACAATTGTGCCATGGTAAAAAATAAAATTAATCATCGTACTGTACCATCAGCAACGTGACCAAGTAGGCAGAAGTTTTCATAAGTAGCATCCACAGCATGTTGGTAAATGACAATGATCCAAGGTGAAAACTAAACCATCCAACAATAAAGTTTACACGTAGTTTTAGACCAAAATTAATATCAATCATAGTATGAAAAATAAGAAAATACATTGGGTTAGACTACTTAAGATCCAAGATTAAACGCAGTAGAAAACATAAAACAGACTAGTTTTGTGGTCAAGACTACAACTTACATGGTATCATCATGTTCACAACACTAAATCAAAGCAATATTTTTTATTAAACAGTAAAACATACAGTATACAGGGTGGGCCCAAAGTAGGTTTACAGTTATTAAACTTTTTCTTGTATGCTTTGTTGGGTTATCTTGCAGTGCACTTTATGTGGACATTGTTAACTAAGAGCTATCTGCTTTTTTTCAGAATCTTTTTAACTTGTGTATGAGCTAGCACGCGCTCTCGCTCCTCTCATGCTTGCACTCATTACAGTTAGGGCTAGATTTGGGGAATAGCTTAGATCGGAGAGAAGGAGAGGAAGCATGCACACTCATACATAAGTTGCAGAGCTTAAAAAAAAAAAGCGACGGCTCATACGTAATGACACCCCTTTATGTTACTTGTTAAATACCACAAACAACTCCATACCAAACCTAAAGACATATACCACAAACAACTCCATACCAAATTAACTTTCATGAACCCTACTTTCAAAGAGATGGGGCACCTCAACGTTATATCTTACGAATAAGAGATTATCTTAACAAAATCGTTCTACAGCATTGGTTTGGAATGAGAGGTAGCACTGAATGGCCACCATGCTCACCTGACCTGACACCAATGTATTTCTTTTTTTTGGGTGTTGTAAAGAACAAGATGTATGAGAAGAACCCCAAAATAATAAATGAATTAAAAGATTACATTTGTGACACATTCGAAGACATTGATGAAGATCAAAATTTGTGCCTTGCTGTGTGTCAAAGTGTTTTGGACAGGTGTGAAGAATGTTGTCATGTTGGTAGAGGACATTTTGAGCACTTAAAGAGATTAAACACTAAACTGTTTCTGTGTAAGCTATAACTATAACTAGCATTCTTGAAATTTAAAAGTGCCTACATGAAAATGATAAACCTACTTGTAGACTCAGACCCTATTTTTTATAACTATAAACCTACTTTTGGCCCACCATGCATATATAGGCCTATATGTATTGATATATATTTTTTGAGAGAGCTAACTGTAAGTAGTGTATTGAAAAGTATGTTTAAATAATAATGTAATTAGTGATTTGTGATATAAAAAAGTCATGGAAAGAGCAAATAAATCCAATAAATAATAAGTACATTCTTTGCCATAATAGAACAAGCTTTGAGTACCGTACTGGGTCATTCCATGTCAAAACAGCAAATGGCTCCCACTCAACCCTCTCAGATTTTGCTGAAACTTCATCAAAATGGGTTTTTCGATGAATAATGAAGATTTGCAAAGTTTTAGCTTCGGGTCATTTTTTGCTCAAAAAATATGCCCCCAAATTTTGCCCCCCCCAGCTGCAAAAAACTTTTTGCATTTTCGCCCAACTTTGAGTCCTCATATCTTTGGATTGAAGTTACTCAGATTGCTTAAACTTGGAATTTTTACAGACATTTTCCCACTAATTTCAGATATGGTTTTGAATTTTTGATACCGTGTTTAAATTTTGAGTTACAGACCTTCAAAAATGCTCGTTTTTTTTTAAACATACTTTTTTACACTTTTTTTGAGGGGGTATATCTTACATCACAAATATTACAGCCTCATCAAACTTGCAATGCTCCTTAAGTATATATATGAGACTGTCATAAAACAATATGATGGAGGTAGCTGCAACAGATTTTGGGTAATTATGAATCAAATATGGCCCATTTTTTCTGAAAAAATCGAAATTGCGCCATCTTGTGAGCCCTGGTTGACAATGTGGGCAACATTTCAGAAATCTGAAATTTTGCACAAAGTTTGCTCACAGCCACAACTATATCATATGTGAATTTCAAGAATGTGTCTCAACTGTAAAGTAATACTCTAAGGCAGTGTCCCCACCAAGCCGATTTTTTTCAGCGAATCGGCGATTTGTTGGAGCAAGGGCAAATATTTTTGGCAATACAGTAAACATAGCTTTAGAAAACTTGACAAATTTGTAGAAATATGACATTTGGTATACATTAATACTGGATTGGTACAAAATTTAGGGCACATAAACGTCTTTTTAGGGCTTTGGGCACAATTGTTTAAAGAAAATTTGGGCACTCGCCGATTAGTCATGAAGTTAGTGGGAACACAGCTCTAAGGTGGTAAACATTCACCTATATCAGTAAATTTGCTTGTGTAATTTCCCTAGCAGCGGCCATAGCAACCATTTTTTCTGTGCATTAAGACACTCCAAATTGACAAAAAAGTTATTTTTAATGAAAAATAGCAACTTCTGCAATGAAAACGTAATTTTCAATCAATTCTGATATTTAAATCTGTGCTCAATAGCAGAAAAATTCAGTGAATAGAACATCAAAGTAACATATTTTGCTCAAAAATAGCTTTTATCACTGTTTATTCAAGACACCAAGCCAACATTTCAACATTAGTCATGTTTCAGTGAGCGCACAGTACAGAACACATTGTACAACAAAATATACTTGTATGCAATGTTTCAAAGCCTTGAAAAGCATCAAATTTCATACGATATGTATTTGCAATAAAAAGCAAATACCGCAACTAGCAGATTTGAAGTTCTGCAGCTTTGAAGGTTCATACACTGTACAACAACCAATTCACTAAAATGCATAAAACGATCTTGTCAGTATTATGGTTAATTAGCATTGCAGTTCATCATCATTGATCATTGCATGTCTGCAGCACTTTTTATTTAAGCTAAAAAAATTCAAAAATCTTGTGTATACCGGTGTCTAGGTAGTCTTGTATTAGACTTCTTTTTTTAAAACAACAGTTTCATAAGAACACAAATTAAGAGCAATGCCAGGCTCAGCATCAAAAAATCAATCCAGAAAAAGTGCTAGCACAACGTATTTGTGTAACCAGCAGTGTTTTCCTCGGCTTTTTTTTGCCATTGTTGATTTGTGAAACAGTAGTCATGATCTATAACTACAGACAGAGCCCTTTTAACCAAGCGAGAATAAGTTTGAGTCAAGCACAAATAAGGCTGAAAACTTCCAAACATTTAAGAACAGTCATCCGCACCTAAAAATTCACAGGTTCTTATAAAAAAAATGTGTAATACCCCAAACACCATCACTTGAGATACTTTATTGATCCTTTTCATTCAAAGCAGGAATGAAGAACAGCTAACAAATTAAATTTGGACTGAGAGTTTCTAAGTCTGTTGAGCAATAAGCATGAGACTAAATACCATTAAAAAGAGGAAACTTCTTCACAGGATAAAAATTACAGGGCATTGAAAAGAGAAATAATGCAATTCAGATCTGAAGAACTTAGTTTATAGTATCATTTACTCTAATTTTGAAGAACAGGTGCATCTACAGCACACAAGATATCTTGAAATGGAACCCAGCACTCGTTTCTTGCATTGTATTGCCATGATGAAGTGCGGTTTTGATTGCAATGCATGAATTTAACGTAAACATCTTTCTGCTAATCGTATCATTCCATGGTAATCCAAACATACCACTGTTGATCATAATTGCATGCTATGTAGTTACCAGGTTGGAATTGTGCATCATTTTGAATTGGTACAATCTGAAAACAGCAAGGTGCATGTTTTTCAAATCGAAAGGAAAGTTGGTTGCTAACAACATTCGAAGAAAGCCTTTTCATTTCCAGGACAGTTTCAGAAATAGGTATAAAACTGTGGTGTGATTGAGTACTTGGGATAGTTTTACACCTGGCATAGCGCTCTTCATGTGCAAAGTCTTGAAAATTCTTGGCAATATCCTTTTCATTGATGTACAGATATTTATGCCAGCAATAGCCAAAGCAAACATGTGTTGTGGATTTAAAATTTGATTTGTTACAGTTGCTTGTAAGCTTGTTTTCGTAACTGGACGATTTTCCTTGGCTAGTGACAAAAAATGCCACTCAGCATCAAGGTCATGATCTCTTCTATGGTGGCACAAATTCACCAACTTCTTGAAGTTATTGTATTGGCTTGTAGTGCCATCACTGAAATATACTACTGTACTTTGGAAACTGTTGGAGGCTTTTCTCGTATATAGATGAGCACACTGTGGATAAATGTATGAACTGTTATGTTTCATGCTATCAGATGTGATGTAGATATTAAAACACTTGACTTCACCAACATCATTCTGGAAGTAAACAGAAAATGGGCGGAGGGTAACTTGGCTGTTTTCCCAATGATATCCTTGGACAGCGTCTTGAACCAGAAAGCTCTAACTTTTAGCAAAATCAAGAAGAACGATAATTTCATTGGCCATTGATTTGTTCTTTTATTGGTTCAAAAAAGCTGATTGAGATTATACTGACGCTGTCTCAACAAACCAAAACTTTCACAAGTGGTTTCAATAAACTCAGCTACAGTATACTGCAAATCCAAAAGTTTTGTCCTATCCATGCAGGTCGACATCATTTTGATCAAAGGTCTGTTTCAATACATCCTTAAGTTGATCTTTTCCAGGCCATTGCAAACATTGCTGCATCATGTTGTTTCGATTTTACACACTGCAAACCATGTGCATTAGAAAGTCTCGAAATGAAACTTTTTCAGGAAGACCACTGAGAAGAAGCTTTGCATTCTGATTGTTCTTACAAACACACACAGAATGCATACCCTTAGAGTTAATGGTGATACACCATTTGGTTGAAGTTCACAAAACTTTAAAAACCCAATTGAACCACTGTTGCTTCGTTGAAATTGTTCGTAAAGTTTTTTTAAGTTAACTAACAGAAGATGGTTTTGTTTTGGAATTTTTTCACTTCCATATTTAATTGATACAAACTCTTCACGTCTTGACATGCAATGATCAATGATGATGAACTGCAATGCTAACTAACCATAATACTGACAAGATCGTTTTATGCATTTTAGTGAATTGGTTGTTGTACAGTGTATGAACCTTCAAAGCTGCAGAACTTCAAATCTGCTAGTTGCGGTATTTGCTTTTTATTGCAAATACATATCGTATAAAATTTGATGCTTTTCAAGGCTTTGAAACATTGTATACAAGTATATTTTGTTGTACAATGTGTTCTGTACTGTGCGCTCACTGAAACATGACTAATGTTGAAATGTTGGCTTGGTGTCTTGAATAAACAGTGATAAAAGCTATTTTTGAGCAAAATATGTTACTTTGATGTTCTATTCACTGAATTTTTCTGCTATTGAGCACAGATTTAAATATCAGAATTGATTGAAAATTACGTTTTCATTGCAGAAGTTGCTATTTTTCATTAAAAATAACTTTTTTGTCAATTTGGAGTGTCTTAATGCACAGAAAAAATGGTTGCTATGGCCGCTGCTAGGGAAATTACACAAGCAAATTTACTGATATAGGTGAATGTTTACCACCTTAGAGTATTACTTTACAGTTGAGACACATTCTTGAAATTCACATATGATATAGTTGTGGCTGTGAGCAAACTTTGTGCAAAATTTCAGATTTCTAAAATGTTGCCCATGTTGTCAACCAGGGCTCACAAGATGGCGCAATTTCGATTTTTTCAGAAAAAATGGGCCATATTTGATTCATAATTACCCAAAATCTGTTGCAGCTACCTCCATCATATTGTTTTGACAGTCTCATATATATACTTAAGGAGCATTGCAAGTTTGATGAGGCTGTAATATTTGTGATGTAAGATATACCCCCTCAAAAAAAGTGTAAAAAAGTATGTTTTTAAAAAAACGAGCATTTTTGAAGGTCTGTAACTCAAAATTTAAACACGGTATCAAAAATTCAAAACCATATCTGAAATTAGTGGGAAAATGTCTGTAAAAATTCCAAGTTTGAGCTATCTGAGTAACTTCAACCCAAAGATATGAGGACTCAAAGTTGGGCGAAAATGCAAAAAGTTTTTTGCAGCTGGGGGGGGGGCAAAATTTGGGGGGGCATATTTTTTGAGCAAAAAATGACCCGAAGCTAAAACTTTGCAAAATCTTCATTATTCATCGAAAAACCCATTTTGATGAAGTTTCAGCAAAATCTGAGAGGGTCGAGTGGGAGCCATTTGCTGTTTTGACATGGAATGACCCTACTGTAAGAATATCTTTGCTCCCAGAAGAGTAACAATAATCAACCTTAATATGCAATTTATGTAACCACATCGTTAGCAAATTCAATGTATAAAATGTTTACACAAACAGTTTAAGCTTTAAAGAGTAAAAATAACTGAAAAACAAAAACAGCAAAAGAGCAAGACCAACAGAAATGTCATAGGCAGGTAGGTGATGAAATGTCTACTTTGTTCAGACCAATGCAATCCAATAACTCAACTGCCAAAGAAATATGAAAACAAATAATGACTTAATTAATAACATGAAAACAATTCTGTAATTATTGTTAGATGGAATGTAGGATGTTTTTAATTATGAATGATTAGACTTAAATATGATATTGAGTAAAGAAGAAATCTAAAATAAACAAAACTTACAGAGTAATGAAATCATATCTTCATACAGTACGGATAGGTCAAGATAAACTTTTTAAGGAACAGCCTAACTTAGATAATGGTCTTTTGCAGACTCTTAAATTGCAAAACTGAAGAAGCACAAACAATATGAGAAGGAAGATGATTCCACAAATTAGCAACCCTAATAGAAAAATAATATTTACAAATATTTAACTGAAAATGTTGTTTGGACAATTTATGTTGGTGACCACATGTAATTTTGTTACTATCAAATGAAAAGCAATCAGAAAATTGCAGATGAGATGAATTATTCACAATGTTGAAAACTTAAATCGGATTAAAAATTGACCTTCTTTGTTGCAGAGTATCAATTCCTAATTCAGACAACCGCTCTTGGTAAGATTTATCTTTCAAACTCCAAATGCATTGTGTTGCCGTAGATGCTTTCTCCATTAGTTGTGTATACTTTCTCCATTAGTTCAATATCATGCTTGAAATAAGGATTCCATATAGAAACATCATACTCTAATTGCGCTCTTGCCAACTGCTTTTACAATCTGAAAAAAACTGCGACATCATACCTAACTTGTAATTATCATTCTTTTCATTACCGCCAAGCACATGTCAGCTTGCTTGACATCTTTTGCAACATGAACTGATAGCTTCATAGTCACACCAAGATCTTTTTCCTGAGATTTTAAAGTAATACATTTACCAGACAATGTAAAATTATGAGCCAAAAGTAAATGGCCAAATTGTAATGAAGAGCACTTAGATAGGTTAAAAGGCAACTGCTAATTATTTGCCCAACTATCAAGTGAGTTTAAATCAGACTGCAACTCAAATCTACTAGATTTTTCATCAACAGGATTGAAGCTTTTATAAATTTTTATATTGTCAGCATGCCTACTTCAAGATGTGACCAAAGCTGAAGTATTCATCATTATCATTAACATAGGCTTAAAACAAAAGTGGACCATTGTAATTATCTTGTGGTATACTAGAGGGCATTGCTGAAGCAGCACTTTTAACACCTTCAACCACAACAATCTCGGATCTGTCAAAGAAAAAAGATTTGATCCACAGGTGAAATTTTCCTTTTATCTCTATTGCAGACGATTTATTCTACAAGAGACCATGAGCAACTGAGTTAAAAGCTTTTAAAAAAGGCAGAGGCTGCTGTTACGTTACATAAGAATAAGAAAATCGCTATTCTAATCCCAACCCTAAACCTAACCCAAACTCTAGCCCTAACTCAAAATCTAAGCCAAACTCTAACGATAATTTAAAAAACAAAAAAGAGTAAATTAGGAAATGAGCACTCACTCTTTGCTCTTTTATTCTCTTTATGGGGGTTATGTAACGTAATACTAGCCACTTCCTTTAAAAAATTTATTTATACAACATCAGTGATATTTTTGTGATCTCTAGCAAATGTGAAATCTTTCATGAACTTTAAAAGTTGTGTAGTACATGAGGAAGATGGAACAAAACCAAATTGTGTTGACTTTATGAGACTGCGATCTGTCCAAAACTTCCTTCTTGTTTTGTCTAACCCAGGTTTCCATTAACTTGCAAATACAGCTAGTCAAACTAACTGGACGATAATTTCCTGGATTTTTGTGATTTCCTTTCTTGAATACAGGTGTTGCATAAGCAGTTCTCCACTGCACAGGAACAAAACTGTTACCAAAACAGCTGAAACAACCTACAAAATTGTCTAACAATCAGTGAACCACCAGCTTTTGATGCAGCATAAGGTATATTGTCTGGTCCAAGTGAAGAAAAAGTTCGAGTAAAATATGGAGTACAAGCAATTAACTCGTGCGTTAACTTCATGTCCTCAAGTTCATCATATGTTTTTGGAACAGCAAAGGGTATTGCATCAAGATCTTCAGTAACAAAAACACTACTGTAGTAATCACTCAGAACGTCATATTCACTTACATCCTTAGTTAAAGTACCATCAGAACTTTTATAACTGGTCTGATGGTTCAATCCAGAATCACAGAGCAAACTTTTCTTTCAGACTTCATATAGTGCCAAAAAGGCTTAGTATTAGAATTTGCCGTCAAGTTTTGTTAAAACTTTTTGCAGCAAAAAAAGTTCATGTTTCAAATTGTTTAAAGTGTAAATGCATTAATTTTCATTTAGCTCTGATTTATGGAAAAGATATTGTTGTCAGTTTTATTGTGCAAAGATTGAGCTAATTTGACACTCTCTGTCTCCCGTAAAGGTCTCTGCTACGTTTTTGCAGACTTTTTAGGAACAGCAAAATCAATAGCTACTTTCATAGTTTGAACAAATTTATTTCATAAAGTGGCATCCAGTTGACCATAACTCAATATTCCTAGTATAATTCCCAATTTGCTTTACAATAGTAATAAATGTATTGATGATTTTGCTGGAAATGTTCAGAGTTAGCAATTGACAAACTTAACTCACTAAAAACCATAATGTGGTCCGAGTTGTCAAGAGGTGTTAAAATATCAACATTTCCTGCAAAGTCTTGGATCATTACAAAAATTAAATCCAAAACAGCTTCAGTTCTTGTAGTTAGTACCGGTATGTAGTACCATACACTACCTTAGTTAGTTTGTAGGCCTACTCCAGGTCTTACTTGGCCAGTATAGTCTGTAGAAATGTGGCAGAATTGTCTGTTTAGTAAGTTTTGTCATTGTTAAAAGTGTGAGTTACATTTACAACCTTTTTTAGCATTTACTGGTAAGATTAAAGGTTTTCAATGTGGCCTCAGAATCTGGAATATAAGTTATTTAATTCTGAATTAACATTATACATTGAAACTACTAATTAGCTAGCCTAAAGTACTTAAAGAAATTTTTTATCCTAAGCTTGCGTTATAGTTCCTGTCACATTTTAGCTGTCAACTTAGCCTATAAAGTTGCAGTTTAGGTTCTAGAGCACTGTTTTCCTGGTGTTGTGTAGATTAGGCCTACTTTCCGGTAATACAAATCAGAATAGATGTTTAAATCTGAAATGTCCAATATGCAGCTTATTTTTGCTGTGGGGGCTGCATTGACAGTGGTTGTTGTTACAATAAATTTAGTTTTAAGAGGGCAAAAAAAGAAATGGAAAAAGGTTGGCAAAGTAAGTGAGCTGTTTTTACATCCTGTGAAATCAATGAAAGGTGTATCTGTGCAACATCTTTTTGCCACTAAAAAAGGAATGCGGTCTTGGGATAAGGCAAAATTGATGTTTGATCGCTCTTTCATGGTGATTCAACCTAGTGGCAACATGATGACAGCTCGTAAGGAATCAAAACTTGTTACGATTGAAGTGGAGTTAATAAAAGACAGTATAATCTTGTCTGCACCAGATACAACTCCAATCACAGTCCCTATACCTTTGGATTTAAGTAAAGGGATAGAATGTGCAGTATGGGGAGAGAAAACTCTTGGTTTAGACTGCGGAGATGAAGTTTCACAATGGCTTAGTTCTTTGTTAAACAATGAATATCGGCTTGTTTATCACTCATCAGAAATTAATGGCAGAAAAATAACTGCTAGAGATGTGCTAAGAAGTTCTAAATTTGCTAATGCTGGAAATATAATGTATCATGATGGCACTCCAGGTCATTTGCTTTCTGAAGCATCTCTAGAAGATCTGAACACAAGGTTAACAAAGAAAGTCACTGCCAGATCATTTCGTCCAAATATTGTTGTCAACGGCTGCAATCCTTATGATGAGGACAATTGGATCCATGTTAAAATAGGTGAAGCAGAATTTCAGTATGTCCGTGATCAGTTTAGATGCATTTTAACCACAGTGGATCCAAAGACAGGCATTAAAAATGCTGATGAAAATCCATTAAAAACTTTGAGAGAATACCGCCATATTAGAGAAGAAGATTATGTTTATTGGAAAGGTAGCCCTCCATTTGGAACTGGTTTGGCTGTAACAAAAGAAGGTGTAATGTCAGTTGGTGATGATGTGCTTGTTTATTGATAGAAATTGGATCTAGAATGTTAGTGATGTCAGACTTTGAAGTCTAATTGAACTCCTATATCTTTGTTATTGGCACTTGACTGTTATAATTAGTCACTACCACTAGCCTAATAAGTTTGCAATTTTGCTACGCAATCAGTTTGAATCAGTTCTATGTGTATTTGTGTCAATAACTTTTGATTGGATATGGATATGCAAATTATATCTGTTTAAAATTTTTGTGCTTATTTAAAGTAGGTGTTCATGCGCTTGTGGTACATTGGTGCAACTGGTTGTAATCGATAAAAGTGCCTTGAAACAATGAAAGCTACCTCACTCCTTTAAATATTTGACCTATTAATGTTAACGGTTTGTTTGAATTAGTAAATCTGAAACCGTTCTCAATCTTATGGAGCTACTGCAAGTCATTCACATATGGACAAAAAGTCTTGTTTAAGCAATTTGGTGTTGACAGTAAAGCTTTGTTTTGAATATTTTTTTAAGCAACTAGATGTAATTTTCGCATTATCTGTACAATATATGTAAATAAACAAAGTACCGGTAACAGTTTTTCTTGTGGTACTGTATCTGCTTATTTCCCAAATTTACTGTGCAGCTCATTCTAACAGGATACAATTTTTGAAAATCATTTTTATCCCAAAAATAATATGCATATCTAATAGGATTCTTTTATGGCTAAACTTGTTAAATTAACTAAATTTCAAATTACAGAGATATTCATAAACATATACTGTGATTAAATATTTCAACAAGGTGGTAAAAGATTTGCAATGCACTCAATCAATAATTTTAAGGTATAGCTAAATTTATGATTGCTGTACTATGCCTTGAAAATTTTAGCTTCATCAAATCATTTCAGCATCGTTATGCCAAGTGTATTTCGTATGATATGATTTCACACTTATAACTATAACTTAAGAGGATAAAGCTATTTACAGTTTCCGGTATTGCTTTTAAGTGTGCTCTTAGTTGACTCTTCTATTGTTAGATTGATGCTTGCCACAACTTCATGCACCATCTGACAATCTCATTGAATAGTTCTTGGATGATATTCCTCATTGATTAGGATGGCACAGTACAACAGTTAACATGCTGTCCACCGATAACCTTCCATTACTTCTTAGTGAAAAAATATATACAATGCTAATAGCTATAGAATTGTTGTATTTTTCAAGGGTGAGAACTACGCAATGGAAAGTACAAAAATTAGCAAGCTTTCATTTAACTTTAGTTCAACATAACGTTCGATTTCAGGTCAATAATGTTTTTTAGTAATTTTGCTATCGTGGCAATTATTTGTAACAATTTAGTTAAACAGATTAATTTTATCATGCTGCTTATTAATTTTTTCACAGTTGCTATTGCTAGGTGATGAATAAGCTACTCTTACAATTAATGATTCACTGTTTAGCCTAGAATTTGTTTGAAGACTTGTTTATTTGAAGTAAAAGTGTGGGCTAGTAATTTTCCATTGTAACTAAAGCTGGAGTAGATTTTGAATACTTACATCAAGCAACATGAATTATCATCATTCAAAACCAACTCTCTTGCGTAAATTGTGCTTTGGTTTTATTCTTGTTTCAAGAATTTCGCTTGGTAAGTTCTACATACCAACTAAATTTATTTCAGTTTTTAGTCACATGGTAGTCCTGCTAAGTTTTTTAAAAGTTTAACAATTTTCTGTCAAAATATTAAAAAAAAAAAATTTTTGCATTATTTTGCTTACAAAGCCCAAAATTTGCTTGGAATTATGAAATGACCTCAAGTTTTTGGAATGACAAAGAATTATTTCCAAATTAGGACATTTCAAAAAAGTATAATAGCCCAGTCTATCAAAAAGTGGTCAACTTTGTTTCATATTTGGTGCAATTTAGATAAAATTAATAGACTACTGGTAGTTGATTGATAAAACTTAAAAAAAGTTTTTTTTATTTGTGAAACATGGTACTCTTATCAAGTGATTGGACTTTAAATCTTACTAATATTAAATGTAAGACTTGACTTGATTATTGCAAAAACAATTATTGGCATTTATCAAGATGATGTTAAAGTGTGCAGCAAGGTACCAAAACGCAGGTCTAACAGTAATGACTTATTTGGATTTGAGTGGCTTGACATTCGATGTGGTAACTGAGCTAAAACAGGAAATTAAGGTTGAGATTAACATTCAAATTAGATAGCAGAGATGGGCAAAGTGCAATTAGAATCGCAACTTCTGCAATTGAGGAAGTTGCATTGCGCTTTAATTATTTTTTTTTTGAAACATTGTGGAATGTAGAAGTTGCATTGCAGACTAAGTCTTTAAAATTTGTTGTGCTTTAATTGTTCTGCACTTTTCAATTTTTTTTTGGTTGATAGTGCAATTCTATACATTAAAGTTAATTTTGTTCTATTTTGATCATAATATTGATAAATGTCTGCCTTCTTTAGCTAATTATTTTCTCTTTTTCTGTCTTAAATCACAAAAAATGTGGTATTTGCTTTGTGTTATAAAATTCCAATTGCAGAGGTAGGTTGCGCTTTAATTTGGTAAAAAATGTCGTTTCGTAATTGCAAAATTGCGTTGCGTATCAACTGAATTAAAAATTTCATTGAGGAAGTTGCACTTCAGAAATTGAAAAAAATTAAATTGCGCATTTTGTTCTGTGCTTTTACTGATTGAAAAGTTTGTTGCGCTGCACTTTTGATATAATGTTATTTGTGCCCACCTCTGTGAGATAGAGAATGTAAATCAAGTTTTTGCAATTTTAGCATCATGCATTGCTGTTATTTTGGGTGAAACTGCAACCTTGGATTGCTATGATCCAATTTCAGCAAACCAGGATGGAGATAGGTTTTTTGTCGAGTTAGATTTCATATCACCACTTGGAACTAAACGTGTTGTTTCATTCAAGGTAAGTTGTGACTTGGTAAGATGTCACTTGTTCTAACTAAAATGTTGTTTTATGCATGGTAGGATGTGCCTTTGCTTCACATTCACATATTACAGGTACCAGCATATAATTATCTTTTTAATTTTTGAGATGATTGGAAAGTTTCAGGCGATATTTAAAGTCATATTTAGGCACATAAAATGTATTTGATAGTTGATCAAGGCCACCTGAAGATTATGAAGGATGCTAATTTAGAAATGTACTGTAATTAAAGCTCTGATGTGAAGTCAAAGTGATTTTTTTGAGGGCATTATGGAAACTACTTTAGACTGATTGTGTAAATAATTTTTTTAGTTACTTTAGAATGTCTTTATTATGTTTATTACAATTTTAGCATCACAAAGTTTTAGTTGCTTTTAAGAGTCAATCAATAAAATAGGTTGCAAAAACATGAGTACATTCTACATTTAGAACTTTGTTTTGTTTCTCTAAAAGGCATCATTTTTATTTTGGCTACTGTTTGATGAATCAGAAGTATATTTAGTGTATTGATGTAATATCATTTTTCAACAAAAAAATTGTTTCAGCCATCTCTAGCCAATTACAAGTGGTACGATTCTGCATACCGGACAAGGTTAACATTTCTCAATTCTGGACAAGCAAAGATTGAGTTCATTGGTTTAAATGATGAAGGGGAGTATGTGTGTACTCCTCAATCTTTCGAAACAGTCCCAAATGCTAGTAAACAAACTACCATTACTGTTTATGGTAAGTATCTTCAGTATTTGCGTTACTAGTTCTATTTCTGTGTAGTACATAAACTAATTGTTTGTCATATCAGTTACAAATACTGTTATCATTATGATGTAATCATTATTATATATAATAAAAAATGCATTAGAATTATTACATTAGGGTAAGGTGGGGGGAAACTGGGAAAGGGTTGGAATTGGTATAAAAAAAGCAAATCATAAAATTTTTCATACATGGAAAACCAGTTTTTATCTGTATTGGTGGTACAATTATCAGTCCCAGTCCCCAAGCAACACATATTAACAGTGATAAGAGAAGTTTAAATTGTCGCATAGTGGTGGTATATTCAGTGATTAGTTTAAAATTATTTTTATGCCAAAAATAATACTCAAAGGTATGTAATTTTACTGGTTATATTGTTTCCTGTTGTTTTTGTATAATTTTCACTAGCTTAAAACAGCTTGAATTTTGTATGTTCATGTGAAGCATTTAATTGCAACGCATTTTTTGTTTTTTTTTTAAAGTGGAGAAAAAAGGGGTGTTATTGGTATAACAAATTTTTCCAGGTCTTTAGAATTGGTATACCGAAATTGCCGCATATATAACTAAAATGGCTGTTGGGGTGAAATTGGTATAAATGTGCAGCACAAAACTGCTATTAAAAAAAAACAGAAAATTGAGTCCTGCAGATTGTAACAATAACAGAATAACAAGCAGCTGATTTCAGGCCAGCAGAGTCTACCATTAGCAATAGTATTAGCATAGAAAAAGCAGCCTACTTCACATTTTGATAAAATAATACATCTTCATCAGTTATGTTTAGCTTTGATGTTGAGTAAGTTAATTTAAGATATTAGTTAGATTTGATATAGGCTACCAGTAAAAGGTTATATTAAAAATGCCAAGGAAGTATGTCAGAAAAACTGCACGTTTTATTAGCTTTTATCATAAAAGCCCTGCATGTTTTATTAGCCGGCATTTTATGTTTGCAACTCCAGGATACACTCCCAAAAGCATTTCAAAGTTATTCAGTATTTGAAAGAGAGTTTAGATTTTTATGATTATATTTTTATGACTATCGGTATATATTTGGAGAAAAATATTGTTGTTTAGATTTTGAGGAAAATACACAGATTTGAGATTTGGATATTGCATACAATTGTAATAGGACCTTGCAGGTTTTAATAGCAAATGTTTTAGTCTTCTTTTTGTGACTTCACAACATTTTAAGTTATTTGAAAAAGATATCTGTTGCCTTGAGCTTGAGGTCAACGTTACGACTGCATAAAATTGACGAATGAATATGGTTGCGATAGGGCTATCATGTTTTTCATTATGCAAAGTTCTATGTTTATAACTCCATGAGAGTGTTAGTTTTTGTGTTTTCATGATGTTTTCTGTTGTTGAAATATGATTTTTTTTCTTGCTTAAGATCATAAAAAAAGTTAATAAAGAATATTTTTTTCAATTCTTTGCTACTCTTCCATTACTCCCCCATTCCATGCAGTCAGTTAACAAAAATGTGCTAATTTTTTTTTAGCTCTTTTTATACCAATTTTACACCAATCATTGAGGTAAATTTGGCATCAATGAAAGAGCAGTAGCTTTTCTAAAGCTAATTTTGCAAACTACCAATTTCACCTCAAAATTTGGGGTAAAATTGGTATAGCAAGGGCCTAAAAAAAGAGGGGATATTTTGGGGAAAACCCCTAAATATCCCCTCTTCAGTATTAAAAACAGAATATACAAAGTTCTAATATACAGGGTGTCCATAAAGTCCGTGTGCACTTTGCACTTAAAGTGCACACGAACTTTATGGACACCCTGTATATCCAATAATATTAGTTGTTTCAGCAAGTACAGTATAACACAAGATTTTTATAAAAATATTCCAAATTATACCTATTTCCCCCCACCTTACCCTAGATTGCTGGGGTTAGTTTAATCGGTTGGTATAAGACTGCTAATATGCACAATCAGTTAGATATTCTAATGTTTAGGTTGCTTGACAGCTAAATGCTGAGACGGATTGAAGTTTTCCATATGTATCTATGGTTTTCCTTAAAGGGGAACTCCGGCCTAGGGAGGCTGTGTATCATAAAATACTCCTCAAAATTCTAAGACTTTTGCAAAAAAACGAACTCGCTACGCTTTATAGGTTTGATGAAATCTGCAAAAAACTGCATGAACCACAAGTCTGATGATGTAGGTGTGTACTTTATTGTATCTGTACATTTTATTGTTTGGACATAAATTGCTAGTTAAGACTAAAAACTCGTAAGCAGAAGCGCTTGTATTGCATTCTTTGCTAAAATATTCAACCTACTTGATAACAGATAACAGAAGTTTATTTGTCGCCACTCGCGTCAAAAAACAAACAAAAAACAAAGTCGAGGATTTGACAAGCAAATTAGGTACACGAATGGAAACTGGGAAGCTGCAAAGGGACCTTTTCAGTCTTCGAGTCAAGCAGCCACCCGGATTGCTTTTTAATGGTTTAATATAGAACAGAGGGATAGAAGGTCGTGACCAGGTTGAATGCTGACCAGTTTACCGCAAATGCTCAAGATAAAATTGATTTATTTCTTTTAGATAAGCTTGCATTAAATGTGATTTCAATTTAATTTTAAAGCGTGACTTGGGTAGATTTTGAATTTCAACTGGAATTGAGTTCCAAACTTTTACACCTTGATATTTGATACTTCAATGAATCCTGTTAGTTTTATAGCAAGGTATATATAAATTGTTGGGGTTAGGAGAAGATCTTGTTGTAGTTGTTCTAGTGTTGACTTGACCTACCTTTGTAAAAAAATTAGAGAAGGATTGTGGAAGGGTATTATGCATAAATCTATGTATAAATTTAGCAATTTCAAGTTTATATAAGTCGGGGTGTTTTAAAATGTTTAGTTTTGAATAGTATGGGGTGGCCCTATCTAGGTAATTTCCTCCACCGATTAGGTTAACCGCTTTATTTTGTAGTATGTTAAGTTTTTCTATGTAAGAAGGGAAAGTTGAACCCCAGGCAACTAGTTTGTAAATTAAATAAGGATGAACCATAGCAGAAATGGAAATCAGTCGGGTCGACCGGCCGGTTGGGTTGCCAGTCGGGTTGAGATTTTTCGACCTGCCGGTCAAGCCGGTTGAAAAACTCGTCAAATTATACTTTCTGGCAACTAAAAGACATTTAAGCACCAACCGAAATATACTTATATATTTTATTATAAATAAAACTTTTTATAAAAAATCAGTATTAACAAATCACACCTTTCGAAAACGCATGTTGAATGGTTTCAAGCTGTGACTAATATGCTGTGACCATTAAGACATGCACATCCAGGAACGTGTTTAGGGTGGGAGTATTGTGCCATGCCCCCCCACTTTGGGCCACGGCACAAAGCAAAAAAGTGCAAAATATACATTAAAATCGGGTAATCAGATTCTAATAAAGCATGCATGTGGAAGAGGCTTTCGCTACCTGGCATTTTAGCATCATTTTAATCAGCTTAAGAGTAGAAGTGGCGCTGATTACAGATTACAGATTTACATGCTAAAATCTTGCCGCTTTGAAAAGCTTTTTTTAACTTAAATTTATCACACTTTACTTTGGGCAAGAAAGACATAGCTCTTATTTTTTTATATCTAACTAGCCATGGCTTGTTATGAAGTAGCAGCATTTCTGCAAACTGCTGGGGCACATCATATTTCGAATGTTTTCTAGCTAATGCCATAACAGTTTAGTGTTTTCAATGAAAATAACAAACGGGTTTCGTTCATCGCGGTAGTTATTCATAACCACTTTGTACTACCGATGAGTTTAGTTATTGGTTTGACGTTTCGCTTCCCAAACCGGGAAGCTTCTTCAGAACAACTTGCAGGGCTGCCTTTGCAGTTACAAAAACATAAATGAGAAGAAAATTACAGCAGAAAATAGGTAACAGTAAAAACATACAAACATCACAATACTTGTACTGCTTTTCCCAAAAACATTAAAATAATGGAGCAATAACATTATATAATATTGAAAATTATGTCACTAACAGTGTGAACAGTAGCGTAGCCGGGGGGGGGAGGGGCTATAGCCCCCCCCCATTGGCCTGTCAACCAAAATGCAGAATAAGAAAAATAGCACGTTTTTAGCTCTTTTGAGACTGTTTTTTGCACTGGAATTGACTAAAATGTGATTTAAAGCATCTTTTGAAACATATATTCAGGGGGGGGCTAATTTTCAAAAATTAAAGTCACAATTAATGAAAACTTTTTAAAATGCCCAAAAACAAACAGTCAAATTTGATTGCTAGTGTAAAAACGCCAAACATAGGTTTTATGTACAAATATATCATAAACTCAGGAATAAGGAGTAGGGGGGGGGGGAGGCTATTCAGTGTTAGTTAATTACCAATCACTTATCTCAAATATCTTTCCATCAGCCCCCCCCCCCCCCTCCCAATTATTTATGTAAACAAGAGAACTGCAATGTTATCATTAGCCACTTCCCATATAGCCCATTAATGCAACCAGTTGAATCACGTTGGGCTGCCAATTTCTATGCCATGTTTTAAAAGCATTATTTTTTATTGAAATAGCTTAAGTTGTTTTTGCAAAAAAATGCAAAATTTTTGAGCACTGGGAGCTTCCCCCCCAGACCCCCTTGCCTACGGCAGCTGGGGGCTTTGCCCCCAGACCCCCATCCTCTGGCAGTTGAGGGCTTTGCCCCCAGACCCCCCATTGGCCTCTGGCAGCTGGGGGCTCAGCCCCCAGAGCCCCAAGACAGCCCCCAGTGTGAATTTCTGGCTACACGCCTAAGTGTGAAAAAAATAATATTGAAAAATTATATCACTAACAGCGTGAAAAATATTATTAATATTCATAACAACTAGGCTGCTTCACTAACAGTTTGAGAAAGTATGAAAAGGATCAATTGCAAAACATTATGTACTGGTAAAGATTTTTAGCTGCACACAGATTTAAATTAATTGTTCCATCGTATATAAATCTCTGTGGAGCTAAAAACCTTTTCCAGTACATAATGTTCTGCGATAGGTCCTTTTCATACTTTCTCAAACTGTTTGTGAAGCAGCCTAGTTGTTATGAATATTATTAATTTTTTTCACGCTGTTAGTGACATAATTTTTCAGTATTCCTTTTTTCATGCTGTTAGTAGCATAATTTTTAATATTAATTTTTTTCGCGCTGTTAGTGACATAATTTTTCAGTATTCCTTTTTTTATGCTGTTAGTAGCATAATTTTTAATATTAATTTTTTTCACGCTGTTAGTGACATAATTTTCAATATTATATAATGTTATTGCTCCATCATTTTAATGTTTTTGGGTATAATGGTACAAGTATTGTGATGTTCGAATGTTTCTACTGCTATTTTTTTCTCATCTTTTTGTAACTGCAAAGACAGCACTGCCGAAAAAAAGTTTAGTGTTTGCTGCTCGGCAAATTGCGAATAATCTGTCTCAAATAGCTAAAAAATGGTAACTTCATTTTTTGGCCTTCGCATAATATCATTAGAAAGAACGTCTAATATGCTTTAGCTTGTGCCCTCCAGTGATTTTTATGCTTATTTTGTGCACGTTTTGCGCTGCTCAAAACAGGTCTTTCAAACGGAAACTTAAATAAAAATGGTCTTAAAATTGAGTCATTTTTGCAAAAAAACAATTTTTTTTTGCTTTTTTTTTCTGAGACTCCTATCTAAAGTCACAAAGTTTAACACCCCATCCATGCCCCCCCTTTTAAAATTTTTTCATTAGATACATTGAACAGTGAACAAAAACCATCAGTGAAAATACAGGTCAACCTGCGATGATTTTGAAATTTACCGGTTGGGCCAGGTCGAGAAAATCCTGACCGGTTCCATCCCTGAACCATAGCATAATATAATTTTAGAAGCGCATTTTGAGGTAATACTGGTTTTAGTTTAAATAATATAGCTAAGGACCTAGACAATTTATTTTCAATAACTTCAATGTGCTTGCAAAAGTTCAGGTTCAAGTCAAGATTGATTCCTAGATATTTACCACTATTTTCAGCACTAATAACGGTTCCATCAAGTTTAATAAAGAAGTCAGTTACATTTTTGTTCGATTTTGGAGAGATTGCAAGAATATGACATTTTTGTGGATTGATGGTCAATTTGTTAGATTTACACCATTTATTTAAACAGGAGGCTTGAGAGTTTAAATCATTTTGTAGGGTCATGAGATTTGAATTCCTTGACATAAGGCAGGTTTTTGCAATTTTTATGCCTGAGCTTAGTGACTATGAGCGAGAAGTAAAGTACATACCTACTTCATAAGACTTGCGGTTCACGCAGTTTTTTGCGGATTTCATCAAAACTATAAAACGTAGCGAGTTCGTTTTTTTTGCATAAGTCTTAGAATTTTGAGGTGTATTTTATGATATATAGCCTCGCTAGGCCGGAGTTCCCCTTTAATGTTGCAATGCTGCTCTTGCATATTATAAGTAATTATTCCATGCTTACATGACTGAAGTGCACATTAAGGTTTTGCTTTTAGAAGTAGTAACTCATGAGACATAGCCAAGTAGTCACGATTAACAGTATTAATCCTTTTTTAACCATAACTACCTGTAAAATACTTCTATTGTGAGATTTTTGAAGCATTGTGATTGGAGTATCACAATATTGATATAAAATACAAAGTCAAAACAACTGGAAACAGTGTTTGACGTTTTGTGAAACTACTCACATTGTCAAAAGCAGTGAATGGCTATGTTTCCAGTTGTTTGCTTTGAGTTTAAATTTAAGAAAATTTTGAATTTTTCAGTAGCTATATATCTCGAAATCTAATATTTTAGGGTTTGGAGAAGATAACTAGTTAGATTGCAAACTTGGTTTAGAAGGACCCGAAATATGCTATTGTTGCAATAAACGCTCTTAATCCCATACTTTTTTGACTCCTTTTTGTGGTAGAATGAAATATGATACAGTGTCATGACTTTATCCTATTTATGAAAATCAATTTGTTAAAACCTATATGTTCTCAAAAATAGTATCCATCAGGGTTTCAAATTCTACTGTCCTCAAAAATATATGAACGGTAGCATTTCAATGATGAAGGGTGAAGAATCAAAACAAATGGTAACAATGTGCTATCTTGCATTTTAGTAAGCAGTTGGAAACTTTGTTTGAAACCTAGTTGTTTTTTAGTGTCGCCTCATGTGAAAGTGGAAATGGTGAACCAACCCATAGTGGCTGGGACTAAGGAGGTTGGGGCAGTTCAATGCATTGCCAATGCTGGTGAGTTGCGTAGACTTCAGAGAATTGTGAAGACTTTTATTTCAAAAGTTTTTGTTGATGATACATTAGAAATGTTGTATTCTGATTTCTTTTCTTTTTTTTTCAGTTTTTTAATTATAATAATAATCAACTTGACTGCAGACACAGTTTTGAAAAAAATAGAACCAGAAAGGTGATATGTCACGAATCGTCCCTCCACATTTGGTTACTAGTCAGACAATGACTTAAGCTGTAAGGCAAAGTGTCTTGAAACAAAATAAATGCTGTTTTTTTCCTAGATAATGCAATTAGTTATTTAATGACAAGTACTATGAATTAGTGACCAGTTGACCACTTTGCAGTACTAAAGGATGTTATTTTGCAAACATCAAGTCAAAACACGAAAACATATAAAATTATTATATTCATGTTTAGGAAAGCCTCCAGCCGTTGTTCGATGGAAAGCTGACCAATTTTCGGATTTCAAGCAGCTAAAGTTAGTGGTTTAAGGGCTATAGTAGGATTCATTTACTTTAGTCTGTATATACTTGCTGAATATTTAACAATCAAAAATGTTACAGAAGGCTTAAATCAGCCAATTTTGTCTTGTCTTAAAACAGCCAATTTTCTGTGGAACTTAAACAATATGGAGAAATTCCACTCTGGTTGTTGAAAGAGCTGTCGGCTCTATTAGTATTTTGCTGTATGCAGCTCTGTGCCAAGGGGCCTTGGCTTGTTTGTGCGGAAGTGTTTGGCCATTTTTGATAAACGGTCATTTGATAGATTAGTCAGTAGTCATCAATTTTATTTGCGAAGTAGTTTGATCAATTGCTAGTGGAATTTATGCTGTAATTTCTTTGATTGATATATGACTCTCAATTTTGAGCGTTATCTGAAGTTTCAATTTATTTATAAGTGCTAAACTTTGAATGCTTGCGACTTGCTTTTAGCGATTTTTTGACGTTTGTTTCCGTTTTTTATTTTACAGAACTAATACTTCGACTGGTTCTTTGACTACTGTGATAACTACTTTAATGGTAACACCAACAAAATCATTAAACAAGCAAGAAGTTTTGTGTGAAGTAAACCATCCTGCGTTTCGAACTAAGAATATTACTGTAGTAGCTTTGAATGTCACATGTAAGCTGCTTAGTTTTTTTTAATCATTTTTTTTTGGCAAAGTGCTTTTGCGTACGCCTTCTGTAATAATTGAATGCCACGGTTGAAGCGTGAGAAAACAGTTGTGTCCAGCTATAATCTGGGTTGCATCGCAATCTTTTGCCAGTTGTTTCGAAGAACCTGTAAGGCCTCAAACTATACAAGCTTCAATTCTACGCACACTGTCAATCTTTTAAATACCTTGGAATTGATGTTAAACATCATTCTACCCTGTTTTTGCTTGTTTTTGTTTTTTTTTCGAAAGAGTGCGGTAGAAATCTCGAGAAAATTGAAATGGTTTGCTCGAGACCAGCAAATTCAATTGTGAAACCTACCGTGAGAAAAGACAACTGGAGTGACAGAAAGCCTCTTAAAGAGCTTCGTTTGTGCTAAATTAAACAGTTCTGCACCGTAACAAACATACACTTTTAAAATCTTTTCCTAATTGGCATACACGGAAACACACGTAAATCTTTGAACGTTTTCGATGAAGATAATTCAGAGTAAAAGATATGATCTGAAGTAAAATATACTGATTACGTAAAAGCAGAAATGCTTGCAAGTGCAGCATATTTTTTAGCCATTTTTGTTTTTGTTTTTTATTCTGCTATATTTTTTGTTTTTATTTTGTTTTTGTTTTTCATTATTTTTTTGTTCTGCTCTGCTTGTTCCGTTTTCGTTTTAATCAGGGGTTTTAGCCTGCTGATGTTACCGCGCCGACGAAAGTGAACATTCCGAATTAATTAAAGTAATGGGAAACCCCAGTCACTAAAATTTGGTCTGCGAAACAGTTTTTTACTATCATCAAGCAATGCTTTGTCTCTTTGCGGTATCAAAATAAAAATAAAATTATTTGCTAGGATACGGACTAAAAGATAGCGACAATCTACGTTTTGCCGAAGAAAATTCTGATAATTATTCAATAATCCAAATATTTTTATATGCTATTTTTAAATTGTTTATTAGAGCTCGACCGATAATAGGCCAGCAGATATTTGACGGCTGGTAATGGAGCAAGCCGATAATATCGTATTGTCTTTTCCTGCCGATAGACATCGGCCTGCAAAAATACGGATAAACACACGGTTGGCTCTGCCAGAGTTGGAAACCGGCCGACTAGTTCAGGCCCGAACCCGAAAATATAAGCCCGAACCCGAAAACTAATTTGAAGCCCAAATCTTGCCCGAAAAAACCTGAAAGTTAAGTAGGATCTGAAAAATTTAGCAATCTTGATAAGTTATTTTGATTATACTTTTGTGCACCGACGACGAAAAGTACGTCTCAGGCCCGAACCCGACCCCAAAAGCCCGGCCCGACTTACAACTCTGGGCTCTGCATCTGCAACTAGCCAAAATCAAACAATCCCTACTTCAGTTCCCAGTGATTGGATGTTGAGCATTACAAGAAAGATACAATGATTATAAGCGATGCTTTTAGGGGCATAAATGGTAAAAAGCTCGCCTTTTTAAAGTACGATCTAAAATTGTTGAATTATTTTTATAGATTGTCATGAATGTATTTGAATGTTGTGCGTGTTTTAGGCATGTTTTTTAGGGCATAGTTGCATTTACAATATATCGGCATCGGCCTAAACATTTTCAAAATATCCGTATCGACATCGGCCGGAACAAGTCTTATCGGTCGAGCTCTATTTTTTATAAATCTGAATAAAATGATTTAATTTTTATTCCTATTTTGTGAGTTCCAGCTGATTTTAACCATCTTTAAGGTACAGGTACAGTAATTTTAATAAATCTTGACTTTAGTTTTAGAAAATGTGTTTTTTACAGACGCTCCCGAATTTCCTAGGATCTTAGTGGACAAGGACAAACAGCATTTGACTTGCGTAGCTGATGGTAATCCTGAACCCAATTATGAATGGACGTTACCCCCTGGTTCTTCACCCCCTAAAAAGTTTGGCCAAACGGTGAAAATCTTTGAACCTTATGGTCCTTCTCGTCAAAATGACACCTACATTTGTACAGCCGGTAATTCGGCAGGTCAAGCAAAACCTGTCAACATCTCTGTATATGAAGCCATGCATTTTTCACCAAGTGAGTGATAGAGTAAGATAAAAGTTTGTTCCATACTTCGAGGGGCAAATTTTTCTGTTCACTTTTGGCTAAATTTTGGTTTTGCACTGTTTACGACGATGAAGTAGTGTAGGATCACATTTGTTAAGTCGCATGTAAAATGAGTTAATGAAACTCTCGAAATTTAGCGTAACTTAAAGTTCTATGCTTGAAATTTAAGAGAGCGGTAAGTATTTCAGCTTTTAGTCGTGGGCTACCTCCTTTAAGTGCTGGAAAGTTTCATCCTTCAAAAGCGTTAAAAGTGCGATTTGCCGGCTTTAAAGCATATCTTTCTATGAAACATTCAATCAATGGTCTAATGAATAGAACATCTAGTATTAAAACGGCAAACTTGGGTTCGATTCTTGGTAGAACCAAACCAAAAACAAAAAAGTTGGTATTCACAGCTTGGCGTAAAGTTTCATCCGTGTGTGGTGGACACTGGGTAGGTGGCAGCTTGGCAAAAAGACCGAAAGGTCCCTGGCCAAAGCAACATTGGAAACTAAGACGTAATTTATTTTTTTGCATAAGGCTAAAGTAGTTATGAATTTTGCACTAATTTCAATAGTATAACATGATTTTATATCCTCTCTGTGTTTAAACGTACTCTAATTCAGCAATTACCACGATAATCATTAATTTCTAGGACACAATTGGCATAAAAACGGGAAACTGTTGTCAATAGTCATATCATTGAATGTAGTTTGCAGTTGTTAGTTGTTTTTAAATGGCGCATTTTTTGGCATGTGGTATCATAACCTCTCGTCGCCGCTATGACAAGTTTTAAAAACCTTTCTGTAGTCTGAGAGGAGCAATGTAACAGAGTGAACCCTGCTAACTTGTTACAAACTGGGCATAATACAGCGAGCTTAATAAAGATTCTAGAGTTGAATTAATAGCATTAGCTGAATGTTATAAAAGTTTTAATTAGCATATGCGATTAACAGGCTTAATGCCAGACCAATTTTTGTACTCCAATTACAGTCTTGCTCTTCGAGTTTTTTAGCTACTAGTTAATTTGTTTGAATCCGTTGATATGCACTTCGTAATTAGCAGTTGTATGTGCGGATTTGCCTAAGGGAAAGTAACTTTCTTATTATTTGTTTTGTGTAATCGTTTGACCTTGCCTGTTAAAACCGATTTTTTGAAACGTCTTATTTTTGATTTCGTTGTTTTTTATTTTAGTTTAAAATGATATGCATTCCAATCCCCAAAACAGACATTACCAATGGTTTGGAATTTAGAGTTATTTAAATTTGAGACCTCTTTTGATTGCCTGTACCTGTTAAAGTTTTTTTTAGATAATAGTGTTTTGCCTTAAAAAACTGTATGAAAGGGGCCACAGCGTTTGATTGGACCTTATTCGCTTGTTTGTAAAGCGTCTTGCGTCTGCGAACAACTCGAACCACACAAACATAATACCTTTAGCACAAAATCTACTCTTCTTGCGCAATCATTGGTCCTTTTCACAAAGAAAAAAAACTACAAGCGAAAAACGATTATATACTGTATATAATCTCTATTTACTACTGTCGAGAAAAGGGCAGTGGCATTTGGATGAATCCACACCCGCGTAGTAGTTGACTGTTTTCCTAGTGTTCTTGTTGATTTTTGACTTCTCAGTTAAAGTATTTTGCCGCTTATTTAAGCTAGCAAAAATAGACGATTGCCTTGTAGGGTCATATCTGGGGACGCAACGTCTTGGCCAGGGCGTGAGTTGAACCTAGACCATGCGATCAGGTTGGTCGTAAAAATGACACTGTTGCCCCATCGGTCTCGGTGTCACCTTGAGCAATAAAAAAGAAAAGAAAAATTCAGGACAAAAAAAAGGAGAGAACATCTGAAAAATATTTCACAAAAAATTAGATATGTGGAAGGGAAGTAGAGCTTTATTTTGCTTTTAGTTCGCAAGTCTGTCGTCAGTGTTATTGGTTATCAATCATTCATTAGCTTTATTGTAACCATAGCATTCTTCAAAAACTGTTTATTGAAATAGTTTCATAATGCCAGATAGGAGGACTATTTTTACTGAGCGTTTTACCTCACGTAGACTATTCTTCTCGCTTAAAAATACCTAGGCGAGTACCGAGAGAAGCCAAAGTAGTTAAACCACTGCTCTTTTTTTGTAGGCCAAGCCAACGCTAGTCTTATCGTTGGTGTGTCAATTGGTGTAGTGGCTGTTATCGCACTTATGACTGCAGTTTATTGCTGCATGTTCCGAAGATCTCGCCGAAAAGATGAATTGATTTATTCCAAACAAACCCACTTCGTTCAGCATAGTGTTGATAGGTAAAGGATTTTCAGGACAGTAATACAGATGTAGATACTGCTAGCTAGAAAATATTCTTGCACTATTTGCTTTTCTCTTTTTTTCGTTATCTTAAACCACTGTATATCTCATTTTTCGTTTTATTGTGACGGCAAGCCTTTAGCAGAGGGGCTTTGTAGTAACTTGAGAGCAAAAAATCACTGGGTGGGACGAGAGCACTATGTTTATGGGGTCAGTGATTGTTTTGTACTGTACGTACTGGTTACATTTTGCGTTATGCGAAATTACAGTCTGCAACGTGTTTTATTGTAATCCTTGTACGAAATATTTATTTTTCATTTGGTGCATGATGATGGAATAGATCGTTGAAAAAAGTTTCCTCAAATATGTTAATGATCTCATAATTAGCACTTTCTTTAGGTATTCTAGCACCCGGCCTTTTATTCAGCATGAAAATGACAGTTTGCATAAAAACCGTCCCCCAAGTCCTGTCCGGCCACCCCCGAATGATTTCTATGATGATGACGATGGTCAATACAGTGATTCTGGGAGTGGCTATGGGGGAGATGTGGATCTAGAAGCCCCAGTATTGCCAAGCGAAAACGAATCCTCCCGCAACGGCCCCAAATCTGGCATCACGAGCACTGCATCCATGAATTTCAGAGTAAGTAAAGCAGTTCGGGCTATTTCATTGGGCAATTTGTAAAGATGAAAAATAGCGTAACTTGTTAAAGCTAATACATAATTAGCCAAGCTACATTCTTCGAAGTACATCAATTGAACAAAAACTCCAATTTTGTTTGTCATTGTTATTCTTTAATGCATACCTTGAGTGGGTTGTGGTGGTCACTAACGGATGAAATTTTTCAAATTTCTACCTTTTAAGTCTGTGTTTAGCCTTACTGGAAGCCAGTTCCTGCGAAGGTTAGTACTGTGGCACCATTTGATCATGGATTAATGGCATGTGTTGTGAAATGGTTCTGTTTTGTATTTTTGAAATCTCATTATTATTCAAAGAAATCGTGAATTAAAAAAAAGTTTGTTGTTTTATTTGTTTTGTGTGCATCGTAAGAGCATTTTTTAAGATTCGTTTTTTCATAGTTTTCTGTGTTGTGTTTTCATTTTGATTTCTCTCTTTTTGAGTTGTTTTATGTCGATTTTGTGTTGACCAAGGTTTGTTTTTGTCTCCTGGAAAAAAACAAAAACAACACCCCAAACAGTTCTTAAAAATACCGCGCATTGTAGACCATTTTAAAGTTTTAAACTGGGAGTTCTCACAATTACTAATAGACTTGTGTGTAACACTTACACACGAATAATTCGTGGGATTAACGTGTTGACCAAGTAGCTTAAAAGTTACTTGGATAGCTAGTTACGTAAAAATATGAGAAAAGCGATTTTACTTGGTCCGACCCGAAAATAAAAGCGGAACGTTTGCGTTGTAAAATTTACAGGCATAGCTAGATGCTGTAGGTGGTGAGCACAGTAATTGGAGAAAAATGTTTTCTCTACTTGATGACTTGCTAGATTTGCATTCTCCTTACCTGATTAATTTCAGCACATTGCTGCGCGTAATCAATGCATACAAAAACACGATTATGGTGGCGATGGTGAGTTTGAAATAGTTTTTCAGTACCTGCCTGATAAAAACAATTACCCTGCAAAACCACTATTTTTGTCGCTAATACAACACGTAGTACGTGTTTTCTTCGAGCAAAAAAATGCTTCATGTATGAAGTAACAAACAATATGCAAATCACCGAGCTCATTTAGGTAAAATATTTGATAGAAGGTGGTTATTATTATTATTATCAATTAAGTAGATTGAACGTAACACCTCCAAAAAAAAATAGATCGATCTAAAACGACCCAAGCGTTACCATGTGAACACCTGAATTGTCCTTTATTCTCAGCCCCAAAAATGACAGCGTTCACACGCCGCGTCGCTTAGATTGGGAGTATCGAACAATAGTGTTTAGCGTTTTTAGCTTGTCTTGTCTAACTTAATGTTTGCGCAGTAAAGCTGTCATGGGTGGTTTAGCCCTTAGCTTGGTAAATATTTGAGCTATTTACCAGAAGGTCCAGCTCTACAAAACTATTTTCTTGTAATGATTGTTCGACGTGCAGTAAAATGCTTTCTGCATTCTGTTTCGTTTTATTTTTTATTCTCTGTTGTCGAAGCATGTTCAAGTTCGCTTCAATTTTTTATTTTTTGTTGTGTATGTTCTAATATGACGTGCTATACGTCCCAATGATAGTTTGCCTTACTCATTTGTAAGTTTTTGGATCAGACTTAAGGGAGAATTCCGAATAGATTAGAAAGTACATTAGAAATTCAAACTTTATTTATTTTTTTGTTAAACATCTTTTCTTGTAAATTCAATCTTGTCTAGCATGAAAATGCGTTGAATCTACGTGGTAAGTGCTTGCCTTTAGATTTCTCGCTGGTATCGTTGCTTAATGTACGTCGATTAATTTGTTAATTCGGTTTATGCTTTTCAGAAACAAAGGCAACGACCTACTAGTTTGCAAGGATCATCCCGAAGCAAAGGAACCACTTCATTGCAGCCGTACAGTGATGATTCATCTCTTTCGTCGGACGGTTACCTCTCACAAAAATACGACTTGCCTCCGGCAGACTATGAGGTAAAATGTTAAGATATATGAAAACGAACGAAGTGGTTATTTTTACAATTTAGTTTATTGCGAAAATAGTTGTGAATAACTACTGGACTGTTTTTCAGTGGACTTGGCAGTTTAAGTAGGCAGTGTTAGGGTTAGGATTAACATTGTCTTGTAATTATAGCTCTTGGCATTGAAAACAGCCACTGCCTAAAAAACGCCGTGAAATATGTGTTTTTCCTGAGCGCATTGGCTGTTTAATGGGATAGATTTGCGTCTACGGTGGGCAAAACCATTCCTCATATTAATAAAGGTCTAAAAAGAGACAACTTTTTTCCACTAACGAATTTCGTTAAAGTTTTTTCAAGAAATTGCTTTGTTTGTGCGAATTTGTATTTGAGATAGTAGTAAATTTGAAATTTCTGTTTGGATTAGTAGAGACTAAGGATGACTCGACCCCAACTGGATTGTTATCAAAAATCTATGAAAACAATAATGAGTGTGTAGTTCAATTGGAAAATGTTGGATTAACGGTTGCATCAGTGGCAGAACGTCGGTCTAGTAATCGAAAGGTTGCTGATCCCTGGTCCGATTTTCGAACCGGCAATGCATCATTGCGTCCGCGGGAAAGACACTCAACGCTTATTTCCCTCTTGGGCCAAGCATTGGGGCTAAGCAGTCTACCCTTTGTGGTGGCCCAGCCCCAGCCTGACAAAAGACTTGCAAACGGAACCCAACAAAATGCTTTGTGTTGGTGTGGTGGGACGGACATAAAGTGCCTGATTCATACGAACGAACGAGCGGTAGCAGAATGTTGGTTTTTGGATCGATTCCTGAACTGGCAATGGATCGTTGTCTCTTGTGAAAGCACGTTAGGCTCAATTCCATTGAGGCCAAGTAGTTGCTGTGGTCGAGAAAGAGAAAAGTAACCCAAAAAGTATTTTGCGTTAATGCAATTATTTAGACAACCGCTGCCTGTCTGATTCATATCTACGCAATTACGCATGATTGAACAAAATAAGCTTTTATAGATCAATAAGCAGTGACCGTTGTCATCCTAAAGCTTAATTCAATTCCTGATGTGTAGCGATGGGTATAAAATGTGTAAACCTATTCAGCGATTCAAATTGTAGTGTTGAAAAGATAATCAAAGTTAACCTTGGTTGATATTGTTTCTGGCTGCAATTTAACACTTATCTAAACGTGACATTTTCGAGTGTTTATTTAGTACTTGTGTTACAGTTTCTGAAAGGCTAACTAAGTTTATAGAAAAAAGCTAATGGCCTTGTTTACGCCAGTGTTGTATTCACTTTAAGGGATGTTTGAAGTTTCAGTCTTTTATAGGTAATTCTAAAGCGAAGGTTACTTTATTCGCGATACTAAAGTAAACAATTAATCTCTTTTGATCTCTAATTATTCCTTTAGATTAAATTAGCTTGCATTGTACGTTTATATTTTCGTGAATGAGTTACAGAAAGATTGTTGTGCTTTTTTTGCTGCAGTTTCTTCTCAGTTTCGATATCGCAAATTTACTCTTAACTTTAGTTGCGAGGTAATTGTTGATATTTTCCAGAGTTGCTGACAATTCATCAACTAGTTGGCACTTGTTTAACTACTTCAACGCAAGCAATAGAGTTTTTTTTGAAAGGCATAGATCAATCATTATAGATCACCGCCAGTCCACAAAGACAGTAGAACATTTAGCCTTTTTTCGTTTTACGATGATGTACAATTGTACACTTTTACAGCCAATTTGAGATTGAACCCCGTCCCGTTCCTTTTTAGAAATCGACAATCTACTCGTTGAAATACGGTTTTTTTTTTGCCGTCAAAATGTGAGTGACTCTTTCGAAGATTACAACGTTTTAAAACCAACCTGCGATTGAGTTTACCATTTCAGCAGTGTTCGTTTGATTGGGCGAATTCTTCTGCTTTAGAAACTGATCTTATTTAGTGATTGATTTTATTGTGTTTTAGGATTACCCATGTGAACCTCCTTCAAAATACAACGGATTTGCCGATGATGATTCCCGATATATGGATATTGAAAATAGATCATCGTTGAGAAAAGGTAGCGATCTTAAATGTAATCGATAATATTGCATATCCGATCGTTGTTCCTGCAATAATCTTAGTCTAAAAAATGCCATTAAGTTAATCATTAAGTTTTAAGAAGTAGTATTAACTACTGATTTGGCTACTTTTCGTTGAAAAATCAAAAAGTTTTAACAGCCTCCTGCTTGACGTTCAGCATTAAAAGGGACTCTGTGAAGTCTCCAACGTGTGTGGTAGACAGGTGGGCAGGTGGCAGCTTGATTGGGAAGGTCAAAAGGTCCCTTCATTGTTTCCTGGTCAAGGATAAATACCTATAATGGCAATTACTTAACGCAAAAAAATAATAATAATAATAAAATAAAATACAGCAACACCAAGCTCTTAAAGCTTTAACCAATTTCAAAGAAGTAATATTTGCGAAAGTTGGTAAACAGTTTTGAAGATTGTGCTAATTTTAAAGTAGATGCTGTTTCGTTGTTAATAGAAAATAAAACCTTAATATTTGGTTGAGCATTTGTGTAGCAAAAAAAAACAACTAACAATTGCCACCAATTGCAAAATATACAAAAAACAAAGACGCAACACTACAATGGAAAGGTTTTTGTTGATTCAGCTAACATCGTCGTTTGTGCAAATTTAACTATGATGTAGGTTAAAATGACTAATACTTGACACAAATATAACTTGTAGAATGACGAATTTAGCCCGCTTAATGTAATGTAGTATCAAACTGCACATGAAAGCTGTTTTTAAACAATCATACGGCAATAAAAAAAATGCAACGTATGGCTATTTGTCCTTAAAGCTCAATCGCAATTTTAATGTGATCAATAATCAGATAGATTTTTCTCAAATAAAGCAGGAGTTCGTTCGCATATGCCCTGCTGCTAGCTCAAAATCACGTAATTCTAGAAAAAAAAAGGTATTGGAATAAGGTACTTTTTGTATCGTAAAAGCCAAGTCTGTGTCTGAGCCATTTTTACATTAAAGTTGTGCTGCTTGTTCTTAAACCTCTTCGTGAAGTGGGGTGAAGATAACCCTTTTTGTGTCTTCTTTTACACTGTTTTTTTTTTTTAATTCCGATTCTTCATTTTTTTTTTTTGTATGGTCTTTTAGACAACAATGCCGTTTCACAGATAAAAATGCAGAAGACTTTCATCAAATACGGTTGCTGGTTGCTAACCTAGTTTAATGTGAATAGATTAACTAGATGATCTCAGCTGTACTTCTTTGTTGGTAGTCGAAGGAAACCTGATTACTTGGTTCAGGAACAGGCAGAAAAATTTTGATAATCAGACGACAATGCATGACTTATAAATCTAGTTTGACCTCCCACACGGAAACTGTGAAATGGCTCAGGTAAGAAAGGTCTTAGTTTTCAGTACGTTTGTATTTTTAGGTTCGGAAAAACGCAAATCGCCCATCAACGAACCACCAGTTGTGTATGCACAAGTTAACAAACAAAGAAGTCGCAAGAAACCGGAGGAAAATCACGGATTATAGTACACATCAAAATGCCAGCACTTCAAAGCGTTTTTCCGTTGCCACAAACTACTTAATGCGCTGCATGCAGATTTGGATTTCCATCATGGTCTAATATCAAAAGAAAAGTTGTTTTCTAGGGTCAGAGTGAACAATACATCACACTTTAGACTTGAGTCACTGACAAAGGGTATAGTGTAATTGTTGGGAAAATCTCAAAATGGTTTCTGCTGGCTGTTAAAAGCCCTTGAACTGCTGGAAGTCGAAATACGTGGAATTCGAACTTTGTTATCTTTTTTTTGCTTTTGTTGGTTGCCTCAATCGTTATTTGCTCGAACGATTTAAAGTTTGGGATTTAAATTTCTAGTAAATTGTTAGGAAATTTTGTATTTCGATGTGGAAATTTTCACATTTAATATAGCACGTAGCCTGTCCCTAGAATCACGTTAAATTGTTGGTGAAAAGGATCGTAAACTGGCTAAAAAGGTGGATTAGGCAGATTGACTCAAAGCAAAAACGACTTGTTGGTTTCTTCATCTTTCTCATGAGACTATTTTTTGATTAGTGGCACTTCTTTTTTGCCAAAAAGTGCTCTATTCTTTAGCTACGAATTTTCTTACATTTAAGCGGTGCATTTTGTTGCCCAGTTTCAGTGGCTCGCGGTCAAAATTTATTAAGGTTCAAGTTTATTAGTTATGCATAGCACTAAAAAGAGTCTTCAACAATGGCCAATCGTTAAGACAAGTGATCTTGAAAGCTTTCGAAATTAACTTAAAGATCATAATCCGTTTTAACTCCATCGTCAAAACTTTTATTTTAAGCCTAAATATGAAGTGGATTCCAGAAATCTACACTTTTGATTTGAAACAAAATATTTTAACAACTGCCAAGTTTTTACCATTTTTGCCGATGATGATTAGTCAGATTTGGCCGTTACAATTTGGTCAATTGTCAAGTATTCAAATCGAAAAAGATATTAAACGTTCAAATAAATTACTTCAAAGCATTTTTCACTGTAAAGCACAACAATTCTGATTGAGTTAAAAAAGATTACACTAGCTATTGCATGTTTTGCGTGTATCAATTTTGTATACCCTTTTTACTGTTGAATGCGTTAGTTATCTGTGAGCTTGCATGCGTTTTTCGTGTTTACTGCTTTTGTATGTTTCACACAGCACTGTTCTTGCTTGAAGCTTTATTTTGTAATGTGCAAAATCAGGTATTTTCACCTGTCAATCATGAACTGTTTTCCCACCCTTGAAAGATTGGCTGAGACTGCATGAAATCGTGAGCGACCTACATATTCTTTGTTACTAGAGAGTGACTATTTCACTGGAAAATTTGTAAGTTAAAGAGAGAGCAACGAAAATAAGAATGTCGTTTTTTAAGGGTAAGGTTTGAGTTTGGGTTAGAGTTAGTTTAGACTTTAGAGTATGGATTTAAATTTAGGTTAGATTCGAGTCGGAATTAATAATTTGGTAAATAAAAGTTTTCGGTGAAGCATAGCTCTCCTTGTTGCAAATACAACTACTACGTTCAAGCAGCAGTTTGTTGAAGTAATGGAGACGCTTGCATCCTAACGATTATGTGTAAAGTATAGATTACGACTGCTGTAAGCTGCTTTGCATCAAAGCGCATAGAAACCAATCTGCATGGTTTGGTTTATTTACAATATTTCATTATGGTGTTTTTATGTATGCAACGCATAAGTAAAGTAAAATAACATTCATTATCATTTTCAAGATTTTATGCCTCAAAAGTACTAGAGTAGCAAACCCTCTGAAGAAATCAAAACGGTGACACATAAACTGAGCATTGCGAAAAAGATGTCTCTTACAGGGGCTGGTTGGATTAACCTAGCTCGTTCTTGTGGATGCAACGAAATGCCATGCCTTAGAACCTCAGGTATGTGCTGGAGAATTTGGAAGAGAAGTGGCCATTTCCACATTACTCAAAACAGTGGCTTTTATGACCATTGCTAATGGATGTCTAACTATCTATTGTGTAATTGCATATGCCGGTTTTTGCGACTTAGTGGGTGGGGCGGCCCTACTAGTCTACCCCGAAAAGCACGGCGATGGGTTTCAACTTCAGGCTGTATAAGAGGAGCATTGGAGCAACTTTTTTGCAGTGCCTATTTTAAGTATCTGTCGTTATTGTGTTTTGCGAGGTTGTCCATCTGGCGCACGAAAAGCACCAATACGCTTAATTTGAATAAAAGATATTGTGCTACATCGAAACTAGACGAGTATAGATGAGCAACCAAATAACAAACAGATTCACTTAGCTGCACGTAATTGTGCTTTTTGTAACCCAACGTGGAAGCATTAAGATACTACAATATTTTACCTATATGGTACTGCATTGTTGGTAGTGTAACTTTTATATTGTGTTACGCTCGACTTATACTAAATAATGTAGCAAGACCCGCTGTGGGGTTGCAGCCGTTTCTAAAGCTAGCAAAGCTCTTTGAGTGTTTATTTGTGTAATCCTATGATCGTATTGTTAATTGTTTGATTACAGAGCTGGGATTCTTAATGAAGAGTGCGTGGATGCTAAATCATAGGGTTTTCTAGCTGACTTCAATTCATTTTAGTGGTCGAAATCCTTTTCATTTAAGGGTTATTGCGAAAAAAAGGATTTCATTAGTATAGCTCTTCTGGAACGTTGTGCTAAATCTGGTTGCTGATTTGAAAAGGGTGACAATCAAGAAAAACTAAGAATCAGTGAGCTAGAGGCTATCGCATCAACCATCTTGTCTAACTGAGAAGGGTTCTTAACTATATTTAGAATTAAAACAACTGAGAATAAGGTGGCTACTAAAAATCGGTCTCCCACTGTACAATTAATGTCGGTGCTTACTGCCTGATCGGGTGGCTGATGGTAGGCTACACGGTGAGATAAAAACACAGTGCAGTATTTTGTTTATATAGTAATTTTGTTGCTTTTAATATTGGTGCTGCTTAGACCTTTGATTTTTTGAAGATTGTAACAAAGTGATCGCTCTAGGTTCTTTTTGAGACTTGATATGTTTTTCGAAAACTGCAATTTCTTGTTGGTCCTCTAATATCATACTGTCAAAATTTCGGTGCCTATTTGTTTCTTTAAAACAGTGTCGACTTTTCTTGTTTTGCTATTTTGCGGATTTTAATTTTACTGCGAAATTTGTTTAGCTTGTAAAATATGACTTGCATGAAGTTAGAAACCGTAAAAAACACGTAATGTACCATCATAACTTTCTGTAAACGATTCTAAACCGGCTTTACTTTTGCTTATTTGTATGTATTGTAGAAAGAGAAAGAAGGAGAAATAACGTGCGCATTTAGTAAAATTCGCGTTATGAAAAATTTGAAAGTTTTATCCCAGCGGTTTCGAATTTGAAATAGTAGTTACGTTACAGCTGCGTTTGTGTTGTAGTTACAGTTTAATATTAAATCTTACTGACTTTAAGACCAAATTCAATTCTTCCCAAGAGCTATTTTAAGTACTCACCCCTTTCAGGAGAGCATTCAGAATTTTCAGTGCGTGTGCAATTAAGCATTTGTTATTGGAATTAAAACTTCTTGACTGACTGTTTCGACGCACGTCGGTGTTCACCAGCAAAATGCAATTTGTGTGATTTAACTCGGTTTGGAAAAAAAGACATTTTTGTGACGAATAATAATTGATGCTGATAACTTCACTTACCTAAACGTTTTCTTTATTTAGTAATTTTATGATCATTTGCGCCGTCTAAATTTAACTTAAGGTTGGCTTTACACTGAAATATCTTGTTTTACTGTAATGAGGAAGGGATAACGACTAAATAAATGTTAATGAATTGATCTATTGTTGCGTTTTTACTTTTTCAAGTGCTGCTGTTTGGTGTTGAGTTTCGTTTACTCATTTTGAGATAGGTGGACACTTGCGCCGCAAGGTTGCGGCGCAACTAGTTTACTTGCGATAGCGCTTGCGCCGCAACTATTTTTAAACGGTTGCGTTGATGCTTGCGCCGCAAGTATTTTAGCAATTTTGAGCGCAATAGCGCAAGCGCAATTCAAATACGACTTGGAATGATTGTTTTTTAATCAAATGTGATTAAAGGTAAGAAAAAATATTGACGAGGTGCATAAGGGTAGCCCGGAATTTTGGTTGGAGGGGAGGCCAAACCGCAAATCATACGCAATGTCGTCATCAAATATTTTCAAAAAGAGGGACTTTTTATGGGACAAAGATACCGTAGAATGGAGGATCAGAATCCAGGGCACGGGTTGGCATATAACCTGGATTTTGCTAAAGGGAAGGACTTGAACCAAAAGTTTTAAAAAAATTTCCAAAATTGTTTAAATTGGGAGACGTGGTGAGCGAACTAGTTTTGCCCTAACATATCACAGACGGGGGTCTGGGGTCCGAGCGCTGGGTAATTTTTTGTAATTTTTTTTTGGAAAAATAGCTATTTTAATGCCATTTGGATCACATTTCGCACGTTTTTGGAACCATTTGAAATAACTAAATGTTTAAGATTTGAAAGCCAATTGAAAAAATCAAATTCATGAGTCTTCCGTTTACTTAAAGATCAAGTCCAAAACACGTTTAGAATCTTGAATTTGCGTTAAATTTTGTAAGTGACTTGGCCCAGGTGGGGGAGCTCCGTCCTGCAGTATTTTTAACAGTAAATAATCACTCGAATATTTGCTTTGGAAATGCTTGTTTTGTCATGAAGATAACCAGTTTTAGGGCTGCATGTACGACTATGGGCCCAGGTATCCTCGATTCAAATTCAGTAATTTCTTCAATAAGCATTTTTCCTAGCTGATTTTTTTGTCAAAAGTATTTTGTCGCGTAAAAACTGGCTAGGTGGAGATGGACTGTTATTTGAAATTGGTGCAAAGATGGTTACTGATTAAGTAGTCATGTTTTTGCATTAAGTTCACGAAATGATTAGATGAGGGCCTGAGGTTGCAACTTTTAGGACAAAAACCCTGAATTTCTCCCAGGTTACACATTTAGATTGGATGGCAAAAAATTGATTTGAGGAGGCCCAGGCCACCTGGTCGTCAATATTAATTGTAGTCTGTTGTACACGTATACTGCTGTGTACGCGAAAATGCTAAAAGAAACTGAAAAAAAATAACGCTTTGTTGTTATTATTTTTATCATTGGAGGCATTTCAATTCGGGGAGGAGCGGGCCTCTTGCCCCCCCGCTGGCTCCGCCTATGACGAGGTAGGTTCATAAAAGCCTCGTCATGGGAAATTCCATTCGTCTACTGCTTCCAATACTTCTATTGGATTTACAGCAGGGGTCTTCTTTCGCTGAAACGTTTTTCTTTAAACTATTTTTTGCCGATTTTTCCAAAAAAAAATCCATTTGAGTAATTTAGAAAATGGTTGTAAAATTAAACTTTCTCAGAAAATTATTTTTGTGCAGGTAATAGTCTTTCTAGAAATAAGCTGCTCGTTTCTAAAAAGTCGTAAACTTGCTTTTAGCACAAAACGCGTTACTCGCATCAGTCTGACTTCTTCTTACCGTAATTCAAAAACAAGAAACAGCAAAAACTATTCAATACAAGAAAACTTGAAAAACATTGCAAACAGGAGTGACAGCATTGCTATAGCTCTTATGAGCAATACTTAGATGGTTCCATTTCTTGAAACGAAAAACAGGATGATATTTTTAGCACGCTCCATTTGTCAGAGAGTGATTCTAATTGCTCCAGAAGCACAAAGTATGTTACAGTATCGAAGCTGGTAAAGGATTTCCTGGACGAGCCATTAGAAAAAACAGTGACTCCAAAGTTGTTCGCTTACCACCACATGAAGACTTTATTGGCGGAAATTTTTAACAACCTGGTTCCCTTAAGTGCGGGTGTTGAGGATATTTTTTCGTCAGGTACTGTATCATAGGCGTAGCCAGGGAGGGGGCCCAGGGGGTCCGCCACCCCCAGTTGAAATGCTGCCGATGATAAAAATGTCACAAAAAAGACTATTGTTTTTGCTTTAAGTTTTTTTTAGCATCTTCGCGTACAACAGTACACGCATACAACAGTAATTAACAACTATATCGATCCACGGGGGCCGGGGCCCCCTCAATTGAATTTTTGCCAATCAATTCAAATGGGCCCTCAATAATAATATTGATCCAGGGGGGCCCGTGCCCCACAATTTAATTTTTGCTAACCAATTTAAATGGGTCCCCTATAATATTTAAATGGCCCCCAACAATAATATTGATCCAGGGGGCCCGGGCTCCTCAATTTAATTTTTGCAAACCATTTTAAATGGGCCCCCTACAATAATATTTAAATGGGCTCCCAACAATAATTTTGATCCAGGGGGCCCGGACCCCTCAATATTTGCCGACCAATTTAAACGTATAACCCTAGTGAAATGTTGGGTTTTTATCTTAAAAGTTGCTAATTCAGGCCCTCATGTAACCTTTTTATGAACGCAATGCAATAACCAGGGACGGGTTTAACAGATGGCACAGTGCCAGGTACCCCGCGCTCATATAAGACTTTTTTTTGATCTTCACCTATATTTGGCAGGAAAATATTGCGAAAATTCCAAAGTGCCAGGGGTCCAACTCAATGTAAATCCAGTCTGGGCAATAACGTGGTTGGTAGGCGTAACCATCTATTGTAGATTTTTCAATAACAATTCACCTCCACCTAGCCAGTTTTCATGCAACAAACTACTTTTGAAAAAATTTAGCTACAGTAAGGAAAATGCTCATTGAACAAGTTTTTGAGTTGAGAGGGCCTGGGCCCCTTGGCCGTATATGTACTCCTATGACTAGTTGTTTTCATCACAAAACAATAATCTAAGGAAAATTTTAAAGTGGATTATTATTCGCTGCTAAAATATTGCAGGAGGCAATATACTTTACTTTACCCTACCTGGACCAAGTCACTTACAAAATTTAACCCTGAAGTGCCAAGATTTTAAACGTGTTTTGGACTTAAATTGCAAGCAAAAAACTGAAGAACTTAATTTTTTTAATTGGCTTTCAAATGTTAAAAATCCAATACTTTCAAATGAGCCTCTGAATACGTGCGAAATGTGATCCAAAGGTGTTAAAACAGCTTTTTTTTCAAAAAATTACGAAAAATCGCCCAGCGGCAGGGGGCTTTGCCCCCAGACCCCCATAGCATCCGGCGTCAATAATAGACGCCAATAATACGTTTGAATTAGAGTACACTTCTTTACTCAACACGTCACCCAAATTAGACATTTTCACATTTTAACTATTGGTTTAAGCCCTTCCCTTCGGACGAGTTTCTAGTTACGTGCCACCACCAGGCCACGGCTTCTGATCTTCCACTCTACGATGTCTTTGTCCCACAAAAAATTCCTCTCTCGAAGTTTCTGATGACGCCATTGCACGTGATTTGTGATTTGCCCCCCCAATCAAAAATCCTGGCTACGCCTATGTATTGTATAAAGGCATTCTTCGTTCAAAGAGGTTAAGCGATGCGCATTTTCAAGTGCTTGAACTTTATTTTTTAACGGAAATGAATAATTTTTTTTGTTTTTCTAACTTGGTAGCGTGCATAATTTGGTTTGAATACCGGTATTGGTTTTGTACCGTAACCTAGTGAGGTTTGAGCAATGAGTCAATTAGAATTTTACTTTTCAAAGCGCACGCTTGCGGTGCAATTATTTTTGGGGTTTGCGGTAGCGCTTGCGGCGCAAGATTTTCAGAGTAGTGCGTGCGCTTGCGGCACAACACTTATGACTTGCGCTGCCCACCTCTGCATTTTATTATCTTATGTTGGATTATACCTGTAAGCTTCGGCCTTGACATTGAATAGATTTAACCTATTTTTTGCGCGAAGTTTGTTACACCTACTTAGTTAATGGCGCACAGAATACATGTAAAATATTTCCTGTTTTTGTTTGTGTCGTTAAACATTTTGCGGATTACAATACAAGTTAGCAAAATGATCTATTTCTTGTATTTTAATACAGGCGTTAGTTGCAGGCCTGACAGATTCTGTTTTTAAAAATGATTTCCAACTAGTAGCGTAGCAAGGGGGGGCGGGGGGCTATAGCCCCCCCCCCCCTTGGCATGTCGACCAAAATGCAGAATGAGAAAAACACTACGTTTTTAGCACTTTTGAGACAGTTTTATGCCCTGGAGTGGACTAAATAGTGATTTAAAACATCTTTTGAAACATATATTCAGGGGGGGCTAATTTGCCAAAAATAAAACTACCAAATAAATAAAAACTTTGAAAAATGGTAAGAAATATGCAATCAAATTTGATCGCAAGTGCAAAAATGCTAAACATAGATATCATCAACAAATGTACTATAAACTAAGGAATGGGAGGAACTATTCAGTATTAGTTAATTACCAATCATTCCTCTCAAATCTCTTTTCATTAGCCCCCCCCCAATTATTTTTCTCTATAAATTGTATACGAAATAGATTACTCCGTGTGAGTTTTATCATGGTTTTAATGAACTATTCGATTTTATAATTTACCAGCATCTAAACAAGAGAACTAACATTTTACCATTGCCACCTCCCAAATACCCCATTTATGCCACCAGTTTAATCATGTGTGCACTGCTAATTTCTAAGCCACGTTTTGAAAGCATGATTTTTTAATCAAAATAGCCCTAAAATGAAGTTATTTTTGCAAAAAATTGCAAAATTTTCGAGCGCTGGGGGCTCCGCCCCCAAACCCCCATGCCTCCGGCCGCTGGGGGCTTTGTCCCCAAACCCCCAGCCTTCGGCGGCTGAAGGCTTCGCCCCCAGACCCCCATTGGTCTCCGGCGGCTGGGGGCTCTGCCCCCAGACCCCCAAAACAGCCCCCTCATAGCCAATTTCTGGTCATTTTCTCAGCGAGCTTGTGCTAAGCTTTCGCTTTCATGCAATCTTGTCTCGAATAGCTTTAATTCGTTATGAGCGAGAAAATCCATTCATGAGTGTAAAACTAGCATTCTGTTAACCTTTTTACATGAGATTTTGGAATGCTGTTAATGAAATTTTTCACCATTTCGTCATAAATATTGGTTATTGCATCTCAGAAGCTTGTACCACGATTAGTATTACTTTGTAAACCGTGATATTTTTTTATGACGAAGTGGTGTTGATTTTTTTAATAAACTCATGTAACAAGGTTGTGCTACTATGATTTGTCTAACCACTCCGAGGCGTAGCACCTTTTGTTGAGTTCTGTTCGCACTCTCATCAGGATTGGTCACCGCCATGGGTTGACTGTTTCGCTCCAAGGGGTAAAATATGTGTCTAGTGTCTTTACGAGAACGCAACGACACATTGCCAGTTCGGAAATCGAACCGGGAGCCAGCAACCTTCCATCATTAACCCAACGCTCTACCAACTGAGCTATCGCTGCCAGAACCATACCTTGAATTTTTCGATCAAAGAAGAATTTTGACTTACGAAGACATAATAGAAATTGCTTATTTTCGGGGATGTTCAAACATCTATTACATTGCTCTATCTAAGGTCTGAGATATCCTCATCTAGTAGTTTTTCCCGTTGAACTTTGGCTGCCCTTTGCTTAAGTTCAGACTCATGTAACCGGTGCGATCCAGCGAACATAAACAAGTTCTGAAAAAATTACCAGATCGGCACTGGTCACCTAATGTCACAATATCTCTTTAGGACTAGTTTATCTCATCACATATTGGATCCGGTATTGGCCCCGTAGACAGAATTGATCGGATTTCGAGTGGTCATTGTCTTTACCACGTACTAATTCAAAATATTTAATATTCACTTATCTACCTTAGATCTTCCAACCTTCCTGATCAGATCAGTGATAGAGTGGAATAAAAAACTACCAGCAGAAACGAAAGACTGGTTCGATTCCCGGTTGAGTCAAACCATTGATGTACTAAAACGCTACAGTACGCAGCTATTTTAGGTCATTTTATTCAATTCAAATCTATATATTCCTTGAATTCCAAAAACAAATATTATTTCCAAAGGACACTCATAAATATAAACAAACAACAAAAACAGGAATCTGCCGAAGACCTCTCGGTCAAGCTGCGGCCCCCCACCATTAAATCATGTCAATCTGCTGGGCGTGTCAGTTTTACATGTTGATTTGATTGTGTTGCATTTACGTTAAAATTAAGCACGTAGACATAAAAAATCACATACACTGAAAATGTAACTTGTTCTTAGTCAAACCAGGCTTTACAGGTAATATAAACGAATGTATTTATCAAAATGGCAATTTATGAAAATATTTTCTCTGGCAGCTTAGATGTGGGCGTCTTTCTAGAAAAGGCCCCCTCGTCTTTTTTTGCTTTCCAAACTACTTTATAAACCTTTAGTGTATGTATGTTAAAATTTTGCTACTGCTACATTGCCTTGCCCTGTTTGCTCATGAGCTTTTTTGAATGGTAAGGTATTTGTTTTGGTTAGTGCTGCAGTGCTTACACGTGTCTAAACTTATTGCAGTATGGAGATAAAACGATGTTACAAAATTATAAGATTAAAGAAATTGAAAAGACACAACAGCTGACCTAAAAAACCAGATACTGCAGAGTATAGAATTTTAGGATCCATGGCCAAAGTAAGACATTTTCAAACCAAAAGTTTTAACTTGGAGTTCAAGCCCCTTCCCCCACTGTAAGAAAAAATTGCTTGCGCGCCTGCTCCTGGTCACTGCTCAGACTTTTGGGTAGTGGACCCATAAATACAGCACAAAGTATTTTTGTAGAATTTATAGTGGAACTCTTAGGCAAGTTTACCCTTCCTACTTTCATTTTGCAACTGGGCAGATATGTTATAGAATACAGAAACAAAAAATTTGAGTGACGTCAGAAATCGCAAACATTCAGTTAGGCGTTGACACTGCGAAGAAACCGGGAGCAGAAAGTAACTAAACACTAAAAACTAAGTAGGATAGTCCGTTGCATATTATTATTTTTTTCCTTTAACCGTCACGTCTGATATTATAAGCCAAACTTCAAGATAAGCTGAAATTAGGTTATGGTTAGTTTTCGAGAAATATTAATGTTAACCTAAGCTTAATACCAGTTCTAAACCTAATAACACCAACCCCTACCCTCTAAAGTCTTGCTCGGGGCTAAGTCTAACCTGGAGCCATCTTAGAAAGTTTAAACAATACAGCGGATTTTTGCGTCAACTAGCATTTATTTGTTCTGCGCGCCACGCCGATAAAATTGTAACAAAGTACGCGCCAATTTAGATAAGTAAAACAAATCAAATCAAATGAAATCTATTTTTCGAAGATGCAAGAGAAATACGCTACGACAACATTGTGTAGAGTAGAGCATCGTCAGGAAAACATACAAAATTATTAGCAATATTGTTGAGATAAATTACGCCATTTCTGTATGGCCATGAAACCTTTTAGCAAATAACAAGCAGTGCTTATGTTCAAAATGTACATTTATATACTACAGCCATAAAAATAGACGTCAAGGACAACTGGTCTAACAGCTGGATACAAAACACCAAAAAGAATAAAGAAATAAATTTAAAAATAAAAATAAAAAGTTAAAAAAAAAAATGCAAAGCTTAGTTAGTAGCACCAAAAAAATACAATTTTTTTCTGTGCAGAGAAAGCCTTGTAGGCTACAAGACAGACTAATTTAGTACTGGTATCACAAGAATAGCAATAAAACTGTTCTATGTAGTTAAAATTGTTGAATTGATACACAGTATACTTAAATTCGTAATGTAGCAGTTAATATTGGTTATCACTGTTGAACCTAGTTTTCAAATAACGTTTTGGAAGTCTGGCTACCTATTTTGCCTCTAGAGGCAAAATAGTGTTTTTCCTCTGTTTGGGTTAGGGTTTGGGTTAGAGTTAGCGTTAGGGTTGGGATTAGGGTTAGGATTAGGCTTAGAGTTTGGGTTAGAGTTAGGGTTTGGGTTAGGATTAGGGTTAGGGCTATTTTGGCACTTGCGGCAAAATAGCAAAATAACATTGGGCTATTTTGCCTCTAGAGGCAAAATAGCCACTGCCTTTTAAATTGTTTTTGAAAGCACTTTGGCTCTGCTTATTTCTTGCAGTAAATGGTATAGAATTCCATATTTTAACTTCCCTACACATAATTGATTGTTGGGTGACAGTTTTGGAAAAATGGGGATAATGAAGAGACTTACTATTGCGTATAGAGAATGTGTGCACTTGTTCATTACGTTGAAATAGAGCTAGGAACATATCAGACAAATTGCGGTGGTGCAATTTAAGCATAAAGATGCCCGTAGTCAAAATCTGTAGTTCTTTTATTGTGAGAAATTTATAGTGTTTTGGTGTTTTGTGATTTATGAATGAAATAAATTTATTGCAGAGTTCGCGTGCGGCAGGTGCGTGGTTAAATAAACAAACATTTCAGTGACGTTACTTGTTTTCGGAAATTTTTATTTTGATTATTACAATAATGATAGGCTTGGGTTAGGGTTTAGGTTAAGACTTAAAGTTAGGATTAGAGTTAGAATTTAGGGTTAGGTTTTTTACACTTTATTACAAAATGTCCGCACGCGCAGAATGTGCGCCAAGCCTTTTCAGTTTTCCTAAACAAAATCTGATAGCAAAATTAGTCGTTTTTTCTTGCTTTGTGACTTAAACCTTTAAAAAACCTACGGTACTGGTAGGTCTTCACTCTACAGGATCACAAGCAGGGTTGGATCCATTCGTTTTTTTGTAATTTTTAAATTCAAATTCATTGACTTTAAAAAAAGGCAGTTGCTAAGGTTACATGACCGTAATTTTCGTTTTCGGAATTTAAAGTTACGTGACCACTTTTGCTGTTCAATTTACTATCTCTCAAGCTGGCATCGCTGCCCTAACCCTAACTCTAACCCTAACCCTAACCCTGGCATCGCTGCCCGAACCCTGACTCAAATAATAAGATTTTAGAGAAAAAAAAGGATTATGTAGCAAAATAGCTCTGTAGCACTATTTTTTAAAAGCGTGTCCGGCAGGTATCGATATTCCAACCCTCGGCATTGCAGCCACCTGCATTAACCACTACGCCATCAGGACTTTGAATTCGATGTGTCAAAGTGCTGTATTTAAATCGAATCAATGCGAAAAATTCACACGTAACTTTTAATTCCTAAAAACAAAAATTACGGTCACGTAACCTTAGCCACTACCTTAAAAAAACTAGATTCAAATTCATTGACTTTGAAAAAGCTAAATTCAAATTCATTGACTTTGCAAAAGTCTAATTCAAATTCATCAATAACTCGTGAGCGAATTCAAATTCAATCCAACCCTACTTTTCACACCAAACATTCAAAGAGGATTTTGCAGTTTGCACGTAGCAAGTCGCAGTCTCATAGTCGCAAATGTGTATTAGCGCATTACAGGTGTGTAATAAACCAACAACTCAAGTCGCTTGGATCCAGAACTAGATACCATACCCTTGCCAGAGCAAACGAAGTTAGGGGGTACCAGCCAAACGTGGGAGAGATGGGCACTAAAATTTGCTTATAAAAACTGATCTTTGGATCTTGTACGCCTACAATTATGTGCAATTTTAAAATCAGGCTGGGAGTGTTTCTTAGCTCGTTTCTTTCACGGCCAACCGGCCAATAATCGCTTGAAAAATCTATCTATGGCAGTGAATGCTACCAGATGTTTGACCAGGATTTTGCTAAGAGAGGTGAACCAAAAGTAATTTTTTTTTACACAAAAACTGCCTGATTTAGCCCCTGTGCTGAACAACCTGATGCAACTCAAGCGTGTCACAGACGGACATAAATACTAGGCTATATAAACATTAATTGAATGTGAATAGGGCCTGAGGGCAGATCCCCCAGCCGCTGGGCGATTTTGAAGCAAAAAATAGCGATTTTAACGCCATTTTAATCATACTTCGCACTTTTGGAAGCCATATGATTAACTAAAGGAAGAGGCTTGGCGAATGTTCCATTTGCGCAAACATTTTGTTATAAAGCCTAAAAAAACTAACCCTCAGCCCTTATCCCTAATCCTAGCCCTAACCTTAACCCTAACCAAACCTATAAGTGTAATATATAATCAAAATAAAAATTTCCGAAAACAAGTGATGTCACTGGAATCTTTGTTTATTTAACCGCGCGTGTTCTATTTGCCAAGTTACTTCAATAACTATTGTAAATTACTAAAATCCAAAAGTCATTTCAAAGAATTGAATTGCTTTTCAACTTCAGCCCCCCCCTTACTTTTGGTCAAGTCTAAAATATGTTTAAACGCTTGTATTTTGGGATTAAATTTTCAAAGTGACTTTGCATATAGGGCATAAGCCCCTTCAACCTAGTTGCGCCACTGACTGTGACCTCAAAATCTTGAGTGTGCTCTAAAAATCAAAACACTCGGTCTTTGAAAAAAAAAGTTTTCACTTGTTGTTTCACTTCATAATCACTAACGAAGTTCTGGTAACGATTCTGCAAGCTTACATGTCTCTTCCGCAACACATCCGTCAGGGCGTGTCAATAAGACCGGATATTGCATCAGATTAATGTACAGCAGTTGGTTGCCAGCAATTTCACAAAGAATCGAAAACACACCGAAGAAGAATTATGTTTAAACGTAATTAGTTCTTTTTCCATCATTGTCTGTTGTCTTGTTGTTGCGTGATGTTACAAAAGCAGTATTTTTAGTAAACCAAAACTTCAAAATGGGGGCAAAAGCGGCCGTTAGGGGATACGTCCCCCCTGCCCCCCTCCCTTAGGGACGGCACTGGTTGGATCCATTCATTTTGTTTTTAATTTTTGAATTTAAATTCATTGACTTTGATAAAACTAAATTCAAATTCATTGACTTTAAGAATACTATATAAATTCAAATTTATTGATTTTGCAAAAGTCGAATTCAAATTCATCAATAATTCGTGAGCGGATTCAAATTCAATCCAACCCTAATCACAAGTATCGGAAAGTTTCCCACCGTTCACTCGTTAATCAACCATATTCACTTGTTGAGGGTCTTTTTTGCTGCGCCGGAGTTATTTTTGCGTTTGGTGATTAAATTGTCGCTGGGCGCAACTTGTTAACTTTTCAATGGGGATTTAAGTTTAGCTTACCATTGTGATGCCAGATGTGACTGTTATTTGGAAAATAATATGCAAAAGAATCTGGAATAGGCTACTCCAAAGTTGCATAGCCTACCATCTGACCGTAGCAGATCCTCAACCTAAATTTTTCACAACTCAGGACTGTAAAGCCTAGTGGCCTAATACTTCACTCACATAATTTGTTTTCTCATTAAGCCAATGTTTCATCATCTGAACTCACTCAAAGCCTATTCTGGAAGCCCATCCAAACCCTCATACCACACACAAGGGCAATTTCTACACATGCCATCTTACCCACTTCTCAGATTACTCTGATCTTAAAGTCTGACACTGGACAACAAGATCACCAGAAAGAGGATTGTTGACCAGTACACTGGTACACGTACAGTATCACGCTCTGCACTGGCATTGCACTTAGTTAAACCGCATTGTGATAGCATCACTAGATCTGGATTACCAGCATCTAACCACAGTGAGTGTGATAAAACTTACAAAAAGATCGGAAAAGATGCATGAGATTGAGATCTGATTGGCGCAACAGAAGTCTGAAGTGTTCTCTTGAGCATGTATAGTTGTAGTGCTTAAGTGTTTTTCTCAGTTCTATAAAGTGAAAATGCTGAATGTACAGTTTAAGATACTGTGCATTATCTGTTACAACCTCTTCTGTGTAGGCTAGTCTTACGCTGGTAATTAAAGATTGGATTTCATAATCACTAAACTTGTTACTGGTTTAATTTTGGTTTTGAGCTGTACAGTGTAGGCTTTGTGCAGTCCAGAGTCTTCTCTCTAGTGTATTACCATAGCCCACTGTAACTGTTCTGTTTTGCATCTGTTCTAGTTTTGGCCTACGGTAAATAAATACAGTAAAATGAGCAAACTGGCAAAGCTTACATATCTCTGGCTTTTCCAATCTATCCTATCCACAGAAAAATTAAAAGCTGTGGTGCAAAAGCTGAAAAATTAAAGAGTTGCAGATCAAAATGATGTTTAATATCTTTGAAAAGCAGATTTAATTGCTGAAGAACTTTCGAACTTTTAAATGTTCAAGCCAGAAACTTAATAGAAACTGCAAAAATGCTGATGAGTGGTGATCTTACAGGTTTGCTATAAATACTGGTACTTAGCGTGTTAAAGCTGTTAATTATATCATGTGTCTGTGTTTGACTGCAGTATGTACATGTACAAATAGTATACTAGTGCTACTGGTATGTATTGAATTCAAAATTGTACAATAAAGCAACAGCTTACCAGGCTAAATTTGAACTGCTCCCCTGGTATATTAGTTGATTTTCAGTTTACTCTGAAGTATTTTTTATTTTTAAGGGTTTTTTTAAATCTCTTCAAACCCTTTTGTTTTACATTATTTCAAGATTTAGCCTATAAAACAGAAAGCTTTAGGCTGCACCATGCAAAACTTAAAATCAGCCACTAGAGGGGCTCTCCATAGTCAGAAATGGTGCCTATAGTATGATTGTTTTACAATATGTAAAATGTTTGGAGAAGACTTCAAGACATTTCGTAGTAAAACCAAACCCTAATCCTGCGGTAACTCTAACCTATAAGTATAACTAATAATGAAAATAGAAATTTCTGGTAATGTGTGACCTCACTGGAATCTTAGTTCGTTTAACCATACACATTCTGTGCACCAAGTCACTTCATTTTAATGCCAACGTGAAAATTGACAAGCTTTATTAAATTTACCAGAAAGTGTGCTCCAGTTTTTGTGAGCATGTATGGAAAGTACCTTGTTATTACATTGGAAACTCAAATTGTTACTTATTAAATCTATGCTTATTTGCATGCAATTCTAGAGTTTCAGGAGTGCACTTTCAAATGGATGTGATCAGTTGTACAGTATCTGATTATAACAATATTTTGCTAACTCTAAGTGACAAAGCTGTCGTGCAATAATTGGCTAAGCACCAGTACTGTAAACTGGAAATCTTCTTTAACTAGACCAAAGATTGTAGTTTGGTCATTGGCTGATGCTCATCAGTTATCACTGCAATATCTGATATTTTTGTTGCACTGTATGCCAGTATGCTGTATATCTGTGGTAAAACAAAATACACTAATGGTTTATATGGAGCTGTATGTATGTATCTGGTATATACATTTAAAACTCATAAATACAGTACCGGTCATTGTTCCCACTAAGCCGATTTTTTTCAGCGAATCGGCGATTTGTTGGGACAAGGGCGAATAATTTTCAGGAATATAGTATAGAATACTTAAATACTGGTTTGGTATGAAATTTAGGGCACATAAACGTCTTTTTAGAGCTTGGGGCACAATTGTTAAAAGAAAATTTGGGCACTCGCTGATTAGCCATAAAGTTAGAGGGAACACAGGTACCGGTAATGTACACATGATTATACTAGGCCGTTTGCTGTAAATTCCAGCTTTCACTTTGTAAAAAAATTTTGTGGCAACTTATTTTTTGCTTAAATATATTGATTTTCATCTCACAAACTCACATGCAAAAGTTCTCCACTTATTTTCCTGCAGTATTTTTTTAATTTAACCTGAAAGTTGGCATCTAGAATGCGGATGAATACAATCAGACAACTGGAATCGACAAATCATAAAATAGAATTACTTGGGGACTTTCCCTTCAGCGAATTTTTAAAAACTGCTTTGAATCAGGTCTTGAGGTAGGCTACACTGATTTAAAGGTTCGTTTGTTTACTATGTTAGTTTAAATTGATTAAGTGGATGCAATAGTTGAATTTTGTTCTTAAATTTGTTTTAAAAAGAAATTTTTGGCAAATTACAAGCAATAAATAGTAGTATCCATGATGAAACCATGATGAAACATCGCTTTAAAGTAGACCTAGGTCTACACAGTATAAATAGCCAGCTACTTGATAACCAAAAGTGATATGACGTGCCAGGCAGAAAAAAGGCACAAAACATGTAGACCTAGCATTGTTTCTCAAACAACTAGGCCTAATGTAGATTTATATTTGTAGACCTAGCATTGTTGTGCAGGCTTCTAGATAAAATAAAAAATAGATTGGATTTGTACTTCTGGACCCAACTCCCATGAAGACACTGCGACTTGTCATTTAAGATTTTGTTCAATGCTATCTCAATTTTAACCAAGTAGCACTCTGTTTAACAAAGTTTAAATCAGACGTGGAGTCCTCGAGGACACATTTTGAAATCCTTGGTCTCGAAGCTCAAGTCCTTGGCTTTGAAGCCTACAAGTCCTCCAAAACGTCCTGTTCTCGGCTCGAGGACAGCATTGTTTTTGATTGGTTGAAAAGGAAAATAACCTAACAAAAAATAACCAAAAATTCTAGCTTTTCAATTCATTTTTTTTCCTTATTTGAAAAATATCATATATTGTGATTGCCAAGTCATAGTAAACCTTATTTTAAATAGTATTGTGTGAAAGCTTTAATCGGAGAATGTTGGGCAAAAAGCAGTGTAGAATTGTTATTTTTATTTCTGCTAATATTTGCGGTGCGGGTGGTACAAACCGCAAAGCCCTAAAACCATCAAGAGCCATAGCAAGGGATCCGGGGTCCATACACAGACATTTTTGAGTTGGTAATGCTAACTCATGACCGTGCTTATCTGAGTATGGACTCGGAAAAAAGTATATGTGCGTGATAATGAAATGTAGTGCAGTTACCACGGCAGTAACGTAGCCAGGGGGGAAGCGGAGGGAGGGCTAGAGCCTCCCTCATTGGCCTGTCAACCAAAATGCAGAATAAGAAAAATACCACGTTTTTAGCTCTTCCGAGATTGTTTTTTTGTGCTGGAATGGACTAAAAAGTGATTTAGAGCATTTTTTGAAACATATCTTTAGGGGGGGGGCTAATTTGTCAAAAATTAAAGTCACAAATCAATAAAAACTTTGAAAAATGCCCAAAACTAAACAATCAAATTTGATCGCTACTATAAAAACGCCAAACATAGGTTTTATTAACAAATGTGTTATAAACTCAGAAATAAAGGATAGGGGGGCTATTCAGTGTTGATTAATTACCGATCATTTCTCTCAGATCTCTTTTCATTAGCCCCCCCCCAATTATTTTCCTTTATAAAGTATAGACAAAATAGATTACTCTGTGTGAGTTTTATTGAATAATAGGATTTTATGATTTACCAGCATGTAAACTGGAGAACTGCAATGTTATCATTAGCCACCTCCCACATAGCCCATTAATGCAACCAGTTGAATCATGTTGCACTGCCAATTTCTATGCCACATTTTAAAATCATTATTTTTTATTAAAATAACCCTAAATTTAAGTTATTTTTGCAAAAAAATGCAAAATTATCGAGCGCTAGGGTCTCTGCCCCCAAACCCCCGTGTCTGCGGCAGCTGGGGACTTGGCCCCCAGACCCCATTTGACCACCAGCGGCTGGAGGCTCTGCCCCCAGACCCCCAAAACAGCCCCTCTCCCCATTGTGAATTTCTGGCTACGTGCCTGTACCAGGGATAGCATATTAAACAGAGTATGTTAGTGTATTCGTGATCTAACTAACAAAACTTATCTTGAGAAAGCCACCTTGTTCTGAATATAATTATGCATGCGAAAATTGCAAAGATTTTTTTTGAAATAAGAAAGAATAGCACTCTAATCACTGTTAAGTGATCTGGGAAAAAGCCACATTTGCTGAGCAATTTTTGCATTGAAAATCGCCGCTAGAAATCCCAAATAACAGAGGCTGAGTCCTCAAGGACACATTTTGAAGTCCTTGGCTTTGGCTTTCAAGATCAAATCCTTGGCCTAGAAGCCTGCAAGTCCTCGAAAATGCCCTGTTCTTGGCTGAGGACATTAAATTGTTGAAAATGGGCCATGGCCATGAGCTTTTTTCACTTTAGCTTGGAAATTGGCATTTTTTCGCGCGAAGACCTTTTTTTTTCGTTTTGAAGAACACCTTGAGCATTCCTGTCCTAGGCCTCGAGAAGTCAGTCCTTGGCCTGGGTCTCAGATTTGTTTGTATCATTGGCCTTGGCTTTGAACGTTGTGTCCTCGACTCCACCTCTGTCCTCGACAAATAATGAACTATACTGTATCAGAAAAAAATGCTACATGAGGAGTTAGAAATGTGAGCGTGAAATTAAATATGACTAAAATTGTTTGAATGGCTGGAAAGATGCGCGCTGCAGTCAATCAATTTTTTACACGACGTCATTAAGATGAGAAGCTCCCATGAAAAATTTGGGCCGTTTTTGAAAACAATAATGATTTTTTTTTTATGTTTTTACAATTGTGAGCTTTTCGGAGGGGAAGGGCGACCCCGACAAATTACAAATCTCTTCAAGGTTTTCCTCCTTGATACAGCCCTGCTAAGATTCTCATGTTATTTTTGCCATTAAATACCTTATGTTAAATTTTGCAAAGTGACGTTTGGCGGCAGAAACGTGATCGATAGGCGATTAATAAGCTACAGAAAGATATTATGTGTAATAAAACATAAAAAAAAGTTTAATTAAAGTTAGGATTGGGGGAAATGTGATAAAACTAAAGTTTTTCAGCTTAACTTTTACATTACTGGTATTTTCTTTTTTAAAATTGCTTTGAAAATCTAATTGTTTCGCCTCTTTTAAAGTCACAAAAATTGTTTTTTTATTAAAAAAAGTCACTAAAATTGTTCAACGGAGGCATGTGGACTTTGCCCTTGCCCCCAGAACCCCATTTTTTCCAAGGACTTGAGCTTGCAACAGGGTTGCCACATCCCGGAAAAGTCCTGGAAAGTCCTGGATTTTTTTTCCTGTTCTGGAAAGTCCTTGAAAGTCCTTGAATTTTGTTCATAAGTCCTGGAAAATATTAGGAAGGTTTTCCCGTGATTGACCAGGACAGAATGTGAATTTTTTTTTTATAATAACTGGTACCTTGTAATTGTACAAAACCATTGTTGAAATAATTTGCGTTTTGAAGGTCTTTAAAAAGCTTTTTTTGTATTGTTGGAAGACAGAGCTTATTTGTACGCTAGCGCACAAATAAAAAAATTGCTATCTTAGCCCTAACCCAACCCTAAATCTAACCCAAACTGTAACCCTAGCTCTAACCCTAACGTTCATCCTAACTCGAACTTAAAATGTTCCCAAACGTTAACGATAATTTAAACAATAAAAGAGAGTAAATGAGCTCCCATTCTTCTGCTCTTTGCTCTCTTGTTCATTTTCAGCAGTTGTTATTTGTACGCTAGAGTGCAAATAAGCATTTCCTTGTTAAAATGTCAAAATTTGCTCTTTGCAGTACGATACCGGTATGCATAAATTTATTGAATATTATTAGGAAAAGTAAATTCATGGACAGTAATTTATTGCAATGCGATACTCTAGTAGCAGTAGCGTAGTGTGCTACAGGCCCCCCATTGTCCCATTGACCAAAGTGTACCATAAAAAAAATGCGACGTTTTTTGCACTATACTTCTGAAGCAGTTTTTTTGCAGTGATTATAGACTTTGAAGTAATTTAAAGCCACTTTTGAAACGTTATTTAGGGGAGGAGCTAATATTGGTCATAAATAAAGTTATTAATAACTAATTAAAAGAGCTAAAAATAAACACTTCGATCGCTTGATGCTAAATACGTCATGTCGGCTTTGTAAAAAAATTATAAGGGGTCTATTAAGTATTTAATTTTATTGATTACCAATCACCACTTTCAAATCTCATTTCATTAGCCCCTCCTCCCAAATTATCCTTATCTAGCATTGTAAAATGCAGATGATTTGGATTAATACCTGTGAGTTTTTTCAAAGGAAGCGCCTATTTTCACTTTAGCATGCAAATGAGCTTTGCGTATAAAGAATGAAAGAGCAAGAGTGGTGCTCATTTACTTATTTTTTATTTATTTATGATCGTTAGTGCTAGTGTTTAGATTGTGAGTTTGGGTTAGGATTAACGTTACGATTAGAGCTAGGGTTACAGTTTGGGTTTAGTATAAGGTTGGGGTTAGGGCTAGTATAGCGTTTTTTTTTTAATAAGCTCTATCTTTTTCAAATGATAGGATTTTATGGTCTACTGGACGGAAATAAAGCAAGGACTGAAGTTTTACCATCAGCCATCCCTAGAGCTTGACCGATATATCGGTCAGTCGATATATATCGGCTCAGCGCTATCACCTTAAACTGTTTATTTGGTAGAGTACGTTCAAGCGCTCTTGTGTTGTATTTGCTTAGTATGACTTGTGTATGCAATAGTCTTTCTTTCGAGGAGGATTCTTTGTGAAGCTTTTAGTGTCAAGTTAATTGAAAAATAGTGACAAAATGTTCGTAGTTAATAAGTTAATACATTGGTTATCAGTATTGGCCTAAAAATTTCCAAAATATCGGTATCAGCCTGAAAAAGTCGTATCATTCGAGCTCTAGCCATTACCCATATATTGTAGCCCAGTTATGCAACCAGTTTAATCATGTTTTTGTACAGCTAACTTCTACGCCACATTTCAAAAGCAATAATCTTTACCAAACTAAGCCTAGAATTAAGTTAGTATTGCCAAAAAATTGCAAAATCTTCAAGTGCTGGGGGCTACGCCCCCAGACCCCCAGACCCCCAGACCCCCAATGGCTTCCAGCACCCCCATGCCCCCTAGCACAGCCCTCCCATTGCAAATTTTTGGTTTTGAACTTGGCTAGTACTCAGTACTAGAATTGCAAATGCATTACATCAAAATTTTTTCTCAATCACAAGTGCAAAAAAGTACTCGTAGATGCAGGAAAGAGTAATAGTGAAAACTGAATTTTTAAGTACAGCAAAAAAAGCTTAAACAGTCCTGGAAAAGTTCTGGAAAATGACCTAAAAAAGTCCTGGAATTTGATTTTGCAGTTTCTGTGGCAACCCTGTTGCAAATAGCGGGTATGGTACCTTAATTCATTTTAAAAACCTAAATTAATTTACCCAATTTGGCAATACTTTTAGATAATAATATCTTAGTCACTATACAATATTTAAAAACTATGATAACATTTTTTAAAATCTGCAAAAAGAAGTCGTTCCAACAATAAAGGTTGTTATGGAAAAAGTACTAAAACGGTGGGGATGAGGGATCCATGATCATGCAGAGTACGTTTGCAGTGGGGTTTTAACTGATGAAGTTAAGGTCTTAAAGCTGACCGTTTCCATGTTCAGAAGTTAGTTACTCTCATTTCGCGTAACGATCTTAATTGTTTTATTACCACGATACTGCTATGGAACGTAATCAAAATTGCTGCTAATGCGTAAAACTTCAAAATAGCATTCGTTATTTTTAGAAACTACCATTTTAAAATTGTCATGAAAAACTTAACGAAATGCAATGTCTTGCACTTCGTGCTTAAAAACGGTAGAAAATTTGCCGACCATAGCTTTTTTAAAAAATTTTGTCCTTGGGTTTGGCCTCGACCAATCTTGTCCTTGGCCTCAAGAGGGTTTGTACTCGAAAAGTCGGTCCTTGGTTTTGGCCTCGGGTTTTTTTTAGTCCTTGGCCTCGAACATTTTGTCCTTGACTCCAGGTCTGCTTCAAATATCGACCACGTAACGTGCAACTTGAATGTGATGATTGATCACCATGACAATTAAAATAATTTGTATTAACGTGATCGGTGATATTATAGAAAAAGTTCTGATTTCTCCAACCATTGTTGAAGGCCTTAGACATCACCGGCAACCAGCATATTTTGCTGTATTTTTTGCACTTTCCTAAGTAATCAAAAGTGTTCTAGTTTATTCTTCAATTGTTACTTGCTTCGGATGCACCCTGGGGTTAGAATTCACCTAGCATACCCATCAAAAATTGATTTTTACCAAAAAATGCGATTTTGCGTGTCAGCAACTCAAAAGCTTTGTGGTTTTGCAAAACTTTGACAAAAACTTCATATTGCAATTTATTTTGTGACGTTTCATTTATTCCTTACGTTATTTTGTGACGTCATCATTGACCAGTTACATCATTTCAAAAGTGCCCTCATCAAAAATCCTGTTTATATCGGTGCAGTTATAAGTTGATATACTTATTCTAAATATTTAACAAGCATTTGAAGCAACTTTGTTTTTGTTGTTAATTTTATTGATTTTTGGTAACTGTTTTCTTGTCAAACAAGGCTCCAAAATAAATGTATTTTGAATTTTATCTGTAGTCCAATGCTTTTGGAAAAGTTTATGTCGTTTTTGTATGTTTAAACAAATGAAGTAAACTCCTATCGATGGTTAATCACTGAAAAATTAAGGGGAAAATTATTAAAAGCTTCAGTAAACACAAAAGAAACATTTCGCCACTAGTAGTGCTAGAGAGCGGTAGGGAGGATGGTTTAATTTAATTCTAAAAGCAAACTAGACATTTGCGCATCTGAAAAGTTGTCAAAATAAGCAAATAAAATTATGATAAAAGAATTTAAATTTGAACACTAGGCGGAAAATATGTAATTTTTAGTTTTGAAAACTCCCAACTTTACCCCCCATTTGCTTGAAAACTGCAGGGTAATTTTTGGAGAACTTTTTATATAAACCTCTTAGGATGAAATACAGTCTATCTGCATCAAAATTTTTGTGCCACTCAAACTTTTTTACAAACTCGATTTTTGAGCGTCCTAGAATATACAGCAAACAGCCTATACTTTGTAGTATAGAACTGGAATTGCAGGTTTTTGCTTGTCAATCTCAGATCTCAAAAGACAAATGTCAAGGTAACCAAACTTTTTGGTAAACTTTGCTTTAATAGCATGCAAAGTTCCATTTCTTTTCTGACATGCTTCAAAGTTTTGCTAATTTGGTATTGGTCATAGAAAAGTAAGCATTGAAACAATTACTGAAAAACATGCAACTGTGCAAGTTAAGCAAAATACAACATATATGGTGTTTATGCTGTGCCAATATTGACATGTTTAATAAGTCGGTAATCTTCTGTAACTTAGGAGTTGAACCATTCTATGTTTTGGACTTAATTTGGAATATCTTACAGAAGTAACAAAAGATAGTTCACCAGAGGATAAACCAACAAGAGCAGAGGGAGGACAATCTCAATCAGTTGGTGCTAATGCAATTATTAGCGGTGCAGTAGCACAAAATGTACAAGGAACAGCTCAAGTTGGTGGAGAACATGCAAAATTTTGTGAGTGAAGTTTTATGTTCTTGGAGTATAATATTGAAGTGATTGTTTGGATGCTGTTGGGTTGTTACTTCTCAGGCACGGTTTATCAATCGCCATTATTTAGCTAGTTTATTTTTGCAAGCTTTATTCAAAGCAAAATCTGCAATGCATGCGATGTCCATTTAAATCCTAATGAAATGGACTTGATTGATGTGGTTTGTTTCTGGGCCTTGCATTTAAATTAGACAAGTTTAGTCTGAGTGAATGCTATTTCTTAATACTTTGTGAAAGATGCCCAGTTTCAGTCCTGAAACTGCTATGCTTGCACTAGATACTGGATCAGAATTTTTAATGCAACTAGTTTGACACCAGACATTTTACCATGGCAGAGTTATGGCTAAGCTGGGCTTGGGTTAAGCATAAAAGCAAGATATCCATAATTTTTTTTCATATTCATTTTAATTTTTTTTTTGGTGTTTTGCAAAAGTATTAGCAAAGAAGTTTTACTTATAAGCTGAATTTGAATTAAGATTAAAGAAAGGAAAATCAGTTTCATTTTCGTAAGATCAAAAAATATTAGATTCCCAACCTTTAATAGCTGAAGAGCTAGAAAGTTGCTCTTAGTGATGAATTTTTGTCTATTTTGCTTTTTGTCATTTTTTGCATTTTGCGGCAAATTGCTGCTATTTTTTTTTTACTTTTCTGTACATATCTTGCTAGCTTGACAGTGGACAGTGTGGCTTATATCAGTACTACTAAAATGTAGTAAACCACAAGAACTGCAACAAGTAGGGTTGGGTTAGGGTTCTCATATGCAGAACCTCAAGGACAAGAACGGATCACAAACACTGCAACAAGTTTGGGATTATCTAGAGTTGGTGTTGGGGTCCTTGTGATCCTTTTTAGTCATTGTATGGTTCTGGTACGTATGCTTCTGTATGTTTTAGTAAGACTCGTTAATACTGGTAACAAATTGTTGTATGGGGAATCAATTTGAAAGTCATGGAAAGTTGATACACAAGAAAACTCTCTGGCTGAAAAACACTATTTTTAAGTAAACTTAATAGTATTTGCAGTATTGTTGGCTTAATGTTTTTACCAAACTGTTTCTAAGATATTCTATTTTGCACTATTCATCAGTTTTCATTGTTTTCATGGCTTTATTTGGCAGTCACTGACAATTTTAGTGGATACTACTGATTTTTTGCTGGGTGATATTGCTATGTTTTTAGAGTTAGATGTTCTTTTTTTTATCTAGCCAGTCAGTTTATGAGGTTTGTTCAAAAAGTATTCAACTTTTTTGTATGAAGCACTCTACGTATTAAATTTTGCCAATTTGATTTAATGTCCTTCAAAATATTTCCGGTAAAGATCAACACACTTTTGCCAGCGCTTCTGCCACTTCTAGAAAGTCCTCTGAAATTACTCCTTCGAAATGCTTCGTTGACAATTTTTGCTTGATGTTCTCCCATAGCTGAAATTGCTTTCCTTTAAAAGTTGCTTTCAGTTTTGGAAAAAGCCAAAAATTGCACAATGCCAAATCCAAAAGAACAAAGCCTGTTGAACAAGCGGCATATCATTTTTTGGAAGAAAATTTTGAATAACGCTGATACTTTTTGAACAGACCTCTTATGCTGCTAAATGAGTCAAGTTTTGCTTTAGTGTTGCCTACTAAAATAAAATTATCATTGTTACCAAATAGAGTTGTGGAAACTAACAACTTTTTCAAAATAGATTATCTCTGAAACAATTAAGTTGAAAAAGAATAGAGCAAATGCCAATCTAAAACTGCAGAACTAATTTTCAACATTCCTTTGATTTTGTGTGCTAAATATTAATTTTTATACTAATTTTAGTTAATATTGAAAAAGCCAACATTTACCAAGATATGGGTACTCAAAGACTTGGTAAGTAAGAAAAATTGTATAAAATACGAGTTGTAATTTACAAATGATATCTATAGTTTTTTTCAGCTGGTTTAAACAGTTGTGGTTGAAAGCAGAGTCAAGACTTGACCGTATATGTCATGCAGAATATGATGTAAAAATTAGGGCTTTTGATGGTAATGCTATGATGTGTACTTTGTTTTGAAATGATGTCAATAATTAGAAATAATGCCACCTTTATTTTTATTTAATTACATTTGGAGTTATTTTAAAAGGAGCATTTTGTACTGTTATAAATTAACCAGGGATGTTTATTTCCGAATATCTGTATATTCTAGAATAATTTCGGATCTATTTTTTGAATTCCAGAATCTTTCCAAAATATCGAATCCTATTGCAAAAAATGGTTTTCATAGGATTTTGTTTTCGATCGATTTGACAATGTATTGTTATAATCAATGTCTATTTCAATAGTGGCATAAATGCATTGTTATTGTAACTTGTCGATCACCATTTTATGCTTTTTCTCTATGATAAAGAAGATATGAGAAGAGAAACGCAAGAGTTTAAGAGAAACAAGCAGTTTAGTATTGTCATGCATTGCTCGCATGTGCGCGTACTTCATATGGTCATACATACCCACTATTACTCGCAGTTGCACGCTGTTTACTGTTTGCGCTTGTTACTGAGTGAGCAGTGCGCTATCAATTACGTTCATTCGAAAACAATGCGGAAGCAGCGCATCTTAACAAATCTTTACTATTTCGATTCCATAATTTGGAACCGGTTCAATTTTGGAACTGGTTCCAATGGATTGGATATTCTGAAATGAACATTCCTAAAATTTACCAAATCTTGTCTTAAGATTGCTTAATCATAAATTATTCAGTTTATGGCTTGTTTTGAGAACTGCAATTTTGCAAAGTACCAATGGCCGATAATAATTTGTTGTATCTTAACAAAGATTAGTTTAATTTTAATCCAGCTGAAATTATAGTTCCATTTTTCATGTTTTTTGATTCTTACATTATGAAATTTTTTTTTAAATATTTGGATTGACATGAATTGCTGGCCAGTAGTGTAGAAAAAGCCTTTTTTATATTGAGAGATTTTTGCAATTTTTTTGCAAAATTGGTAAAACTTTTTGAAAATTCTGGGATAAATTTACTAATTGATACAAAGTTTGATTAAAATTATCTTAAAAAAAAAAAATGCTTTAAAACTATGGTGATTGGTACTGATAAACTGCTTGAGCAGAGAAATTCAAAAAATCATTTCGCACCTTACAGAACAGAGTTATAATTGGCTTTCTCATGTAGGTTGTTCTAAGCGAACATAATATGGCTTAGAGTAGGCATGTACTGGAGTATGGAATTGTAGGTATAATGAAACCCTAATCTTTCCCCTAACATTTAACCCTATTCCTACTGTGCTGGATTGGAACAACATCTCCAGCAATGTTGCAGTTACAATGTAATTTAAAAAATTTTTTTTTCAGTATAACTTTTATTTCGGTGGTACAATCATACATCCCTGAATTAAGGCCTTGCATAAGTGTTGTCACCAAAATACTGCTGAAAGTTGCATAGTGGAGTCAAATATTTTTAAAGCAGGGGTTAATCAACCTTTTCACCTATGCAAGCCACAACCAGCCCCACCAAGGTTCAAGGAACATAAACTCTTAAATCATGTCAACCCCAAATTTGAGGCAATTTTCAGTCAAAAGATTGGTGACGACCAAAAAAGGTCTTCACCAAATTTTAGGGTAGTTTTTGGCAGAATTTTTGGTGAAGGTAAAAAAAGGTCTTCACAAGATTTTGTAGTGTACTTTCAGGGCTGAATTTATATTTGTGGCCAACGATTTTCTGTGGTCTCATCAAAAATGAACTAGGCAGTATGGCAGACAGATCAATGAGATTGCGAGTCGAAAATAAAAGGTTGGGAGATCGATAAAATTCCTTGGTGGGCTTGCAAGCCTTCGGTTGCCAGCCCCTGTTTCCAAGTTTTGATAGACATTTGTTTTGTTTTCTGACTACTTTCTGACACAGATACATTCATTCTCAATTCTTTTGCAGCCAAACTTTTGCTTAATGAAGAATCAGACCATGAAGCACAGATTGCACTAAAGGAAAAACATGCAAATGAAGTTTGTAAGTAATTTTTCAGATGTAAGCCATCTTCCGTTCATTCAATTTTAAGTTTGAAGGTAAAGATTCATTCACAATATTTGCACTGTTTTTTTAAAATTTCATATTTTGATAAATCTTGCAAGTTTCCTTAACCAAACTGTATTTTCATTTTTTGAAGAATTGTGAAAAGCAGTGGATGTTCTATAAACTCAGGGTTTCCATGCCATTGGAAAAGTCTGGAAAACGAATGAAATTTTATGATGGCATTTCCCTATCGGAAAATAATAAGAAAAAGAGAAATTTTTTGCATTTGGTATCGAAAAAGTAAGAAAAAATCTCCTGCAAAGATGTGACTCAAGGGTAGAAAGTAGATTGATAAAAGCGAATACATTTTCTTTTATCTTTTTTGCAGTAAGTCAGGTCAGGTCTTGGGATTCCTGCTGAAGTGTGAACTCTGAAATAGCGCATTCAGTGCCAAAATAATTCTGCAGTGTTTTGTGATCACTTGTTGAAAGCTAAATCAGCAACAGCCAGTGCTTTTTGCATTTAGCGTGAAACAAAGACATGATGAGCTTTATTATTAGTCTATGATGACTATTGACTATAATACTTTACAGGCACTTAACTGACTAACTGAGATATTAAATAACTTTTGGTTTTTTATTTGCTATAACTCAACCTGGCACTTTGTAAGGGATCTTTTGGCTCTGAGAAAAACTGCTCTCAGGCTAATCTGTTTGTTAACAAAAACCTAGTCTGTTTTGTCAAGTAGGTCTAGTGTCTTCAGTTATCTTATTTAAAAAGCTCAGTTAATGCATCTCAGTTATTGCTTACTTACCTAATTGTTACAAATGTATCATGCTGCTCACTGCGACCTTATAAAATTACTAGTACAGTTTATTACTGTTTGTTTAGAAAAAAATCAACAGATAGATAGCAGAATAACCTGATTTGTCCGAATATAAGATTATATCTCGAGAAAGATTTATGGAAAACATTAAGTCAGCTATTCCCATTGGCACACCCATGGGAAGGGGGTTTCGGGGGTCAAGCCCCCTCGTTTTTGGAATTCAAAGGAACAACATAATTTGTTCATATAACATAGTTTTTAACAATTTGCTATATTTGCTTTTCACCAAATAGTCACTTCAGCAGTTCTTAATCACCTAAAATGTTGTTTTAGCGCTATAATTTGACTCCACAAGATATTTACCTAGCAGTTGAGATTTTTTCATTTGTTTTACCTACAATAGTGCTGACAGAAGCATGTGTAACAATGTGTATTGTATTGTATCTGGTCATAAACTCCTGAGCAGAAAAGGGTTTGACACAAAAAAGAGACTGACGGGGTCATTCCATGTCTACTGATCCAGGCCATGGTATCTCGCTGCGACATCCTGACGTGAGACAACTTACCCCGGGAATCCTGACGCTAGGGACATCCTGACGCCAAAAGCTCCAAACTTTTGCACTCTGCTTCTTTCTTACTTTTTCCTCTTTTTTCTTTCCTCTTTTTCGCGCTACGCCACGACTACGCTTTTTTTCTGAAAACGATTAACGTTCGTTTAATGAGACTTAAGTATAATATTTTCCGTTAATTGCAAACTTCATAGGAATCTCTGTTTTGCAGAAACAACTCAAAATCGAGTTGTATTTTCGTGAAAAGAATCTTGATAAAATCAAAAGCCAAGTTAGCGAATCTGTAAAAATGCTGGCGATAAGTTTCAAATAATGATTGAATGCCGTGTTAAAAAGTAATATATTTTGCTCTTATTAAATGACCTTGTAGATATTTTATGAATAATAATATATGTGGTTAATTTATAGAGAAAAATGCTCTAAAAGAACTTGTATGTTAAAGAAAATAATAAAAATATAATTCAAAGTCAAGCACCGCAAATCAAGATTAATTAATGCAGCGATTTTGATATTATTTTTGCCAATTGTTATTGGAATTAATTGATTGAAAATAATATACCTACGTCTCAATAACCGAATCGTTAATCGTTTTGAGAAAAAAAAGCATAGCCGTGGCGTAGCGCAAAAAAGAGAAAAAGAAGAAAAAGAAAGAAGCAGAGTGCGAAATTTTGGAGCTTTTGGCACCAGGATGTCTCGAATGTCAGGATGTCCCTGGCGTCAGGAGTCCCGGGGTGAGTTGTCTCGCGTAAAGTTGGTCGTGTCAGGATGTCCTTCTTTGATGCTACCTACCCTGTTTGATTTTGATAAAAATTTGTAGGTTTGAAGAACTTTTGATGCTGATTCCAAAAAACTAATTTTTTTAGAATGTGTCAACTGTAGCAAAAGATATGGATGTCTAAATTTGGAATTTTGTGATCGCTCAAGGAAAAAAAATTGCCAAAATTTAGGCATACAATTTGAATTGACTGTATCGTTGTCAAATGCAAATAGTTACGGGTGTTTTTTTCAAGATTTGTTCTCCACATCCTGCTTAACGCATTTGCAAGTCGTTTGACCCCTGTAACATCTTGAGTTGACCTTAACAATATAACCTTGACCTTAACAAATCTCCCTTAAAGATCAAGCGACAAGAAAAATGCTCCACAAATTTTCCGGTTATTGTTACATAGTATACGCATAAACTAAGAAGTTTTGAAAATTTAGCAAAAATTTATGCAAGATTGGCGGAGTTATTAAGCTTTGAAAAGCGCAATGCGCAAAACTTGTCTGCCGTCAATTGACGTCATCCACGAACTAACTGTCAAAACCACATTCTGTGTAAACAGTGGGAGTGTGTTTCCGTGGTATAGAAATAAGCTTAGTTGCAGTTGTTATTCGAGAAAATGAATTCCTTGCCAAATTTATCAATCAGAACTGTTGGTTGTGCGAGTCCATACAGTAAATTTATGATAGTAGTTGTCTATGAATTAATAAGCTTAGTTAGTAGCAAGGATATACAAGAAATCGTATTTTTTGCTCAGTTTTATTAATCAGAACTGTTTGTTGTGCGAGTTCCTACAGTAAATTTAAGGTAGCGGTTATTGCATCTGCTATTTCTACCGAGTAGGTTCGTGGATTACCTGAACTGGTTTCGGCTGCTGATTAGGGACCAACTTGAGTATTTGGCCAGCTCTGTCAGTTACTAATACTGGTCACTAGGTCAGTGGCTAGCTTTTAGCCTAGAATACTAAATGTTTTGTAAACCATGATGAACTCTAAACAAATAGGACTAAGGCAAAGAAATACATTATAATTTTCAATTATCTAGTCTGTGCTTTTGCAATTTAGTACTGTTGCTCCCTTTAAACTGAATTGCAATAGTAATAATAATAATAATAGCAATTTGTATAACACCAACAAGTGTCAACGCATCTTGACTAAGGGACCATAGTAACATTTAAATAGCTTTACAGAAATAAAATTAATACACCACAGATGTACTAATTCTACAGCAATAAGTAGCAAAAAACTGGCATGAAACCAGTAGCGTAGCCTGGGGGGGCGGGGGGCTGTCGCCCGTCCCATTGGCCTGTCGACCAAAATGCAGAATAAGGTATATACCACGTTTTTAGCACTTCTTTGCATTGAAATGGATTAAGAAGTGATTTAAAGCATCTTTTGAAGCATAAATTTAGGGGGGTAATTTGTCAAAACTAAAACTCACAAATTAAAAAAAGTTTGAAAAATGTCCAAAAATAAGCAATCAGAACTGATCGCTAGTGCAAAAATGCTAAACATAGGTTTCATCAAAAAACATATTATAAACTTAGGAATAGGAAGGAGGGGGCTATTCATTACGTAATTACCAATCACTTGCCTCAAAATTTTTTTCATTTGTTTCTTCCCTTCCCAATTATTTTTCTCTAAACTATAGACGAAATAGATTACTCCGTGTGAATTTTCTTGAACTTTAAGATTTTACGATTTGCCAGCATGTAAACAAAAGAGCTAAAATTTCCATTAAAGCACCTCCTACATAGCCCATTTATGCAAACAGTTTAATCAGTTTGCACTGCCAATTTCTATGCCACGTTTTAAAAGCATTATTTTATATCAAAATGTCCCTAAAATGAAGTTATTTTTGCAAAAAAATGCAAAATTTTCAAGCACTGTGGGCTCCATTTCCAGACCCCCAAAACAGCCCCCCCATTGCGAATTTCTGGCTACGTGCCTGCATCAATGCAGTGGTAATATCCTCAAAGGTTAAATTCAAATAATACGCTTTTAGACGTTTCTTGAAAAGGTACAAAGTTTCGATTTCACACAAAGATAGTGGCAACGAATTTCATACCTTGGGTGATGCATATAAAACATAGATTGGGATCTAGCAAAGATTAAGCTAGTTACCGTTTGTAGCAGCCAATTAATTATCATCATTAAAACGCCAGGTATATCTTGTCGAAACAGAACGAGAGTTGATTAAATTTTTCAAATATGTCGGAGCATAACCATGCAGGCACTTGTGTGCTCGAATTTTGTTTTTAATCATGTCTACAAAAGAATCATTAGCAAAAGAAAAATAACACTGCACATCATCAGCATATGAACGCACACAAAGACATTTCCTTACATCTATCACAATTAACAGCTAAAAAGCGAATAGCTGACTACTGAGGAATACGAAAGCCCACCCATGTTGATGATGGTAAACCTACGAGAAGGTTATAGTTCGCACTTGACATCATTCACTTTATGGATCCAAACCGCTGTTTTGAGCTTTTTATACATCAAAACGACTTTTTAACAACTATGAAGCTCGAAATATTGTTGCTGAAGAACTTTTGTTGATGTTGCAATTAAAATCAAACGGGCAAATTTTCCTTGGCACTTGATCTTTAACAATATAATTTGCTGCATTAACCGCTCTTTCAGATAACACAAGTACGAGGATGAAAAATGAGTTTGGAACTGATTTCTTCTGAAGATAAAAAATAAGTTCCTTTTATCACAATCTTCAGCCTGGGGAAAAGCCAAAAGTCACACAGTGCTGAATCTGGGGAATACGGAGGATGGTCAAGAGCTGCGATTTGTTTTTTGACCAAGAGCTATCTTACACTGACTGCGTTGTGTGCGGGTGCATTGTTACGGTGGAGGAGCCATTACTTGTCACTCCACAGTGCCCGCCTGCTGCATCAAACTCGATCATGGAGGCAAATGAGAACTTGCTGGTAGAAGTACTGATTTATTGTTTCACCCTCAGGCACAAGTACATGATGAACCAAACCCTTCTGGTCAAAAATTGCAATCAGCATCACTTGGATCTTCGATTTTGACGTGTGCGTTTTTTTGGGTCCGGGTGATTCTGTGGTCTTCCACTGCATGCTCTGTCTCTTCATTTCAGGATCATACTGGGAGACCCACGTTTCATCTTCTGTGATGACCTGGTAAAGAATGTCCGGATCATCCCTTATCTTCTCCAGCAAGTCTTTACAAAAATTGACTTGGCGCTGCTTCTGGTCTTCCAATAAAATCTTGGGTACTGGTACCAGTTTGGCACACACCTCTTGCATCCCCAGATTATATAGCAAGAAGATGGTCCACACTAATTCCCTGTTTAAGCCGAGTTCATCCGCTATTATTCGAATCGTCAATCTGCAATCACTCTGCACCAGCTGCTTCACTCTCATGATGCTTTCATCCGTCTTTGTTGTGGAAGGCCGTCCTGACTTGGGATCATTTTCCACTTCCTTGCGACCACTCTTAAAACGTTTGTGACACTCAAAGACTCTTGGCCTTGACGTCACATCTTTGCCATAAACCTATTTAAGAAGTTTGAAACACTCAGTTGGATTCTTCCCCTGTTTCACCAAAAACTTCAGGTTGATTCATTGTTCCATTCTCCTGTTATCAACAGTTGCATCAAAAACAACAACACTGGCTGCGAACAAACGCGACACAAAGCAACAAAATTTTGACGAACGTTACTTACACTACGTTACAAAAAAGCCTGAAACGTAAGAACGGCAGGGGCGGCTCGTCTGCAGGTGCTGTGGAGCTGCAGCACCACCTAAAAATTGGCTCAATCCAGCTTGAAACAATTTTTTCATCGTATCTTAATATATTTTCTTCTTAATTCCAGATCAATCTGATAAATTCTTATTTTGTCATGATGTTATTGCAATTTTTGCTTCAAATTTTGAAATTATTTATTGGCAACCTGGTTGCTTTGGTGCTGTGAACCAAAATCAAAAAAAAAGAAACTAAAACAATCGAACCTTGTCCAATATTGGCGTTTGCATGTTGGAAAATAGGAGGTGATTGGTGCTGCATTGAAACAGCTCCAGTCCTAACCATGACGCAGCATGGCATAAGCGTATCAGATATTTGACAAAATAAAACTGTACCAGCACCTAATGTTATCAAAATATGAAGAAATATAGGCTATTTGATTGAGGAGTTACGTACGGTAGCTTTTAGAATAGCCTATATTTGATTGAGAAGTTACATATTTTATTTCATGGATTGCTAGAAAGGAAGAGACTAGGCTGCTAGGCGGTCATCTAGAGAGACATACTGGTAGGCCTACTCTGGACTGACAGAGGGAGATTTTGGCCTCAAAGAGTCTAAAGAGAGACTTTTGCCGTAATAGGTCTATTAGCTAAGTAGTTTATTAAGTTGGCTGTAACCTAAGCTACTACAGTTACAGTCTTAGAGGCAGGCCTAGTTGAAACCAGTACTGTATTGTCTTCTAATTACACTCAGTAGTTGACCTGTGAATTGGCAAGTCTGAAATACTTCTATAATGCTTTATTAGTTCATGTTTGATGTAGTAATGAAATGGTAAAGCATGCTCTACTTACTGTTGCACTGAATAATATTTTGTTCTAGCAATTCATAAATGGCAAAAGAAGTATTGGTACTGGTAGTGTAGTTGGTACACCTCAAAGATAGAAGGTCATGAGTAGGCCTAGCCTATCCAGTAGTAACTTTAAACTTAATATCAGATGTTGATTGTTTGATAACTCTGCAGTACCAGTAAACCTAGGTATATTGCTAAGTTGGCGTAAGAAACTTTTTATTTATCTTCTGTATATTAGTATTTTTTTATTTGATCTATGTAAGCTTCAGTTTTCTTGCAAGCTATGGCATTAAACAATACAGTTGCATATTTAAAAGGAATCAGGTTTTTGCAATTGACATTAGCAGAAAAGTTACAGATTAAAGCAAAGGAAGACATTGTCCAGATCTGGTAGTAAAATCTGGTAATGTTGGCACAAGCAATGGTAAACACTACACTAGAAAATTCAATTCGAAAATTTATGAAAAGCATTAATGGTTGACTGGTTGTTTGGAGACGAATGCATTATATTGTTTTCCATGCTTATTATTTGGTGGTGAGTCAACATGGACAAAAGTTGGCATGAAAGATTTAAATCATTTGCAAAGAAATATCAATGCACATGAAAATTCGAAAAGACATGCAAACAATGCAATTGACCTGGCTTACCTTGGATCTACTAACGTACTCACTGAATTAAAAACTGGTTTCCAGATTGCCATAGCACAACATAATGAAAAGGTAGCCAAAAATAGAAATACAATGCCAAAACTCATTGACTTGATCAAGTTGTGTGGAAAATTTGAACTGCCATTGAGAGGACATGATGAATCAACTGGTTCAGCAAATCCTGGTGTATTTCGTGGGTTAGTTGATTTGGTTTGTGAATTTGACTCTGCTTTAAAATGGCATATGGAATCTAATGTTCTTTTCAAGGGAATATCAAAGACCACACAAAATGATATTTTAAATGCAATCCTCCAAGTTTATAAGGAGGAAATTACAAAAGAAATTAAATCTGCAGAGTTTCTTGCTATAATGACTGATGAAACTACAGATATTGCTGAAAAATCACAAGTGGTAGTTACATATCGATATCTGCGTGGAAGCAAACCAGTTGAAAGATTTTGGAGCTTTTTCAATCCAGATGATTTGACTTCTGAAACTTTATCCAATTTACTGCAAAACGAGCTACATCCTTTAATTGGCGAAGATCCTCAGAAACTTGTTGCCCAAACTTTTAAGTTTAAAAGTACAGTCTTATCACTTGTCATTTGACATATTTAACAAGTAAGAGATGCACTCACAGCTTTTAGCCCATAAGTTGTTAAGATTCAGACTGAAGTGGCTTTGAATAATTTGAATCATCTTTTTTGCAGAGGTTGTAAGAATCATAGTTTTTAGTTATTGTAGTGTTTGAATGTTACCTCCATTACTGGTATCTTTTCTTCGTGAAGTACCTATTGAAGATGTTCCACGAGCAGCAATGTGGGATTGGAATTAAGACAAACAATGGAGGTAAACAACACAGATACATTAAGTACCACAATCTACTGTAGAAGCTATGTTGCTGTTTGTAACAAAGTGTCCAGAATTATAGAGAATTTTCAAAATTTTTTTCAGAAATTTACGTTTGTCATTTTATGTTTCTAGAATCACATCACTTATACATGGTTGATGTGTAGATAGTAGTTAATTGCCAAACCTACCTCAGATGGATATGGCAGTGCGTTTGCCATGTTATTCATTTTTATTGCATTAGCTTGATGAACATTTCATCAACTGTAAGTCATATCTGGCAGTACTGCAAAATAACTTACTAAAATTCAGAGTTGTTCTATTAAATTATTACCAAAGTTCAGAGTACGGAATGGTGTCTGGGGGATGGTTATACAGTATTGTACAATATACATCTAGTTGGTGTTTGTTATTCTTTAGGTGAGTTTCTTTGTTCAAGATGAATGAATCTATCTTGGCAGTGCTTATGCGTTTCTGTTCCTTTTGATTCTACAATGGAAGTCGTATTGTCCGTTCTGAGAGTGCTCAATGACGCTTTGATGCCACAAAAAGCCTTGCCAACTGTGCCTGTTGAGAGCCTTGCCAGACCAACAAAATGCTCCGCTCAAGGCGTGGCTCATTTGAATGATAGAGCACATGCAGGGCTTGCATGCATTACATAACACACCAACTGCATGAGTGCATGATGCACGAGAAGAAGAATTATGTCTAGTCTGATGAGTGAGACAATAAACTCGTGTGTAATGAAGTACTGCATGTTGTAGATGTAACATTCATATCTACTGTTCAACAAACTGTTTGTTCTATGTGATGAAGGAAGTAGCCAATTTATCTCTTTACGTTTTTGTGAAAACATTCTTTGATTTTTTTCTAGGTCACTTGTACATGTATATCTATTTCATGTGTGACGTTTATAGAAACAGTGCTATTAATAACTTTACGTTTTTCAATTCGTGGTTGGTTTAATTTACTATTTTATGGGATGTTTAAACTCCCTGCGCCGATGTGATGCTGTGCTATCCCAATAACTTTTGAGCGTCTTTAACGTAGAATTATCTTCATGTAATTTTTTTTTCTTCTGACAAATTGCATTTCTTACTTTCTCAACTTCCAATCAGATTAAATAATGATTGAGCGGAATTTTATTTTATTTGCTTAAAAGCAACGGATTGGATTTTAGCTTCATTAGAAAAAGAATGAATAAGTTCTTGCCCTTAGTGGTATTTGACAATTGCGATTTGTCTTGTCCTTTCTCGTGTGATCGGTATGGTTATCTCTCATTTGAACAATGGCAATTATCATGGCATGAATGATAGTGTTGTTGTTTTTTCTACACACTTTTTTTCTACACCCTCCTTTTATGAATTGAAAGCTTCGACAGCTTAAAATTGCAGTAATTTCACTCAACAAATCCGTCTTGGGACCGTAACATAAACTTGATCGCAACGGCCTGGGTCTCAAAGAGAAATCTTACCGGAAATACGAAGACTGATGTCGGGTCGCTTTACCAAGGCCAGGACCAGAAATTAGGTAAAGACAAAGAAAAAAGCTTCTTCGCTAAGCTTTGGCCTGCACACTAAAATGTTACTAGTTGATTGCTGGAGCAACTACTTTAGTGCGGGTGAACTTATAGGTCCTCCCGGGCCCGGTTATAATGTACCCCCTGAACCCCTCTCTCGCAGGCCCTGCCAATGGCTATTTTTCACAACTCATACCACCTGAACGTATCTTTCCAGACGATACATTTCCAGTCCTATGGGCGATGAAGAAAAACCATTTGCTTCAAATTTGTTTTGCGATCTTCATTAGCCAATTTTTTTTTTTTTATTATTATTAAACAATTCATTAGCCAATTGCCGTAGTATGCAACGCTTTGTTAGCGTTACAACATCGTACGTTTTGTTTGTTTTAAAAAGCTTGAGGCGTCGTAACTATTGCGACGTGTTGCTGACTTGTTGCAACCAATATTGGGTCGCTTTGTCTTTCCTGATTTTTTGGTATTTCTGTTTTTGTATGTATGGTATTAAATTTTTGGTGTCGTTATTCTGCGTTGATCATTAATCTTCTCCATGAAGCCGTCAACGATGCGAATTACAGATTGTTCAATCTTCGCATAAGAATACAGATCAATACAAATAGGTAGTGACTATTTCACCGAAAATTTTCAAGTTAAAGAGAATAAAACGAAAATGAGAAATATTCATCCGCGCTTTTTTCATTTGCTTTTTTAGGAATTAAGATTAGGGTTTAGGTTAGGGTTTGGGTTAAGGTTCGATTTGGGAATGGTTTTTGAGTAAGTATTTGAGTTTGGGTTGGATTTGAGCCGGAATTAATAAAAAACTAGATAAAAATTTCCGGTGAAATAAAGCCTTCCATACAAATATGGTCAACAGCTGCATTTTTACTTTTTATTGGTTAAAGGGAAAGCATATTTTTAATTTTCTTATAAGATACATGCCCAAGATCGCAAACCTTGTTTTTATTGTGAGCGCGGTAAGTGTATAATGTATATACATTTAATACTTTTGGTTTCACTTTTGCAGTAAGTGTACATTTAGTTTGAAGAATTACATATTGTTCTTTCTATATTTCACTGCAGTATTGCCAACGCATTATCAGTAGACCTACCACACCAGCATTATTGTATGACTTCATATTACTGGTGTTTTAAATTGCATCGTTTATTGACAGATTTTTGTCTCTCACTTTGCCACAACATGTGTTTGTGATTATGCCAGGATACTGTTATCGGAAGAAAGTGGCGTTTATCTCGGTGTGAAAACAGCCTTCATTTTTTCTCGATCGCTTTTTAAGCTTTATTTTATCGAGTAAAGATTATCGCAATTTGCTGCTTTATTTACGTGATGTTTCAAGTTTAGTCATGCTCCAGAAGTGAGTAAGAGTAAAACTGTTAAATTTAAAGTTTCAAAAATAAAGAACTTTCTAATACCTGCGTACGTGTTTTGTATATAGCTTTAATTAAAGCAAACTTTTAAGAAATAGAGCCTTCTTCCAGATTTTATAGGTAAGTTGTCTAAAGTCATTAGTGGCACAGTATAAGTGTAGTTTTCATGTGGGGGGTCTGGGGGGCGGAGCCCCCCAGATGTTGTTATGAAACTGCGTTTGCAGCACCACCAAGCATTTTGGTCACGAGCCGCCACTGAAGAACGGAAAGGCTTAACTTAAAAATATTGCAACTCAATAGAGCTAAAAGGTTGCCTTGCGTGCTGAACAAGTGGCTTGCCGATATGCATTGGGCCAACAGTGTCACCAATCCAGCCTCGTTTCTTTTTGGTCAGACCTCATATTATGATGTGGTGCAAGAAGGCAACTTCAAAAAATTTTTGCAATTTTATCATTATTATTATATTATTTTGAAGGTCTTTAGCTGCTTTATTTTTTGCAAAAAAATGTTTGCTTTCAAGTGGTGTAGTTTCTTAGGTACTCGCAAGCTGCGATTGAAAATGCATTTGCAGCAAAAAAGCAACTTTAATCAAAATAATTGTAATGTAACTATTGAAATGATTACAATCAAAAAATCAGTTTTTGTCTATCGCAAGATTGAAAAAAGTTACCTATTACTTCACATTGACCTAATAATCCTGCAAAAAAACTTGGTTTTCTGGAAATAGGATTACTCAAATTCAGTTAGGAGATGCAAATTCAGTGTTTAGAGTATTACGCAAGTTCAGTGTTTTTGATTTTTCATACAACAAGCAAGTTGCTGGGTTTAAATAGCCAAAATTAAGCATGCGAGGAGGCGTCTTCTCTAGCTCAAGTGGTAGAGCAGTGGACCGGTAATCCAAAGGCTGCAGGTTCGATTCCTGTGGGAAGACAATCTTTCGCATTGCTTCTTTTAAGTAGTCGCCGTTCTGGTGGCTCTTCCCTGGGCTTCCGAGCTGGTAGCCTTTAGGCCAGAAGCACGCAAAACGATTAAAATTCAGTGTTTTTGCCTATGCATTTTACACATCTTTTCCAAAATTAAATCTCAAAATTCCTTTTGCTGATTGGTTTCGGACAAGTTTATATTTGATATCACTTTTCCCACAGGAAGTTGCTGAAAAAGTTAATGTTCAACCCCTGTTTTGGAAAGTTGAAAGCGCTGTGGTCACAAAGTGTTGAAGTTAGGTGAAGAGGCATAAGATTCCAGTAGGTTTTGGATTAGTGCACAACTGTGCATTTGGTATCACTTTCCGGACAGAAAGTTGTTGGTGGCAACAGAATGTTGAAGTTAGGTGAAGCAGCATGAAATTCCAATAGATTTTAGATTAGTGTATTTAAAATTCGAAAAATCGTATTGATTAGCTGTTATGGCCTTGCAGGGCTTAAGTTTTTTTTTTTCTAGATTTTAGGTTGTTGGTATTTTTTTTCTTGAAAACTTGTATATGCTCCCCTGCTCAAAATATAGTTACTACTTCCTGCATTGTGGAAACAATTAAATTGAGTTAATTCTTGTTTCCAGCTAAGGCTGAGATATATTTTCAGCTTAATCATTACCAGTACCTATTTTTTCAACCATAAAAAGAATTATTCATAAATGTTTCTATTGCGTTTTTTTACATAATGCGCACAGGTGTATGTGGCGATTGAAATAAAATATGCTTTTTTACGTATTTGCATTGTCATTGCATGAGAAGCATATGGCTAGATGTTACGATAACTGTTACAATATAAGCACATTGCATGTTGTGTATGCACCCACATTGTTGCATTATTGTTGCATGAGAAGTAAATGGTTAGTTGTTCCCTGTTGGAATACATCTGCATTGTGTATGTGCTTACACACAAGGCACTTAAAAGCAAGATAGTGCAAGCGACAAGATGTTGGGTAGATCATTGCCTGAAGTGAAATTAAAGGTGAATGTATTGTGCTATTCTGCAATGTAAGAGCAGCTTTCAAGTTCCACGGGGTGGTCGCTAGAAAAGCAGCAAAAAAAAACAACAGTGAACCAACAAGTTTATTGTGAGGAGATGTGCCCAGAGATGTTCTGATGTATCCACGGATGGTCAGTGATATATGTTACAATGTAATGGATGACCAAACGTGGACGTGGCAGCAGGATGGTGCCTGGGCTCACAAATCAAGGGCTTCAGATTAATTTCTTCAGCAATTTACTCCTGATTTCATTGATTTGGAAGATTGGCCGTCCAAAAGTCCAGACTTAAATGTAATGGATTGCTGCATTTGGAGCTTGTTATTGACAGAGCTTCAGAACTGTCGACGTAATACACACTCTACTGATAATTTGAAAACGAGCTTGGGAAGAGCTTTGAGGGATATCTTGCAAATTAATCTTCAAAACGCTACACAAGCTTGGTTTTCTAGGTTAAGATGCTGTTCTAAAGTCTACGAACAACATTTTGGAGCATCCATGAGTGTAGCGTAATATATAGCTTTTAAAAAGCTTCGTAAAAGATACTCTTTGTAAAAATAAATAGCTGTTTGACAAATTTTTCGCTTTTTCAGCAGCCACCCTGTATATTTCAAATTTGATTTAATTTTGATCTTGTTATGTTCTCTTATAATTTACTTGATTTTAAACTCAGGTTAAGTAGGTAGCATTCGTACTCTTATTATAGCAAGGCTATTTTGACTAAAACAGCTATTTAAGTATCTTTGTTTGCCAAAAAATAAAACGAAAGTGAAGTGCCATATATTTTGGACCATTAGGCGCACCTAAAATACTTCAAATTTCTAAATAGTTAAACATGCACTGTTACTGAGGTGCATGTTCTAAATGGATCAGGTGGCTCTATTTTTCTGTTTTTAAGTTTTGGTCAAACAAGGCTAAGGGCAAAATCAATGGGAGTATTGTATATGAAGTAAGGCCAATCATATTAGACTAGATTGGCATATATTTTAAATATAGGCAATGTATATTTTAAATTTAGGCCAATTGCCTTAGAGTAGATTGACATTGACTCAATCTTTCTTGACCCAGCCATTCTAGGTATATTCTATTTCAAACGTGATGTTTGGGCCTCCCTACTTAAATCTTCTTTAACAACCCTGATGTTGATAGCATTTGTGATGCCATCCAGTTCTAACCTATAAAGCAACTTCGCAATTAGACTACTGCATTGAGCCATTTGCTGCGCACTAACTAATCAGTTTAATCTTGACAGCAAAAAAAGAGTAAACTGTAGGTAGGATAGCGATCTCAGTTGAAATGAAGCTGTCAAATATGTTTCCGTGAAAATCAAAGCCTGGCAATGATGTAATGTGATTACTAGGCTACAAACTCATATCTGATAATAGAACTATCAGTGCCTGACTACCTCAGTAGGCCTACTGTATTTGTTTACAGTATTTTGTGACCCTACAATAAACTTTTCCAACTAAGTTGCAAACAATGGCCTACTAGCCTTACTTTTGCTTGTTCTTAGATGTTTGTTACCTAGGCTACTGTACACTACAGTCTACTCTTTTTTCCAGCTCGAATCTGCTCTGCCGACAAGATCAATCTGATTAGTGTGCAGCAAAATGGCTCAATGCAGTAGTCTATTTGTAGCGTTGTGTAGGTTAGAACTGGATGGTGTCACCAATGCTATCAACATCATAGTTGCTAATAAAAATTAAAATCAGGTGGGCTTTACATCTTGTTTAAAGTAGAATATTTTTGGAACGCTTAGTTGAGAAGGATGGACTCAAAGCCAATCTAGTCTAATGCGATTTTTCTTACTTTAGATACCCTCATTGGTTTTGCCTTCAGTCCTTGTTTAAGTTGGTGCCCCATATACTCTGGTGTGCTGTATAAATGAAAACAAAACTAATAGATGCATTTTAGTGATACTGTGCCTTATTTTGTGGTGTATTTTATAGTCTGAAAAAATATGGTAAAGTTTTAATAGATACTTGGTACTTGGTATAAGCATTGAAGATTTTTAAAGCCTTGACCATGTAGGGTTCAATTTCTTTACAAAATAATCATTCCACTGTTTAGGGGAGAATTTAAAGCAACATCTAAAACGACAAGCAATGGAATTTTATGGAGAAGAGGATTGTTTTCGCAAAGAGATCAAAATCGCGAATTTGCAAATTTCTACAGATTTGCCCAGCATCGAGGATGTTCAATTACTGGAGCAAGATCACAATCGAAAACAAATTTCAAGGTTTTACAGCAAAAATGTAGACAGCATACCTTACGAAAACTTGTTTAAAGAGGTGAAAAGTCGTGTTAAAGAAATGCCATATAAAGGTGACACTGCAGAGGCAGAAGAAAAGTTTTTACAAAGACACGGCAATCTTGTTGTTATATCTGGACAGCCTGGAATAGGAAAAACAACCTTAACCAAATGTATGCTTCATAAAATGTGGGAATCTCAATTATTCCAACCTGACATCGTCTTTTTCATTCAATTTCGGAAAATTGACTACAATGAAAAGACAGAGCTTCTTCAGTTTTTGGCTCCGGCCACTCAAAGCTTGATGAAAATGGAAGATCGTCAAAGCATCCTCAAAAGAATAAAGGAAAATGACAAAGTTTTTATTTTAATGGATGGATTAGATGAAGCACTTATTGATCCTAAAATGAAGAACTATGCATCTTGCAATATTACTTCTGATAATTCATACACTGCAGAACGATTTATTCAAAACTTAATTGCAGGAGAAATTCTTCCTTATAGCAAGAAAATGATCACTTCTCGCCCACATCGAATTACCCAATTGCAAAACACAAAATTTAAGCCCAAAGTTTTGTTTACTATTCAAGGATTGGATGCAGAAGCTCGAAAGCAAATTTGTTCAAATATCTGTGGTGAAGATGTTGAACTTTGTGGAAAAATTCTTGGATATTTGCAAGCTCGTCCTGATCTTGAAAGTCACTGCCACACCCCTGTTATTTGTATCATGGTCATGAGAAGACTTAGAAACAAATATGACACTATGAAAATTCAGAAGGACACAAATCAGGTAGAGTTTGTGGAGATAAACACGCTCACTGCCATCTTTGTGGATGCTCTTGAAAAATGGCTTTTAGAAAAGTTGGACACAAGTGGTGATGCAAAATTTCCAATCAAAAACATTGCTATATTTGCTTTCAACAAATTTGTCAAGAGACAGTTGTATTTTCCTTGCCATGAACTAGATGAAGCAAGAGTTGATAGTCAGTATTGGTCCACTTTTCTTAATACATTTCTTAATGGTAATCAGGAGATGTACTTTACCCACTTGATGTGGCAAGAGTTTCTGGCATCAGTAAAGTTACGATTATACACCAAAAAACAGGAATATGAAAAAGAGATCAGCCATGGAACTATTTTAACAATGCTGAGCAACAAAACGTTTGAAGCAGTAACAACTAGGTTTCTATTTGGACTTTGTAACAAACACACTCTTGCTGTACTGCTGAGATGTGTTTCATTAGAAGAAGGGCGGAATAATGAAGATGAACGATCAGAGTGTGAAAAACTGCTTAAACAGCATGCCATTGATAATCTCAATCGACATCACGATGCTTCATTTTTGTCTGATGACTTTCATCACAATGACCTTGACAGTGACGAAGGTAACAACAGGGATGATGAATTCTATGAAGGTTTTGAAGGTGTTGACTATCCAGGTGGCAGCAGTGACATTCGTGGCAACAGTAGTGATGGTGGTAGGAATAGTCCTGCTAGCTTAGGCAGTGGCGATGACATTGGTAATGTAGTTGTTGGTGTTGATGAAGATGGTGCCAATAATGACAATGACCTTCCTGATGAGATTAGCGATGATCTTGATGTTAGGTCTTACTTCAGTGCTATTCTCCCAACACTTGGATGGGTGCATGAAATGGGAGACACTAATTTTTCAAAACAAGCAGCTGCTTGTTTACGGAACAAATTTTGCATTGAAAGTCAAATTCTTCCCAGTGACATCCCAGTCATCATGCACATTCTTCGTGCTCGTCATTCGTACATGACTTTATCATTAACTTATCCACGTTTTCTTGGAAATTGCTCTCAACATTTTTTCCAAGAACTTCACAACACTCTAAAACTAAACAACAACATTAAAGTAAGTCTAACAAACCAGTAAAAGAAAAATCCACTGGAAACATATCTTGACGTTTCGTGAAACTACTTCTCACATTGTCAAAAGTAAGGAATGGCAAAAAACACAAAGCACAAGCATATAAAGCATCAAAAAGAAGCAGCAGCAGGGGAGAGAATTATTCATATTACTCATGTGTTAAACAAATACAGCGGTACAGAGGTCCTGTCAACATTTAAGTTGGGATTGTGTTTTTGAATTAGTAATGTTTTGGTGATCAATAATTTTTGCCAGTGATTGGTTTGGGCCATTATTTCTGTTTTGTCAAAATCAATTTTATGATCGGGGTTATCTGTCAAATGTTTGGATACATCGGTATCTTGTCTATTTGGCGAATTGGGGTCGTGATTTTTCAACCGAGTAATTAGATTTCTGGAAGTCTGACCAATATACGTGCTTTTTCAGCTGCATGTGATGCGATAAACCACACTAGAACGATGTAACTTATTTTGGCGCTCTTTGAAGGTAAAAAGACGCTTTAAATTGAACGTTTCGTTGATTAAAATAAATGTAACTTTAAAGTCCAATTTTTTCAAAAAACCATTAATTTCTTTTGGTATATGGCCGTTCATTTCTTTTATGTAGGGAAGTTTCATAAAAATCCGTTTTGTCCTTCTTGTCTGTTTTGGGTTTTTTCGACTGCTTTTTGGCAAGAAAGTGTTGTATTTGCCGGTTTATGTAGTTTAAGGGAAATCCATTTTTCTCGAGAAGGTTTGAAATTTTTTGAAATTGTTTTTTCGCAACTGTGCACTATTACAAATACTATATGCCCGGTGCAGTAACGTCCAGACCAAGTTTTGTTTGTAACGATTCAGAACATAGCTGTCCCATCTTGTGTAGATGCCTAAGTTGGTATTTTTTCGAAATATTGATGTTTCAATGCAATCTGAATTTTTTGTGATTTGGACATCCAAAAAGGCCAATTTATTGTTCTCTTCGTTTTCTTTTGTAAACTTGATTTTCTGGTGTATTGAGTTGAAAGTATGATTTTCTGGTGTATTGAGTTGATCATGTTTTTAGTACTTTCAACTCAATACACCAGAAAATCAAGTTTACAAAAGAAAACGACGAGAACAATAAATTGGCCTTTTTGGATGTCCAAATCACAAAAAATTCAGATTGCATTGAAACATCAATATTTCGAAAAAATACCAACTTAGGCATCTACACAAGATGGGACAGCTATGTTCTGAATCGTTACAAACAAAACTTGGTCTGGACGTTACTGCACCGGGCATATAGTATTTGTAATAGTGCACAGTTGCGAAAAAACAATTTCAAAAAATTTCAAACCTTCTCGAGAAAAATGGATTTCCCTTAAACTACATAAACCGGCAAATACAACACTTTCTTGCCAAAAAGCAGTCGAAAAAACCCAAAACAGACAAGAAGGACAAAACGGATTTTTATGAAACTTCCCTACATAAAAGAAATGAACGGCCATATACCAAAAGAAATTAATGGTTTTTTGAAAAAATTGGACTTTAAAGTTACATTTATTTTAATCAACGAAACGTTCAATTTAAAGCGTCTTTTTACCTTCAAAGAGCGCCAAAATAAGTTACATCGTTCTAGTGTGGTTTATCGCATCACATGCAGCTGAAAAAGCACGTATATTGGTCAGACTTCCAGAAATCTAATTACTCGGTTGAAAAATCACGACCCCAATTCGCCAAATAGACAAGATACCGATGTATCCAAACATTTGACAGATAACCCCGATCATAAAATTGATTTTGACAAAACAGAAATAATGGCCCAAACCAATCACTGGCAAAAATTATTGATCACCAAAACATTACTAATTCAAAAACACAATCCCAACTTAAATGTTGACAGGACCTCTGTACCGCTGTATTTGTTTAACACATGAGTAATATGAATAATTCTCTCCCCTGCTGCTGCTTCTTTTTGATGCTTTATATGCTTGTGCTTTGTGTTTTTCGCCATTCATTACTTTTGACAATGTGAGAAGTAGTTTCACGAAACGTCAAGATATGTTTCCAGTTATTTTGGCTTTGTGTTTTGTGTTTAAGATATTTCGATGTTCTGAACATTATGCTCCAAAAATCCACTAATCTTGGCATTCTTGCACTTGATGAAAATCATCATTAACTTAAAAATTGAGTGCTGTAAGTACCTATGTTTGTGCCTACACCACCAGGGCCCACATTACAGGAATTTCCTTTCTGTATAGATTATAAATTTTTTAAGAGGCGGTACTGAATAAAATACACTTATGTAAGAGGTCATTTTTGCACGTGTATGTAAAGCCTTGCAAAATCCTTATTGTCATTTTGGTTCACTAAGTTGCTTTAAGCGATTGTGAAACGCATCTCGAGCAAAAAAACATCCCATTTTTCTCGACAACTTATGGAAGATTTTGAAGTATTCTTTAAGTGGGCGAGAAATCTTTTTTGGTCAGAAATTGGATGGCAAAATGCTGAAAACTTCAACTAAAGCGAAGTTTTGCTGAAGATTAATTAAAGTGGTCATCGTGTTTGCAATTACACTACAAAAAAAAGCAAATTCCATTGAGAACCATTTGCTGTATCACCTGATAAAGAAATATTGAGTCACGCCAGGTGACAAAAACAGCAATACACTTTTTTATAAGAACAATTTCTAGGAACATGATGCTCATTTTTGCTCAAAATTTAAAAACAATGCTAGGCTCAGCAGCAAAAATAAATTAGGAGCAAACGATTTTAAGAGAAAAAATTTCGAATCTATAAAAGAATCTAAATTTTGCAGATTCTAATTGCAGATGCAATAAATTTTGTACAGATTCTAAATCTAAATTTTGTGCAGATTCTAATTGCAGGTTCTATAAAAGAATCTAAATTTTGTGCAGATTCAAAACAATAAAATTTTAGTGATTTTCTTGCGTTTGCAAGCAAAATTGCAACTATTCTGAGATTAATTATATAGTACTGTTGCTTGCGCAAGCAAGGTTAAACAATTTTGCAATGTTGCAAAAGCAGTAAAAAGCCTTTACTCAAGCATACAGAGCATTGGGCATAAAGCAGCCTTGCAAACATGGAAAATTGACATCAATGCTCTCAAAATTTGAGAAATAATTAAAAACAAATAAAGCTGAAAATCGCCAAAAAAATTAAGACCAGCCAGCTCAACTCACAATTTACTAGTTTTCAAAAAAGTGTACTCTGATTTGTTCACGTTTGAAACTTAACACGTTGTTAAAATTTAAGTTTCCCTACTAACAACCTCAAGGGTGCTTTCTGTCATTTAAAAAATTCAAGTATGAAAAAAGTTTTTTTTTTACATTGATTCAAAAATTTAATTAAATTGCTGTTGTTCTTAACTATCTTTGTTGATCGAGGATTTTCAAGTGTAGAATAGTAACGCATGGCCTATAGTATCTTTTTCCTTTACAATTACAGTGCATACACTTCAACGCATTATCTTGTAGCAGTGATCTGACATCACAATTATTGTATTTATAACATATTAACGCAAGTCACATGACATCTCGCAAAGAAATTCGAGTGAGCAGTTTCAACACTTATTGGGCGAGACGGTTCGGAAATGGCATTTTATCTTCGAAGTTTTTCATTTGCTAGCACTGTTTAGTGAGCAAAAATGATCTTTACAAGCTTGGTAAAGCGTTCTGTAATGTGGGCCCTGGTTTATTTTGAGAAATGTAATGCATGAAAGAATTAATGTTAGAGCTAAAATAACTTCAAGTAAAAAAAAAATTGAAAGAGCATATGGTGATTGTAGAAGATCATTGAGTTTGTAAGTAAATGAAGAAAGTCAAAAGAAATAATTAGGTGAACTAGAAAGTAGGAGTTGGGCAGTGTTCCCTTAACTTTAACTTTGTGGCCAACCTGTGGATGCCCGAATTTTCTCAAAACGCTTGTGCCCATAGCTGTAAAAAGATGTTTTTGGGCCCAAAATTTTAGTACCAAACCAGTATTAAAGTATAGGAAAAGTCATATTTTAGCAAATTTACTACCTTTCTAAAGGTATGTTCGTTTCGTGTTAAAAATTGTTTGCTTGTGATCTACAAATTGCTGATTCACTTAAAAAAAATTTAACATTAAAGTTGGGTTTAAATTTTGAAAAAAAACATTTCAGTTATGTAATATCCTTCTAAATAGTGTTTTGGAATGCCATACACCATCTGAGGCATATTTTTCATTCTCAATAACGCTGTAATTTTACAAAAACTTTGCAACTAGAATGCTATTCTGGCGGCTTGTTTCTACCCTGCTTTATGTTGTCAATGTATAGCATAAATTATATGTCTTTAGATAACTCATCAGTTGGACAAAATTTAGTTGCACTAAAATTCTGAATTGTTGCATTGATTTTGAACAAAAGTTACATTTATTTTGTATGAAAGTTGTAGTTAAAGTTGGATTTAGCCCTTTGCACAACGAGTTTATACAACACTGATTTTGTAGCTAGTCACTAGTTCTGCTTTGCAGCCTTGGTTCTGACACTATGGTGCTAGTACTTCTAGGATTGTAGCTGAAGTTCTATATTGCAAACTGACTGTTGCATCATAGAAAACATTGAGACGCAGCCAATCTGTCCCAAAGCTCGTTGTTATATGATTCAAAAAGGATACAATAATTAAACTGAAGTACAATAGTTTCCAAAGCTTATTTTTCAAATCACACTTTTACATTTTACTTTTACTTCTACAAAAATTGATAAAAGTTGCAGTAAAAAGTTGCACGTAAAATCAAAATAAGTTGTAAAATAAAAGTTATGGAAGCAGGTTAAAACATTGCACACTATGTAAAGTCTGAGTGTTTCGAAAGCTGTAAAAAAAGTTGCAAAAACTTGCCTTACTCATCAGTCTTGGACACAAAAAAGTCTTGGCTCACGGGGAATGGTATCAGGCCTATGTAATCATTAAGCCAATTTTTATCAGCAAATCAGCATTTTTATTGGGCATGCGTGACTCATTTTTTAATTTTTGGTTGTTTGCTGTTGCAAAATTGCTGATGTTTTGGTCACACGCTGACTCACCAAAAATTAAGAGGGAACACTGCATCAGGCTATACCTCAAAATAATAGCTAGAACTGTCATGCACTATTTTTTTTACATCACAAAGCTGGATTTTTAGTATTTCCAAAATTTTAGTGGAGTGTTATCTTTTTCAGAGAGAATTGCATAATTTCATTTATTGTTTAAAGAGATACCGTTACTGCTTGAGATCAGTTTCATTGAAGAAATGAGAACTTCCGTACTTGAGGCAATAAAGAGTTGCCCCAACTTTTGTTCCACTATTACCCATATCCACAAAAAAAGATTTTATTTTTTTCGCCTCCATACCATTGGCAACCTGTGTTTTGAACCTTTGTGACATCAGAAAAGGAAGATTTTGCAAAATTTCTTGCAGAATAAGGAATGCTCTGTTTAATAATTAAACATTGGAGTTGCTTACTCTGCAAGAAATAGCCAATTTACAAAATTTCTTGCAGAATAAGCAACACGATATTCGATATTTTGCAAGAAATGCTTGGTAAGTCATCTTTTTCAGATGTCACAGAAGTTTGAAACCCAAGGTTACCAATGGTACGTAGTCATATTAAATGTATTTTTGCAGATAAGAAAAATAGTGGAACAAGGTATGGAGCACCACTTCATTTTTTGAATAAAACCAATTTCGAGCACAGTCTCTCCTTAAAATATACATGTGGCATCTTAATGCAAATATCTTATCCAATCACTTTGTCGTGTGTTATAGTTGGATCTTGATTAATAGATGTGATAACCTAAAAATGAAGAATTTGTCTTACTCGATTGGTCTCTTTAAATTACATGCAGTAACGACATATTTTATAAATAGTAACATGATTGTCTTTGAGAAATTGTGTACATGATTACCTTTGAGAAATTGTTGTACATTGAAGCCTGTTAGAAACAGATATTCGCTATCCACATACTGCAGTATGTTTGCTGCAGTAACATGTGTGAAAAGAACACAGATGTATTTAATTCATATCACAAAACGTGGACGAAAGCTAAATGTGAACAAATACGGTGTTTCATCCTTTGTAATTCTGTAGTCATTTTCTATATAAACTCTTTCTCAGATGAAGATATTTTTCTTGGAGAACACTCGCATCAGAGAAAACAGTGTACTACATCACTTTTTGCTGTCACAACACTGCCTCAGTCAAGTCCACAAGTTTGCTTTGCAAAACTGCAAAGTTACAAACAGAATGGTCAAACAATTTGCAAAGAAAATTAACAAGAGAAAGACTTTGGTAAAATTTTATTTTTATGTCGGTTGTATTGAAATTGGTACCTGTATGAAATTCGGGAAGAACAATATTTTTAAAACTGATGATTTTTTGCAGCTTTGAACATAAAGCAAAGTAATTTTTTTAATGATAAGTGAGATAAAAAAATGCTAATTTAAGTATTTGTTTTGATTGTGAAAATAGAAAAGATTGATGTAGGTAATGGCGATTATGGCTCTTCGTAAGGAATAGAGTGAGGCTATGTAACCATGAAGCTGATTTTTATCAACAACTCAGCATTGTTGTTGGGCGCATGCCCGACTCATTTTTGGATTGTCCATTGCTTGCTGTAAGAAAATCATGGATTTTTTTGGTGCATGCTGACTTACCAAAGCCTGGGAAAAAACACTGCAGTGACACCAAGACTTAGAAAGAGCTTGAAGGTAGACACATCAGCGAATTCTCTGGTGAAATAAGACGTTTGATAGCTAACCCTTTTCAAACTAGCTGTTATTTTAGATTAGTAAATGTGGATGGCCAGTGTGGTTCTAGTCAGGTGACTAGATCTTCACTCTGAAATAAATCGTCAAGAAAACTCAGGAATATGGCAAGGATCATTTTCATACTTGGTTAATCTCGACAAAACTAAGCACAGACAAGACAAAATTGATGTTTTTTGTTTTTGTCATTATAACTGATCCAATTTTAGTAGATTTATGGCAGTGACGAAGGTTTGTATAATTTGCAGTTAAAGCTGCTTAATCTCAAGGACAATCAGGACATTGATGATAAAGGTGCTGCCCTGCTGCAGGAATGTCCAAAAATTTTGGAATGTCAAATGGAAGGTTGCAATGTTTCAATACATGTCGCAGGTATTTGAAGCAAATTTATGGAATGCAAATTTTTAGGTTGCTCTGCAAAGAACTTAACTCCACCATTTTTTAACTGTAATCTTTAAAATATTGACTGGTTTAAGGTAGCAAGGAAATAAGTACACATTACTCGGAACAAAAATTTTTTTCAGAGACCTAAAGGATGTAATTTAGCTTCAGTATATTCCTTGTGCTCAGCTTTGCGGATCAGCGAACCAGAAATAAGATATTCGATGAAAGATTCGAGTAAAGTTGTATTCATTATTTACAGACCACTGCATTTTATCATGTGCTAACAGTCTGCTACGCTTGTAGTATGAGCTCTTCTGTTTCGTTTGTTTGAGCTCTTTTGGAATGTTCCATTTTGCTGGGCCAAGTTACGTTTACGTGTAATTCACTTTTGCTGGTCAAGTGACGCCCTCGATATAAGCTTAGATATTTTTTAACAAATTACACAAAAAATTGATATTCGTAGGTTAAAAAAAATGCTGCTTCCGGAAAACTAGACCTAGTAAATGCTAATAAAGCAAAAAGGTTACATAATGCCACAAGCTGGATCAACCTATGGTTGCCATAAAAAATTATTAAATGTAAGATTCGAATACATGTCACAACAACTGGAGACATACACTGCTTTTAAAGTGGTAGCAGGACTTCAATCCTAGACAGGCATTTGGTTAGACTGTTGGTGCCCATACTTTTTCGATGGAGGGCCAAAATAAATCCGCCGAAATTTTTTCTCCGGTTTAGGATAAAGTCTATAAAAATCAAAATAAGAGCAGCACTATTTGCCATACTGTGTGATTTTACTAGAGAAAAGAAAGGTGAAGACAAAAAGTCTTGAACTACCGGTATATTTTCTTTCAAATAAACGATAAAAACCTAAAAAACAAAGAAAGGTCTTCATTTTTTCCTGGTCGAGACTATATGGTGAGGGCTTTACTGTGCTAGTTCGACATCTTTTTTTCACTATCGCTGGCAATCATTTTGATCGCAGCCAAAATTGCATTCTCAACGTGGGCTAGATTAAATTTCTTTGCAGGATAGATTGGGGCACTCCTGGGCTAGACCATTCTGCCACTGTAGAAATAGGTTTTATTTGAAACATCACTTATAAAGCCAAATATTGACTGCGTGTCGCCTCCCAAAAAGAAGTTGAAGCAACTTCAAAATCATAAAATCTGATTTTCAATCAAAATTCCAATTTATTTGATTTTTGAAAAACATCAACTCGGTTGATTTCAGTGAACCTAGTTGAAACCTCTAGTTGTTGCAGGCATGAGTTTGGGATTCAATCTGTTGTCATTTTTTCTGACAACTGGCAGTTAAGTAAGCATGTGACTTTATTTCTTATTATTTAGAGAATAATTAGCAAAAGCTGAGGTCGCGTCATTATATGGCTACTAGCTTGACTAGGTACAGTGAGAATTAAACATTACAGTAACATTTCGCTTTTGATGTGCGCTATGCAATTGACGAGTGCATGAGCTTGTACTCAAGCTCAGCACTATACATTATACTCGAGAAATTTCCGTTATTTGCGGGTAGTATGTCACTAAAATTCTATTAAATTTCTAATTCAGAGGAATCAAGTGAAGAAGATGACAGCAGTTTGGCTCTTGACGATACTGGCAGGTGAGTAGACTCGTTAGAAAAGCTTGGCATGCAGTGTTGCTTAATGCCTATCCATTACATCTCTCTCTTGAAAATCTGCACATCCACACTGCTCTTTCATTTGTTCTGTACTTCTTGCCATCAACCATCTTTAACACGTTCCAATATTCATTTTGCTCTGGTCTAACCACTTGCTATCTCTGTGCTTCCTTGTGAAAATCAAAAATATTTAATGCGTTATTATTGTAGTTTTGTTTAGATGAGAATCTATGTGTGGCTGTAAATGTAGCGATCAATGTATAACTATCAGTGTAGTGATAAACCTGCCAGCTACCATCTCACTACCTTTAACTTGCAAAAAGTGCAACATGTACGACTCATCTTTTCTGCAACACCCTATGCCTTCTTTTTTGGGTGCTATTTTTTCAAGAAAATCATTCTCACAATGTCGAAGAATCAGGGTACAATTGCTCTTTTTTCGGTTTACTGCGAAGATCATTCTTAGCTCTTGAGCTCTCTTTGCTCTACTTTTTAACTGGGCCCTTCACGACTGTTGGTTCTAAGCCTAAACACTTGAGCGGGTCAAATGAGAACTAGATGACAAATTGAAAAACGTTTAGAGAAATGCACTGTCACCCACACTCATAAGGAAAAGAGAAGCTGGTATGGTCAACAGATGAAGGTTGCTCTCAGTTATTGATGTCAATAGAGAGAGAGTTCCTGGTTCATACGCGAGAACACTGAACATGACTTTTTGGCACAAGACGACTAGGCATCGAAAATTTTATGAGCCAAAGCCAGTTTTTAAATTTTCTTAAAGATAATTGTACATTTTTGAAAAACTTTTGTATTCATACACATGCGTTTTTTGTTTTTCCTTATGCACGTTAATTTTCTTGAAAATATGTGACATAATTGTCAGCTGTACTGCTCTGGACCTCATATGAACATTACACACTCTTCTGATTATGCCAGCATCACAAACTCGTTATTGTTGTTAAATAGCTTTTTAATATGCTTGAAAGCAAATATATTTGCCGTCTTTTTTAAAAATTGAATGAGAAATTTATTGTTGATGAATAAATGTAACGGTACTCAGGGGTCGAAATTAACTTGAGCTCTGCTTCTTGTACTAATGCTTGTAATATTGATTTCAGAAACCAACGTTTTCTGGAAGCATCAAAGAAAGGCGATCTTGACATAATACAGCAGTGTGTTGCAAAAGGTACGCAGTTGAACTGCACGGATGAGGAGGGCTGTACTGCTTTGCACCATGCTGTTAGGTTTGGACATTCCCAAATTCTAGATTGGCTTATTGAGACAGGCAAGTTGTATAAAAGTTGGTGTGTAAAATAACTGTACTGTTGGACATCGAACCAAGTCAACTGGCTGCGAGCAAAGTGACCCCGAACCAACTGACCGCCAGCGTTAGGGTTAGGATTAGTTGGTGGTCAATTGGTATGCTGTCAATTTGCAGTGGTCAGTTGTTGTGCATCCATTGTAGAGCTCGATCGATATGACTTTTTCAGGCCGATATCGATATTTCGGAAATTTTTAGGCCGATACCGATATCGATAACCGATATATTAACTTATTAGCTACGAAGCTTTATCACTATTTTTCAACTAATTTGACACTAAAAGCTTCACTAATCCCCATTCAAAGAAAGACTATTGCAAACACAAGCCACACTCCAGTATTATTCAATGAAAAAACAAACAAAAAATACAACGATTTGGCAATCATAGTCAAGAGCGGTTGTGCTTGCTCACAAAAATAAACAGTTTAAGGTAATTGTTCTAAGCCGATATTTTATCGGTGGTAAACACCGATACGATATATCGGCTTGACCCTGACATCGGCCGATATATATCGGCTGACCGATATATCGGTCGAGCTCTAATCCATTGTCCATACCGTTTGAGGTTAAATGGAAATGATATTACTTTACTGTACAAGACTTTTAAGTGTCCTGGCTTAGGGGGAGGGGCTTCAGCCCCACTGTATGCATATCTCTAGGCAATCGTTTTCGAGAGATGTAGATTGTAAACAGAGGAAACAGAATTGATTCTTATACTGCGGAGGAAAGCAAAAGGCTTCAGAATATTTTGCATGGAGGGTTTGAAACTGTTTGCAATGATAAACATGATCATAGTCTTTTTGAAGTGACTGTGATAAAAAAAACATTTAAATTCTGGATAGTTGATCAAAATTTTGGAGCAAGAAAGTTAAAGTAAAAACTTGCTCATAGACTTTTTGGCTTTTTTTTTAGGAGACATTCAGTTTATCAACTCTGTTTGCCGCGATCGCAAGCAAACAGCCTTGCACAAAGCTGCGTGGTATGGAAGGAAGGAATTTTGCGAGAAACTGCTAACTGCTGGTGCTTTGATGGATATTGAGGATTACAAAGTGGGTGTGAGAGGTCAAGAAAGATAACACTTACATTGCATAATTCTTCATTATGCCCATTCACGCCACAGAAATTATTAGTAGTGTTTTTAAATGCATTTCTTACTGTATTCTTATTTCTGCTAATTTGCAGTGATTTTGTAGTCTCCTTAAATTTATCTAATCTTGCGTCTTGGTGAGAACTTATTGAACCGAATAGTAAAACGAAACTGAACTTCTTGATAAAAATCTAAACAGTGGTGGAATATTTGCCATGCTTTAATATGTTCACTCTTAAGGGATTTGTTCTCTTGGCTTGCATTCATCATTTGTGAGCAGAACAAAATTCATAAATACAAATTGTTTTTAAAATCAGGAAAATTTTGGGTATTCAAAAATGTGTGGTAATTTCATTTTTCACGTGCACGGCTTGATTACTTATTCGCAAATTGACTTGCAGCTTCTATTTCTTGTGGGACTGGAAAACGTAATAAACTATAACTTTTATGTAGGGAATGACAGCAGTGGACCGAGCTAAGCAAGCAGATAACCCTGGCTTAGTTGAATTGTTTCTTAAAACAACCGATGCAGAGATTGATAGTGGTAAGTTCACAGTTTTATCATTGCATATCATAGCTTGTAGTTAGGAAATTAGACCCAGAAAAGTAGTATTCAGTAGGGGCAATCGATTCATCATACCACGGTCATTATAAGAGTTTTACTTTATCCATCCCCCTTTCTTGCGAGAAAAAAATTGCAAAGCTTGCTTTTTTGCTTGCCTGATTGTATGAGCTTAAACTTTTTTCTACCTATCTCTAAGTGTATAAGGATGCGTTTAGGCCAGTAGGATTTATGTTCCTGCCTTTAAAAAACTAGATGCATTAAAAACTGTTTACATTTGAAATATTTAATGTAGAGCTAAGCAGCGAAGAAGATGGTGACAGTGCAGAAAACATCAGTTTCCAAGCAAGCAGGTCAGATTACTTTTTTTTTTTACTACACAAGTAAGTTTTATCTAGCTAAAGCTTAGCTAGTAATCTTTGGAAGAACCTTGAATCTGCAAACTGCAACTATCGTATAATGAATACATCATTTTCAAACTTGTTTATGATTTTCGTTTTCTCACAAAAAATCAATCTGCCATTTTTTGGGCTATCGATTCATTGTTTTGTGGCTGTCAGCTATCAAGATTGCCTTGAAACGTACAGAAAAAAATATTTGTTGAAGTTTTAGGTCTTTATTATATTTTGAAATTCATCTAATAAAATTTTTTCATGTTTATCTGGACAAGTCCTAGTGAGTAGTGAGTATTTTAGGTAGCTCTTTTATTCGTGTTTTGTCAGCTAAAATGTTAGCTAGGTAGGCTTATATGGCTTTTAATTTTGCGTTAATTTGTACATTTATTTCGTTATCCCCTGTCCCGATCGTGATTGTACTTTGGCTTATCCCCCTATTCAAAACTTCAAAAATTGGCTCTGGTATTGTCATGTAGTGCAAGAATTCATGGGATTATAACTAGAATTTGAGTTTTTCGGTACAAATCTGTTCAAAGTGCATTGCTAAGAGCAATTTACATTTTGTTCTGCACTGCTCTTGTTTTAGGAAAACGGGTGTTACAGTGTTGCACAACTGATACATTCTGTCTAAGTACAACGTTGTGTGATGTTTAAAACCTGGATTTAAAAATTTTAGCATGTGCTCAAAATTGAAATTTTGGATCCGCTGACTCTTTTGTTGTATGACAACACAAAGCCATCGCTTAAAAAATCATAACCTTTTGGTCGTAGCATTTACATTATCGCTATTTTTCAGTCAAATCTTGTGCTTACAAATAAGGCCAACAAGTTTTCGTTCAAATTCATTTTTTGTCTTTTTACAGCGGGATAGAAGCTGAACGAAAACGATTGTACAGAGTTGGACTAAACTTGTTCAACAAGTAAGATTTTTCAATAAAGCAAAAAATGACGCACAAACTCCTTTAAAATTAATTTGCATTTTTGCGTTTTCTGTTGTCTTGTACTTGAGTATTTCCCTCTTCGTGATAGAAAGTTTTGACAAGTTTTTTTCTACCAGTGTTTCTTTTAAATCTATATTTGAACTGATCTACGTACGACATAAGACCGCAGGGACATAAAGGCGATGAGAGTCGTCATCCTACGACCGGCACTAATTTTTTTTTAATAATGCCGCAATTTAAATTACTAAGATGCTAAACTTATTCCCGCGACAAACGTTAATACCTGTATAACATAATGATATTAAAACCTCTTTTAACATTTTGTAAGTTTTCCGGTATCTAATAGATAAATAATGTACTGCGAAAAATTAAGGTAAACGAAAAAAGTACTTCAGCAACCAAAACTTAGTTTTCTGAAAACAATAGTCTAATTCATTAATCAAAGGATACGAATTCGATAAATTTTTATAAAAGTTTTTTTTTGCATTTGAAGTTTAAGCACGAAAATGTTGATACAGCTCGCAGGCTTATGTCTCTCTACCCTTATGTCTCAGCACCTTTTTGTTTGTTAGAATGCGGGTTTTGCATTTAATCATAGAAAACCACCATTTTTTTCGTTAATGTTTGATATCAACTAATTTGATATACTGGTTGCTTGAATTGTTTGGATGAAACCTTTTCCAGTCGTATGCGTTTCAAGTTTAAAGCTGGATGCCTGGATCTGATGTGTAGGCGTGACACAGTAAAGCAACCTGTGGTGGAACTTGTTACAAACGCTTTTGAAAGTAAACATATTTTAGCTGTTTGAACATGGTGATTCGTTTAGATTTTTTTGTCTTTAACTAATGTACCCAATTTTTTAAATTTATGATTGATGTTGGATCTGGAAAGTTAGACTTAAGAACTGTAATTGTAATTACATCGTTACTCACCAAGTTCCATTGGCTAGAGACAGTGAAGAGACCTTTCAATCCTCGAGTCAACCTGCCCACTTCTCTACCTCACACAGCGGTAGCTTCCTTGCTGCCCCTTTTATATTGCAAATTTTCCTCAGAAGTTGCAAATGCAGTATGTCCTAAACACACTGATTCTTATGTACCCGTTAGGTGTTCAATTTTTGGACCTTTTGTTTTGTTTCAGTAAACTTTTTCGCGATGAACAACCTAAATCGGCTAGAAAAGTAGATGTGCTAATTGTAAATACGCTAATACTGCTTTGTTCAGGGAACCAAGTAATGGCCTTAAGTTTTTGTTTGAACATGAATTCGTCGCCAACTCTGATTCTTCTGTGGCCAGCTTTTTATACAATCGCAAAGGATTAAGTCGGCAAATGGTCGGAGAATATCTGGGTAGCAATGAAGTTTTTAATCAAGAAGTGTTGGAGTACGTTTTCATGGGTTTATGTATGCTCGTACTTTAGAATTTTTATTTCTCCATCAAGGAGGCTCAACAAGCCGAGCTGCATCTAAGTTATTGATAATCAAATGCAATGGAACACCACTCTGCAGTGTTCCATTTTATGATAAACTCCTGGTCTACGAATATGTGAAATAGGTGACTAAAAGAGATTAAGTTGCATACGGTTGAAAAACTTTAGAAGCTAATACTCGGAAAAGATTAAAAATTCATAGTTTTTGAAACTCCACATGGCAGCAATTATTTCTGCATCAATATTTTGCAAGTCCTCAATTTAATTATTTTAAAGTCAATAAATCGTTAATTTGTAGATTATTATCTCTTTTGCAGCATATGCGTGGCAAAAGGTCTAGGCTAATTCACATCTTTGGCTTCGGAGCTGCAATTTTTAAGAAATGACTCCGGCTTCAACTCCGGCTTTGCATCGTTTTCGCTTGCCAGTTGCAATGAAGTTAGAAAGTTTTGTTCCAGTAGTCAGTCCATCTAGTGAGGTCAACTATTGACAGGCGCGCAACCAGGATTTTGCCTAGGGGGGCTTGAACCTAAAGCTAAAATTTGTCTGCGTTTCATAGATGGAAATCTAGGGCCTCCAGCCGCTGGGCGGTTTTTGTAATTTTTCGGAAAAACATTGCCATTTTAACGCTATTTGAATGGTATTTCGCCTATTTGTCGGGCCATTTATACAACAACAATTGCTAAGATTTGGGAGTTCTTTGACAATTAATTTTTCAATCTCATAGCCCCCCCTTACATACTGTTAAAGTTCAAAATACGTTTAAAGGCCTTCATATTTGGGTTAAATGTTTTTGACGGACTTGACTAAGACATGGGGTTTAAGCCTCTTTAGCTTTTTGCCCATGGTTGTGGGCTACCGATATATCCTAGTAGTCATCCACATTGAAAAACCATATGGATTAATAACAGACTGAAGGTTAAAATTCCAGGTTTTAGACAATTATATGGGCGTTTGCTTGGCTTTGGCAAGGTTTTTCGTTTCAGGAAAGTTGGAGCTGGAGCTTGTAGATTTTTTGTAACTCCGGCTCCACAACAAGTGCAGTTAAATGCTCCAGCTCCGGCAAAAATGCTTGCTTGCCTCAGGGTTTTGGTTCCAGCTCCGGCCCCGCAGCCCTGCTTACTCGTGCTCTTTTCTCCAAGTTAATTGTGTTTTAGAACCTGCAAAAACTTGACATGCATAGGTGGCCTCTGGTTCTTTCCTATTTTACTTGCTACGGTTGACCATAATATTTGAAATAACTAGAATTGAGGCGCATTGAGGTATTAAAAGAATTTTACAAGCGTTAAAATCAACGAGACGAGGTTATGGCGATTTATTTTTCAGTTGTTTCTGCGACTTAATGGATTTTCACGATAAAGAAATTGATGAAGCCTTGCGATTGTTCGTGGATGACATCGGAATCCAAGTACGCGCAGATGGCCAGAAGGTCCAAAGACTCGTGGAGGTAGATTTGGCAAAATTAAAATGCGAAAATTGAAGTTAAAATAAATTTTTTTATGATGAATTAAAAACTTTAAACAACTTCTTTATGATGCCAAGAAATTTCAAGTTAAATACTGCAAATAATGTATTGACAAGATTTTGCTAATGCTTTTTATTTTTAATGCATACCATAATGTATTTGCACTTGTAATCAATCAAATCTTACTTTGTTTTTTTTTAGGCATTTTCCCGGCGTTACTGTACTTGTAATCCTTTGGTAGTCGAGAACCTACAGAATTCAGACTCGATATTTGTTCTTGCTTCTGCTATCATCATGCTCAACAATGATCTTCACTCCCTGAAGAAGATGAAAGGTTGGAAGCGGATGACGGAGGACGATTTCATCAAAAATTTGCGAGGTAATACGAGATAGTTTGAGCATAATCAGCTCGTAGATAGTTTGAGCATAATCAGCATTGTCTTGAGGTTAAAAAGGACCGTAAAAGCTGTAACGCCTCTACCGTGTGTGGTAGGCAGACGGGTAGGTGGCAACGTGACTCCTCAAATTCCCTTAATTGTCTTGTGGCCAAGGCAACCTATAAAATAATAGGTAGTTATTTACTGCATAGCGTGTAATTGGAAACTATAGAATAAAGCAGCAGGTGGTAAGTTGAGTTATCATCTCTTTAGTGTATTTAATTCCTAGATTGCACTATTATTGACTGCACAAACGCTTGCCAAACACACAGGTGGCACATTTATTAGACTTGCGCCTTACTTGCTCGTAGCCCTTTTGTATACACTCTCATGTACAATGTTCATACAATACACAAAGGTTTGGTAGTAATAGCAAAACCATATTTTTATTGTAGGCGTTGATAACGGTAAGGATTTGGATCAGTTTCAACTAAAAAACATTTACAACCGAATTAAAATGAATGAATTAACGACTGAAGATCATACGACCCAGGTTTCACAGGTAACGGTCAAATAGTTTTATTAAAGGCTTTTTTCCACCTTAGATTTTGGGTAATTTTAAAGCAATGCAAGAAAAAGTAATGCCACTTACGAAATAGATTTTGTAAAAAGGCTTATAAAAAACAAATACTCACGAGACTGAGAGAAGTTGTCTGCGCACTATCAGTTTTGGTGACTAATGAATAGTCACCATTAATTAGTGTGTTTTCTTCACTGCTGAATGAAAGTCTTCGATGTTACCCATCTACTAGATATCGATCCAGGGGCGTCGCCAGCTTCGCGAGATCGGGGGGGGGGGGCAAAATTAAAATCAGGGGGGCAAAGCTGAAAACCAGCGTTGAACTTGACCCAAACATTCATTATTCCTGAATTGGATTAAGGCGAAGTTTCGGAGAAAATCAGGTGATCTCCAAAAAAAAAAAAAACGGTCTTCGCCGAAATCCGAAGGCTTTTTCTGGCCGAAATCACAAATTCAAACGGTTTTTCCGGCCAAAAGCAGCAACTTTTTCCTCCCAAAAAAATACCGTGGGGGGGGCAATGCCACCCCTGCCCCCCCGCTGGCGACGCGCCTGCATCGATCAACAATTTCAATTTATTTCGTTACTGACCAAAGCATGTACGTATAAATGCATATCCTATTCAAATGGTAAATCATTAAAATGACTAGAGTGACCTTCAATTGGGTCCAATTTGTTGGAGTAGAACAATCGTTGTGTAATGTTTGGAATAAAATGGGCTTAGTGCCTTTTCTAGGCACTAAGCAATTTAACACAAATTCAAACACACCATCAGAGGATATGTAGTAGGCTGGGCCATTTGCGATTGGTGAACTACTTGCAAACAACCCAAGTGAAAGCGCTCTGTGTTAGTGTGATTAAACAGATGCAGAGGGTGTTTCATTCATTCGTGCATGCACTCCGCGCCTGTCTAACCACACAAACGCAGAGTATCCTCTTTTTCATTCTGTTTGCAAGTCTTTCGTCAGGCTGCGCCATTACAACGGGCAGACTGCTTGGCCCCAATGGAAAATAAGCGTTGAGTGTTTTTCGCACGAACACAACGAAGCTTTGCCACGTCGGTAATCGAACCTTCAAATCATTAACCCGTGGTGGTGGTGGTAGTACTACCCGACCCCTTCCGAGGGATGGGGGCACAGAGGAACTCCGCGGAGACCCAACAATCGGGCCACACCCCAAGGTCTGGACCATAGATCAAGAATAGAGAGATAGGAGCCAAAGATGGATTTACGATGGGGTTCATAGGCAGGACAGTCGAGGAGGAGATGATTGAGGTCCTGTAGAGGGTGTCCATAGGCACTACAAGCAGAATTCTCCTTCCGTCTGATCCTGTGAAGATAAGAAGATATGAAGATAAAAGAAGACTGTGGCCATGGCAGCGAAGACGGGAAAGCTCACAGCGAATAGGGCGAGAAAGGATCAGTTCCTCCGAAGAGACTTCGGGAACTTGGTGGTTCATATAGGAGTGGGAGATGTGACATCTCCAATTGTGGTACTGAAAATAACGGACTTTGGCAATGACTTGGGGGAGAGGGCATGGGATTGCGTCAGTGGGCAGGGAGGCACCAGCTTTGGCAAGTAAATCCGCTTTTTCATTACCGGGGAGACCAGCGTGACCGGGGACCCATTGGAAGTACTAGGTGGTGTTGTTGGAGAGGGAAGAGGCGAGGGACCAAACATTCCAGAGGGACTCAGGCAGGAGATAAGAGGGGGCTGATGAAAGGATTGGGAGGGCCGATTGAGAGTCAGGAAAAGGACTGACTGGAATTTGCAGGTCATGAGGTGGCCTGTACACCAATGGAGACCTTGCTTGAGGGCAAAGGTTTAAGCTATGAAGCTGGAGGCAATTGGACCAGTGGAGAAGGACAGGGAATAGGATGTATTGCATTTGGAGCATGTGACATACACTCCAGCACCACCGGTACCAAAAAGGGCGGGGACAGATCCGTCAGTCCATATTTAAATATCAGAAGTGGGGAGGGAGGATAGTCTGTTTGAAGCAGACTGGAGTCGGGCTGTACTGTTGACTGTGCAGTCGGGAATGAAGGGGGAAACGATGAAGTGGGTTGCAGTCCATGGGGGAAAGGGGGCACATGATCAGAGTCTCGCGTGGGGATGGGAGGGATTGAGTGGCCGAAGAAGAGAATGATCTCCAGGAGGGTTTATTCTTTAGTCGACAGGGCACGTTTTTTGTTGCCAAGGCATAAAGGCCGGAGAAGTCTGGGGGGAGACGCAGAGCACGTTCGAAGGAGGAAAGGACCTGACTCTAAAGTTAGCTTTAGAGGAGGGAGTTGAGCCTCAAGAAGGAGTAGGGAGGAGGGGGTGGAAGGGAGGCACCCAGTAACAACTCTGGATGCAGCTCTGTGTAGGACTTCCAAGTGATTGGTTGCGGTGTTGCAGAGGAATGGGAACCATCCAAGAGAGGCATATGTGAGCACCGGTCGCACAAAGGCTTTGTAAAGTAGGGAGAGAGAATCTTTCGTGGGACCCCAGGAGGCAGTGGCTATGGAGCGAAGGGCTTTGTGGCGTGGATGGAATTTGGAACACAGGGATTGGACGTGGGCCCCAAAGGATAGAGTCCGATCAAAGGTTACACCCAGGAATTCCGGGGTGGGATTGAGCGAGAGAGGGATGCCCAGGAGGTACAGCCGGGGCTGAAAAGTGGCTTGATGGGGATCTGTAGAGAAAAAAAAGGATTCGCACTTCTTTGGATTGAGAGGAAGTCTCCATAAGTTTGACCACCTTTCTAGGACATTTAGGGAGGATTGGACGACAGAAGATGCTTTGACCGGGTCTGGGGAGTAGGACCAGATGGCCATATCGTCAGCATACAGGGAGGCATGAGCACCCCGATGCAAATCCTTGGTAATGTCATCAACAAATAGGATGAAGAGGACTGGACCAAGTACTGAGCCATGGGGACCCCTCGTCTGATACGGAAGGAAAGGCTGCGGGAACCACCAACCTGGATTTTTGCTCTACGATCAGAAAGGAAAGAGTGTACCCAAAGAACGAAGCAAGGGGGGAGTTTGAGCGAGAGAAGTTTATGAAACAGAGCAGAGTGCCAGACCGAGTCGAAAGCCTTGGAGAAGTCAACAGACGCCAAAATGGTTTGGTCTAGAGGCTTTTTCTTTTGGAAGCCGTCCCGGATTGATTGAGGCAGAATAAGAATTTGGTCGAGAGACGACCTACCAGGGCGAAAGCCGGCCTGGCAAGTGGAGAGGATATGATTCGATTCGAGGTGAAAAGTTAGGCGAGAAAGAATCAAGCGCTCAAAAAGCTTGGAGATGCAAGAGGTGAGAGAAATGGGGCAGAAGGAGGATGGAGAAGAAGTGGGTTTTCCAGGTTTGTGAATGGGGATGATAGTGGTAGGTTTCCAACAAGGGGGGAAAGTGTGAGAGAACCAGACCTGTTGAAAAGAGAAAGAAGGAGGAGTTGTGCTGGCTCAGGCAAATGTTTTAGTAAAGGATAGGCAATCTAGTCAGGGCCAGATGCAGTGGAAGAGGAGAGTTTGGAGGTGGCAGTGGAGAGTTCAGCCAAGGAGAAGGGGGAGCAGAAGGAATTGTGGAGGGAAGAAGCATCTCACAGCTAGCTTTCTGAAGTTCATTCATGAACTGCCGTTCGGCTCTGCGCGAGGTACGGGGTGTCGCTTGAGATAGATGTGAGCGAAGATAAGAGGCATAGTGATTGGCAGTGTCAAGAGGGGAACTGCAACCGGGAAAAGAAGGGTCTTGGGAGGTGTTGTTTTTGCCCGAGATGGCATTGAGAAGCCTGAAGACAGCACGAGGATCAGAACGGGGGGACAGATTAGAACAGGTGGCTTGCCAGGTTGCGGATTTGGTTCTAGAAATGACTGAGGACGCCCTACGAGAAGCATCTATGTATCTGAGGCGGTGAGCCTCAGACCATTGTGCCTTGGAGCGGGCCCTCCGTCGCTCTTGCACTGCAGATTCCGCTTCCTGGGACCACCAGGCTTTTGGAGGAACGACTAAGGTGGCCAAAGGGGATAGAGGCCATGGCAGCTTCGACTAAGAAGAGAGAAAAGGAACGGGCAGCCTGGTGGATGTTGACTGCGTCAACATCAAGAGAGAGAAGATGCTCAAGAATATATGATTGGTAAACATCCCAACGGGCCTTTTTGTAGTTGAATCTGGGGGGACGTGTGTTGGGGTGACGAACTGGAGAGAGTAGGAGGACAATCTCTATGGGGAGATGGTCAGAGCCAAGTATTAACCTGTCGCTCTACCAAGTGATTCATATGCATGTATGAGTAAAAGGATAGTGCGTTGTATTTTCTTCATTCCAGGGTATTTAATTTGCTTCAACCGCGGACGGCTTTGATCCAATTTGGGTTGCAAGTTTTTTTTCTTGTTTTGCGTTTGAACTGTATAAGTGGTTTAGCATCTAATTGCAGACCTCCCTAGCTTTGAGTAACCTTATATCAGGAGAATTTAATGCATCCAGCACAGCTTCGTAGACCGTTTATCCATTTTCGTAGATACGCATGCACGCCACATTTTCCACCGCTTTATGGTGAAAAGTTCTTGAAAAAATCTGTGTATGGCAGGTTGAAAACAGCATTGTTGGAAAAAAGCCTGTGCTAGCCATTCCCTATCGTCGACTTGTTTCATTCTGTCGCTTGTACCAAATTGATGACGTTTCAAAACCACAGAAAGCCGGATTACATCAGAGGGAGATGTTTCTTTTTAATGATTTTATTTTGGTAAGTTTAGAAAATTTTTCTTTAAAGAGTTTGAGGTATTTTCCGTCATTTGTAGATAAAACACAAATTGTCCGCTTGGATAACCACCCCTACCCCCGCCAAGGATAAGCGAGTGCACCGACTGCCTCCGGTCAGGAAATGGAAAGCATGAATGCGAAACAGCCTGTTGGGTACATTATCGAGCTTTTTTTCTGTAATTGCGGCAAAACACTTACTTTATAATTAGACATTACGTTAGCTAGCAAACACTAAGCAAGTTGTATTACAGTGTTTCTTTTGCGTATACAAAGTATGGAATTATTTCATGTAACAGTTTCAAAGTTTTTTCGAAAAGATTCAAGTGGTGCAAAACAATAACATTTTTATTGATTCCAAATTTGTTTTAAAATCCGTGACAGTATTAAAAGTGAAACATAGTTTTGATTTGTAATAATAAGTCACAGGGTTGCCACATCCTGGAAAAGTCCTGGAAAGTCCTGGATTTTTTTTGCTGTCCTGGAAAGTCCTTGAAAGTCCTTGAATTTTGTTTGTAAGTCCTGGAAAGTCCTGGAAAATGTTTATAGAGTTTTCCCGTGATTTTCCAGGACAGAATGTGAAGTTGTTTTTTTTTATTATAACTGGTACCTTGTAATTGTACAAAGCTATTTATTGTTGAAATAATTTACATTGTGAAGTTGGTTTGAAAAGCTTTATTGTATTGTAAAAAGACAGAGCTTATTTGTATGCGGGTGCACAAACAAAAAATTGCAATCCTAGCCCTAACTCAACTCTAAATCTAACTCAAACTGCAACCCTAGATCTAGCCTAACAGTAATATGAGCCCAATCCTCTGCTTTTTGCTTTCTTATTGGTTTTAAGCAGTTCTTACTAGTTCTTACTGTTCATTTTAAGCAATCTTACTAGAGTGCAAATAAGCACTTCCTCCAATTAGCCAAAATTTGCACTTTGCAATACAGTATGTATAAATTATTGAATATTCTTAGGAAGAGTGAATTCATGGGCATTAATTTATTGCAATGCGATACTGTAGTAGCTGTAGCATAGCAGGCTATTGCTCTCCATTGGCCCACAGACCAAAACGTGCAATAAGAAAAATACAACGTTTATCGCACTATAGTTCTGAGGCAGTTTTTTGCAGTAGTATGGATAGTAAAGTAATTTAAAGTCACTTTTGGAACATGATTTTGGGAAGGGCTAGTATTGGTCAACAAGAAACCAGTCACAACTAACTAACTAAAAATGGCTAAAAATAAACAATTAATTCGATTGCTTGATGCAAAATGCTTAACGTAGGCTTTGTAAGACAATTATAAGGGGTCTATTCAGTATTTAATTCTGTTAATTACCAATCAACTCTCAAATCTCGTTTCATTAGCCTCTCCTCCCAAATTATATGTTTATCTAGCATTATAAAATACAGACGATTTGGAATAATTAATAATTGGGAGTTTTTTAAAGGAGGTGCCTATTTGCACTCTAGCATGCAAAATGAGCTCTGCTTTTAGAGAATAAGAGAGCAAAAGTGCTTATTTGCTCAAATACTCTTATTTTGTAAATTATTAACGTTAGTGGTTAGTTGAAATTTATATTTTGAGTTTGGGTTAGGATTAACGTTAGGGTTAGAGCTAGGATTACAATTTGGGTTTAGTTTAAGGTTGGGGTTAGGGCTTGGGTAGAGTTTTTTTGTTTGCACCCTGGCATTCAAATAAGCTCTGTGTTTTTCAAACAATAAAATTTTATAGTTCACTGCATGGAAATAAAGCTAGGACTGAAGTTTTACTATTACCCATCACTAGAGCTCGACTGATATATCTATCGCTCGGCTGATATATTTTGCCCGATATCAGTGCCAAGCCGGAATATCGTATCGGCTATCTACCGTTGATAAAATATCGGCTTAGCGCAATTACCTTAAACAGTATACTTTTTAGAGCAAGCACAAGTGTTCTTGTGTTGATTTGCTTAGTATGACTTGTGTTTGCAATAATCTTTCTTTGGAGGAGGACTACTGAAGCTTTTCGTGTCAAGTCAAGTGAAAAATATAGACAAAATTTGGTAGTTTATGAGTTATATATTGGTATCGGCCTAACAAGTCATATTGATCGAGCTCTATCTTTCACCCACATCCTGTAGCCCATTCATGCAACCAGTTTAATCATGTTTTTGCAGTGCTAATTTCTATGCCACGTTTTAAAAGCAATAATTTTTACTAAACTTGGTCTAAAATTAAGTTATTATTGAAAAAAAATTGCAAAATTTTGGAATGCTGGGGGCGTTGCCCCCAGACCCCCTATGGCTTACAGCGACTGGGGGCTTCCCCCACACGATCAAGCTCTATCTTTCACCCACATCATGTAGCCCATTTATGCAACCAGTTTAATCATGTTTTTGCAGTGTTAATTTCTATGCCACGTTTTAAAAGCAATAATTTTTACTAAACTAGGTCTAAAATTAAGTTATTATTGAAAAAAAATTGCAAAATTTTGGAATGCTGGGGGCGTTGCCCCCAGACCCCCTATGGCTTACGGTGGCTGGGGGTTGCCCGCACACCAAAAACCACAACCCTTTTGTTGCAAATTTTTGGCTTTGCACCTGGATAGTGGTCAGTACTAGGAATGCAAATGCGTTACATCAAAATTTTTTGTCAATCACAAGTACAAAAGAGTAGGTGGATGAGAGTAATAGTCAAAATTAAATTTTAAGTCCCGAAAAAAAATCTTAAACAGTCCTGGAAAAGTCCTGGAAAATGACCTAAAAAAGTCCTGGAAAGTCCTGGAATTTGATTTTTCAATTTCTGTGGCAACCCTGAAGTCAATTAAGATGTTTTTTTTTGACGTTTGCAGGCCAGAGTTTTAATATTTTAATCGTTTTGCGTGCTTCTGGCCGAAAGGCTACCAGCTCGGAAGCCTAGGGAAGAGCCACCAGAACGGCGACTACTTAAAACAAGTAATGCGAAAGATTGTCTTCCCACAGGAATCGAACCTGCAGCCTTTGGATTACCGGTCCACTGCTCTACCACTTGAGCTAGAGAAGACGCCTCCTCGCATGCTTAATTTTGGCTATTTAAACCCAGCAACTTGCTTGTTGTATGATTGTAATAATAAGTCAATTAAGATGGTTTTTTGACGTTTGCAGGCCAGAGTTTTAATATTTTAATCGTTTTGCGTGCTTCTGGCCTAAAGGCTACCAGCTCGGAAGCCTTGGGAAGAGCCACCAGAACGGCGACTACTTAAAAGAAGCAATGCGAAAGATTGTCTTCCCACAGGAATCGAACCTGCAGCCTTTGGATTACCGGTCCACTGCTCTACCACTTGAGCTAGAGAAGACGCCTCCTCGCATGCTTAATTTTGGCTATTTAAACCCAGCAACTTGCTTGTATGATCGTAATAATAAGTCAATTAAGATGTTTTTTTTGACGTTTGCAGGCCAGAGTTTTAATATTTTAATCGTTTTGCGTGCTTCTGGCCTAAAGGCTACCAGCTCGGAAGCCTAGGGAATTTTGCCTAAATATTAAAAATATTAAAACTCTGGCCTGCAAACGTCAAAAAAAACATCTTAATTGACTTATTATTACAATCATACAACAAGCAAGTTGCTGGGTTTAAATAGCCAAAATTAAGCATGCGAGAAGGCGTCTTCTCTAGCTCAAGTGGTAGAGCAGTGGACCGGTAATCCAAAGGCTGCAGGTTCGATTCCTGTGGGAAGACAATCTTTCGCATTACTTGTTTTAAGTAGTCGCCGTTCTGGTGGCTCTTCCCTAGGCTTCCGAGCTGGTAGCCTTTAGGCCAGAAGCACACAAAACGATTAAGATAGTTTTGAATTAAAATTTCTAATTTACGCGCTCTTATTATCTTTTCATTTTTTTAAAAAATTTAACAAATACTTCAAGTATGCTAGCAAACACGCATCGCCCCATCATTATGAAACCAGATCAATTACTGCAGATAATTTTTGTTTGGAACGACCTAAAAATCGAAATAAGCAACGGTCTTGCCTATACACTGTGTGAAAATACGGGACGAAATTTTGCCTAATTTTAAACAATTACCAATATATTTGTTTTTTAAACCAAAAATATCGTCCATGCTAAACAATTGCTGAAGTTCTTGCTGTCTTGAAGTCGTTGCGAGACTAAAGTGTGTTTCTTTCTCTTTCTGAATTCTACTTTGGTTTAATTATTTTTGTTTATTTTGAAATAGATGATTCAAAACTGATAAGAAAAAGTTAGCATTGTTTATAATAAGGGCAATTTGACTCGAAAGCGATCTTCCGCTGCCCTGTTTACTTGACAGCAAATGGCATAAATTGCTCATAATTGTATAATTTTAATTTCGCCGCATTTACCAACTATTGCAACTTTTCGTAAATGTTAAATTAACCCACATTTATATACGTGATTGGATAAATATTATTCTTGTAGACTAGGGATGGGCATTTCAGAATAGTTTGCTATTCCAGAATTATTCCGAATTGCTAAAACGGAATCCAGAATACCGAATCCTCTTCTGGTTTAAATTAACTTAATGTGTTGAAAAAGTGCACAGACAGTCAACCACCACCCATATCCAAAAAAAATTTGTTCAACGATTTGCTTAATTAAAGCAGCACTTTTATGCAGTGCTTGACATTGAGTCCTTCTAAATGTTCACCACTTAATTGCGGTCTTAATTCGCTCGCAGTCAAGCCTGCACTGGAGAAACACCTTTCGGAAGAAGCTGAAATTGCAGGAATGCAAAGGCATTTTTAAGCAAGTTATTTGAAATGGGGAAGTTGAGAATTTGGGAACACCATTTCATGTGTCAGCTTAAATGGTTAAAAGGTTTGAATTTTTGAGGTATCTATTCGGGGAGAACTTTTCTTCATATTTGCCTACCCTGAAAATTTCATGTGTCTAGCGTGAGTGGTTAAAGTTTGATTTTTGGCGGCCCCATTTGGGAGGACCCTCCAGTTTGGTACCCCCAAATTTTGTCAAATTTTATTTTTCCCTTATAGTTACTTATTTATCTTTAAAATTTCATGTGTCCAGCTTAAAAGGTTTAAAAACTTTAAATTTTGGAGGGCCCGTTTGGAGGAAACTCCCATCGTGGCACCCACAATTTTTGTTAGGTTTAGTTTATTTTTAATATCTACCCAGTCCGAAAATTTGATCCATCTAGCTCTAGGGGTTTAAAAGTTCAAAATTTTGGACGACCAGATTGAGGGGGATCCCCCAACCTGGCATCCCCGATTTCTGTTGCACAAAAGTCCTCCCTGATATCTTCAATCGGTCAAACTTCGAATAAAGTGCGTTTAGCGGTTTAAAAGTAGATAGCGGCAGAAGAAAAAGAAAAAAGTAAGAAAAAAGTTGCGAAACAAGAAAAATAGTATTCAAGTTGGGGTAAAGTAAACGAACCTAACCAACAAAAAAAGGTGGTTGATAGTGTGCTCAAAAATCATTTTTCATCAATATCGGTAATTACCGAGATATATCGGTTCAAATTCGTCAACTTTTGCCCATTTTCGGCCTGTAAAATTTTGGTTACGTGACTGGGTGCCCCCAAGCTCGGTTTTCATAAAGCATTCATAAGTTTTATGAATTGTGTACAAATTTCAGCTTTAAACGTCTAGCAGTTTATGAGTTGTAGGCGAATTAATAACTTTTCAAGCCAAAAATCGCCATAGTTTCGTTTTTTTTTTTTTTTTATGTCTCAATTTACAATCACGTGACCTAGGATTCCCAAAATTGGCACACATAACGCGTTTATTAATTCTTATATTGAGTCCAAATTTCAACTTTCTAGGTTATACCGTTTGCTAGTTATAAGCAAGTCAATCCTCATCTGCCAAGACTCGCGAACAAACACAAAGGTACTACGCGCTCACGCGAAGTCCCAATCTCAGACCAAATGGCACACTACACTTTTATGTGAGAATTAACTGCAAACAATTTTTACCAACGTAATTGCGTTGATTTACAGCCGGTTTTAATTATCCGGTTTATATTTCAATTTGGATTCCGGATAGATTGGGATTCGGATCCTTCTGGATTCGGTATTCTGAAATTCCCATCCCTAGTATAGACTGTAGATGCTTGTATATTGGATATAATTTTTTGAAGATGGAATTCAAGTGCACAAATAAATTGAATTGCACTAAGCACCACCGTTTTGGGAAGAAGTTCCTCATGATGACAGTGCCACCTTTAGGAAAGTGGCAATTTCTGCTCTTCGCAACGTCATCGAGTTTTAAGACTTGTCAATCACTCTACAATTGCTGATAAAATGTAGTTCAGGTTACTAAGATATTACAAAAAAAGAAGCAAGCTACTACGTACACGGTCAAGCAATCCATACCTCTTCATAACCTGCGATGCTATCTCTTTGAGAGTGTTTGTAAGTGCTGTTTTACTGACTGATTGTTACCATTAGAATTTTTCAGTCTTGGTGGTGTAATTCCTATTTGCAAAATGTGGATCGCAAGCCAGCAGCTTATGCGCTTGTCACTCGCATGTCGCGCATCCGAGACAGAGTGTTCTCGTTCAATTCTGATTCTAACCAAGGGATTCTTGATTGATTGATTGATCCATATTATCCTCCGCTCACGAGGAAGCGACGGCGGCGCTTTTATTTTGGACGAATCCTCTCTCGCTTAGGAGTTGACTATTTTTCCAAGTTTTCCGGTTGACGTTTGACTTCCTCTAACGTAAAGTTTTTTTTGGAAACCAAGAGCGAAGATCCCCTCTGTGTAATGCACACAATGCACTGCATATTGCAATGTAATGCACTTGCAATGCAATGCAATGCAATGTACTTGCACTTGCAATGTAATGCATATTGCAATGCACACGCCTACTCTTGGAGCTTGAAATTTGGCATAAAAGCACCGAACTCTTTTTTTGTATAAGGTTTCATTTTTAAATCGGCCCAGAATCTGACACAAACAGCATTGAAGGCTTTCTTGGTCTTCGCTGAAATTAGATTGGATTTTGACACTCTAATAACTTTTTTCCTTTGACCGGGATTCCACAAGTGTGTTGCGTCTTGACCAAAGATCATGGACGTGCAGGATTCCACAAGTGTGCAGCTTATTTTAAAGAGAGCCACGGGTCATGAAAATGCAGGGTTCCACAAGTGTGAAGCTTCTTTTGAAGGGAGCCACGGATCGTGAAAGAGCAGGGTTGGATGACCGTTCCATATCACTTAAGATGGCATAACCTGAATCTGCCACAGACCTCAGAAAAGTTAGCGCCAATTTTTTTCGCGCAAGTTAAAACTAATGCATTATTTTTGACGTAATTTCTTCTCTGCACTATTTTTGAAAATTTAACGCTTTGTATTGATTTATGCGTTCATTTATTGAACGGGAGGTCTGGGGGTTCAATCGCCTTGCAACTTCTGTGATATGTCTTCTAATGAAACTGTGTTTCCCGGGTGCAATGGTGCAGAGATAGACATTGGGCCCTGTCAACTTGTTTTGTCAAAGCGTTTGTGTTCCTTAAAAGATTTCTTTCTTCAAACTTAATTGAACGAGAAGCAATGTTCGCAGTATAAGGCGTGAGTTTTCCACGACGTGGGAAATCGCTTTATCGCAAATTACTGTATTTCTTATCTTTGCCGCAGATTACCCCCATGGTTTACGGCTCTTAAACGCTATTGATGACAGAGTGGTCATTACCTTTAATGCTCCAAATGCACACGACAGGGCGAAATTTGCTGCAGATGTTAAAGAATGCATTGCGGATGTTCAATTAATGGAAGCATTACGAATTGAAGGTTAGTACTGAAAACCAAAGATAGCAATCGCATCGCATCGAAATGTTTTTTTTCCAAAAAACTCGCTTCTACAAATCGCGTCAAAACGTTGAAAAAAATGGAATTCATTTACTGCATATCAAAATTCAGCAGAAAAAATCTGCGATTTTTTCGATTTTCTTCAAACCTTTTTCATCCAAGGGGAAGTTTACTTGTCGCGATTTACTAATAAACAAGCGTATTGTTTATCGACGTTACCAATCGCTGCCGTTGATGAGCGACAGAGTTTATTCAGCAATGATGTTTTAGCACTTCTGACCGGCATCACGCAATATGTACCGCTTTTAACTTTGATCTTTTAAATTTAACTTCAATATCAAGCGCAATTTGTCAGCTTACGCACAAGTCGCAGCTTCCTACATCATCTACATTGAGTGATTTAATTGCGTTCATGGATGTTCTTGCGAAGCTTGCCCAAATTGCTCTGCGTTACCTGTTACCCAGATTTCCGTAGAAAGAGTGTTTTCAAGCTTAAAGCTTGTTTTGTACGACTTGAGAATGCGTATAGGTGATGACGCTGTTGATGCTATTTTAGTTCTTTGTGCTAGCGGTAATTTGGAATAAGTTTATACAATCACTATTTATAGGGCCGGTACCAGGTAGACTATAGCCTAGTCATTATCGCATGCAGTACTCATTTTTTGTAAGAATGGCTTTTCGTACAGTGATTGATTTGGCCGACTGAAAAAATTATGATGAACTGTCTTAATCAGTTAAATCAACCAACCTCAACCCAAGTTTATTTTTTATTCTGATTTTTTTACTTAATGAAAAAGTTTGAAAGAGTGCATTTTTTTACAGTAGCCTACTCGTTCTGCAATGTTTCGTTTTCTGTTTTGTAGCTGCTTGTCAAATAAAAACATTTCGCGTTTAAACGAGTGCTTACGTTTTACGTCATACATTACTATTTATAATAATAAAAAAAAAGGAAAAATCGCGAAAAATATCCCAATTTATTTGCGATAATATTGCATCGCAAAAATTTGAATTATCACAAAAAAAATCGAATCCTCGGTCCCAACTTGTAATCGCATTTTCGCATCTTAGTTACTCTACATAACAAATATCGCTAAGTGTCTTCGATGCGATACGATTGCCATCCCTGCTGAAAACTATTGTTGCGTGGCTACGTCATTATGACGTTACTTTCTTAATTTCTTTTGCTGCGAAACGAATACGGCGGAACACAGGACTCAGCAATGTCATTTTTTTGTGAACGGTAGAATTATATTGTTGCGTTTAAGTGAAAACTAAATCACGGCAAAATTGAGAAAAAGTAACACAGTTGTTAAGTATCAAAATTCCATATTTCGCGTATGAATTCGACTCAGATGAGCATTGATTTAACCGGATCAGTGGTCTAGTGGATAGAGCATCTGCTGTTGAAACAGTAGACTCGGGTTCAATTCCCGTTCGAGTCAAGCCAAAGACTATAAATTTGGAATTCACAGCTTTCCTGCTTGATGTTCAGCAATTAAAGGGGCAGTGTGACGCCTCCGCCGTGTGTGGTAGACAGGTTGGCAGGTGGCAGCTTGACTCGAAGACTGAAAAGTCCCTTCGCTGTCTCCTGGCCAAGACCACTTGGTGAATAAAGTGTAATTACATTGAGCAATAGGATTCAGATCGCCTGAACTGAATTACACTACTTTTGAGATCAATTTCAATTTCGCCAATAAACATTTAGACCATTCAAGCGGACGTTGTTCGAAAACGCGGAAAAATGGTTTAATTTGAAAAAAAGTGCTTTCAAATCTTAATAACGTTGCTGACCATGTTACCGTAAATGCTAGTTTTGTTCATGACGTAACCATACGGGGTAAAAACAATCTGTTAGTTTCTAGCGAGATTGCTAATAGCACCTTTGACTGCGGTCTTGTGCTGTATATGGAAAAATACAGCCTTTTTCGTGCTGGAATTTTGACCTTCGTTCTTAATTATTCGGCTTCGATTTATGGATTCTACTGCAAATTTTATTTAGTTGCAGGATCTCTGTTGTGTGATTATTCTTGTCTCAGAGTTTATAAAATGCGTTAGTTAGTTGATCGATGCTTACCAACCTTTTCTGACAAAATATACATCGTGCAAACAGCAACTATACATTAAACAGAAACCAATGATACCAGAAAGTTTAGATGGTATTGATGCCTATCTGCACAGTGGTCATTGTTATGATCCTTTTCGCCAACCACGTAGAACTTAGGTTTGGAACTTGTCAATATTGCTAGTGACTTTCTGTAGTTTCTTTGTCGGAATGTGTCAACTTACTCATGAGTGCCTTGTTGTGATGCAAAATATTCAGTTATATTCGCAAGCTTAATGATTCGTAATCGACGACCAAATTGGTATTGTTTTATATCTTTTGCGTCTCCCTTGCAATTTTGCATCTATTTTTTGCCTAGGACGAATATATGTACATTGTTCAGTGAACAGTTAGTTGATTGCATTCTGTCCTGATTTGGAGTTTGCATTTGACGAATGAGACAACCTAAAACAAATAAATTTCCCAGCTTGTGCCATTTGGCCCTGTTCTTGTTAGAATGGATGATGCATTTACAATTGCACTTATGTTTATTCTTTTGGTATTTTTTTGTCAAATTCTGTTTTTTAGCCGAAGTTGCTCAATCGCAAGCCGCGTCAGCCATCAAGTTTTCTCCGTCCAAGTCCAGTGTTGATCCGAAAAACTTGTCAAGTTCAATGCCGAATTTAAACAGCTAACATACAGTATGTATTTCTGCTTTTGTTTTTCTGCGCTCAGTGAAGTTTTGATTTACTGCGCAAAGAGTGGGATGCTGCTTTACATGGCAGCATAGTAGTTTTAAGTTTGAAACCTGATCTGTCTCAAAAGGCGTTCAACCCAATAGGGTCTGTCAACAAAACTTAGCAGCAGCTGTACTCGGCTGCTATATTTTGTGGGTAGGCTATCATTCCGAACATGCGGTTTAACTCATGGAATGGTTCATATTTTTCGACTTCTTTTCAAGAACTTATTGTTTACCAAATGGGCGGGTTAAGGACTTGTTATCTTGAGAAACAAAACTTTAGTTTTCCAGCCGAGGCTGTTAGCCACGTGGTGGTATACGGAATCATTTTGCGGACGTTGATATTGTGTTTATAGTAATGCCTCCGAAGTTTCAAACTCTTTTAAGTTAGATTGATTGATGTGCTTTCAAGTAAACTTGCTGCCTGTTCAAAACACTTTTTTTCAAGGACGCAACAGCGGACCAGATCGGTGAAGGTCGAGCCTTGGTAATTATGCGATCAGAGTCGTATCAAAACTAATGTTTTTACCCGTTTGGTAACGAGATATAGCCTCTGCCAAAGTGCTATTTAGGAGCACTACCGACGTTATCAAAAATTATTCTTGAATCAGATTCTTGTTAGGATGAAACGGGTTGTGGTTGTATCGTATCTCTGCTGTACTGCAATGTAACAATAAGATTATCTACGTGGAAAGAAAAAGAAAGGTTGTAAATGATCATTAACGGATCAATTTGAAATACTTGTTTAGAGTGTTTCAAAAATGTTTATGTTTAATTTTCTTTCACTCAATAATTTTATAGAAAGCATTAAAAGTTTGACAAAAAATTGAAAACTTGTTTTATTAGACTTTTTTAAATTACATTTCTGGACAATTACTGAATTGATTGAATACAATTTACTCGCTCCTACCCTATTTTGCGCTGGTTATTTGTCAAAGACATTCTACACATTGAGGCAAAGTGCTCTTCTATAACAAAATGACGTCATTGTTATTGGCGGCTTAAATTTTGCATATTTGTTTTTTAATTCTGTACTAGAAAATGCTAAAAAGTGATTCCGTCACAAAAATACGCTATGTCTTCATAAATTAAAAATACCAAAGTAAAACTTCATGAACTTGATTGTGCAAAGCATGTTTTTTAGTGTGTAGCAAGAATTATAATTGCGTATTGCAGTGGTTGGCAACCTTTCGAACTTGTGGGCCACATTCAGTCCTAAAAAGGTTCCAGCGGGCTGACACCATTCCAGCGGACCAAAAGAGAAAGGTTTTCGCCAAAAATGCAGGCCTTTTTTCGGCCGAATTGATGGCAAAGTCCAAAAAAAGGTCTTCGCCAGAAATTCAGGTCTTTTTTTGGACGAATCTGTGGCGAAGACCACAAAAAGGTTTTCGCCAGATAAGAACCATTTCGGCGTTTTATTGCTGCGTATCTATCATTGAAAAAAGAAAAAAGGTCGCGGTCCAGATGGCAATAAAAAATCGCGTACCGGGTAAATAGCCTTGGCGGGCCTTAGGTTGCCTACCCCTAGCATATGGTATATCGCAAGGGGGTTAAAATTTGCAATTATAAACTTTTATCTTCACTGGAATGTGATCTAAAAAAAGTAAGAAATTAATTAAAAATTAAAAATATACTTTTTTGGGGCGCCTTTATTAATTAGTGCTCGAGTTTAAATGTTCATTCTTATATAGTAATAGCCGTTTGTTTTTTTGATTTTTTTGCCTCGTTTCTTGGTATTGAAAACCAGTTACGTTACCGCACATTCTTGTGTGCTGGTCATGCAGTATCTTTGTTCACTCAAAAGATAGTGATATCAGCGATAGAGTCTCGATCATTATAATGTTCGCTTTTATACTGCCTTGGATATCCGCTCCTTGATCTTTCTCTTCGCCCCTTCATGAGTTGTTATCTGTTTAAGGTTTGCTGGCAGATGACGTAAGCTGCAGAAAATCATCTGGTTCTTCAGTGCTTCGATTAGAACATCATCCTGAGTTTATCGTACAAAAAGTGTCTCATTTGAAAAAAAGTAGTTTTGCTTTGACCAATGCCGGGAACTTCATACGACTTGGTCAACAAAACGGCCATCAGTATTGTTATGTTTCCGTAGAATTCTATCGCCCGCTGCATATTATGTTAAAATGCAATTTTAGTGTAATTGAGAAAAAACCGTTATTTTGTTTCGTTAATTTGTTTGTTTTTTGCACTTAAAGTTAAGATGCATGTGTACTGATCTGCTGCAGTGTTTCTCAATCTAGATTTAGGGTTTTAGATTTTTTATTTTCAACCCTCATAGTTTTCTTCGAAGTTTAGTGCTTGGAGTATGTTTCAATAAATGTTTCCGTTTTCGATCTTGTCATCTTCAACTATTTGATTTGTCTAACTTGTCATCTTCAACTAGTGATTATTTTCAACCTGTACCTTCAACTACAATTTTTGATTATTTGCAAATGACTTGTTTTAAATGATAGTGGATTTGCACAACAAAATTCAAAAGTGTATTTTAGATTTTCATATCATGCCTGTTTTGGCTATCTTCCGTAAATATTTCAGAATGGCTTACTTTTAGATAGAATCTGTTTTTAACGTTGAAATCGATGTATTTTACCGCAGCCACCAAATTAACGCGTTGTGTTGTTGTTGCAAAGTGCTCTACGTGAATTTTTTTGAAAACCATGTCTGACAACGAAGTATGGGTCTCGAAAAACCATCGTCAGTTTATTCAAATAAGAAACTGTCTGTGGTCCGTTTTTGAGGCCGAAATCGATTTATTATTTTTGTGAGATTTTAATCAAATTTAATTGTTTTTAATGATAGATTATATACTGCTTTTATGTAAACACCCCATGTTTCAATCATCGTTTTTGTGTTATTGTCGATTAATTCTCGTTTCTTTAAAAAAAAAACGATCAAATGGTTTTCCGCATTTGCTTGGAATTCCCGACAATCGAAATAAAAACAAACCCTGTTCGTCGACTTATGTTAAATACAATATGCAATTTTTTATATATAATTGTTTGTTTGCTTAGTAGTATGGTCTTAACTCGAATCGTTTAATGTTCAGGCTTTATTTACGATCTTAATTTTAATACGAGCAGTATGACGAGTTGGAACAACGTCCTTACGTACAATTGTCAGCGCTGAGTAAGCGATCCCTTACAGCAGTGATTCCCGAACTTTTTTATACGCGTACCATTTTGAGCTTTTGTACAGTGTTCGTGTACCTCCTACTGTAAGTTACATCTGACTGGAATATTTCAAACTTAAAAATAATAATACCTCAGTATGAAAGAAAAATTAGCGTGTAGTCGTAGTAAAGTTAAATGAACTTCAATCCAGGAACACGTAAAAAGCCAAAAAATGAGCAAAACATGGCAAATGGTTTTTTAATGCGATGGATGTAGTTGCTTTTTCTCGACTAGCTGGACTTAGAAACTGCAGGAATGAAGCGCGGTTCATTTTCGACTTATTTCACACAGGGTTTAGTGCAGCCTAATATGGCTTTTATGTTGAACACGATGAGTGTTTCGTCGCAAACGTGGACAACCTCAAAGTAAAGTCAATTAAAATGCAATAAGAAGTCAAAAAATGTGATAAGACAGGTGAGCAAATTAAAACGCAGTATTGCAGGTTACTCGATCTGAAAGATTTCATCGTAAGAAAGTTTTGATAGTTGAATGTGTTTTCAAATCTATAAATATGCTAAAGTAGCTCGCGTACCACAGTTTGGGAACCACTGCCTTACAGAAAATTGATAACGTTACTGTGTATTTTTGTTATTGGCAACATAACATTTTTTCTTATATATTTAACTCGACTGAACTCGTTCTTTTAGTGAATTGTAGGCTAGTGCGAATTGTGCCAGTTTTGTCTGGAATAATAGCATAGTTAGAATGTTATAAAAACCTACTTAAAATCGTTCATAGGCTAATATAGAGTGCCAAATTACGTAAGTGCTATCTTTACGAGAAATTGTTATCTTTTTTTGCAGCTGAATGATGAAGGTTTTTAATTTTTGTTGTTGTTTGGGTTTGTTTGTAAATAGAATGCTGTAGATCTGTGAATTGGTGTCATTTGATTACAGTAGGTAAAACAAAGCCAGAAGTACCTACTACTTCCCATTAGCTGTATTCGATAGAATCCGCGAAGAGCGTTTATTGAACTACAAGATTCTAGCAACAATATCATACTTACACTGTATTGTAAATCTTGAATTTGCATGTAGTTTTTGATTTATTAAGTAATGGCTACCCACTTGTAACCAGTGGCGGATTTAGGGGGGGGGGATGGGGGGGATGCATCCCCCCCACCAGCCTAAAAGTTACGATTTTGGCCGAAAAATCAGCCCTTATTTTGAATAATTCGGTTCCATTTCGGGATGCATCCCCCCCCCACCGACCTAAACGTAACGAATCCGGCCGAAAAATCAGTCTCAATTTTGGTTAAGACCTTTTTTTTTTGGAGACCACCTGATTTTGGGCGAAAAAAACGTTTGAATTTCCGATTTCGGCCGAAAAATCAGTCTCAATTTTGGTGAAGACATCCGAATTTTTGAGGTTTTGGCTTCAAATCCCCCCCCCACCAAAATTTTCTGGATCCGCCACTGCTTGTAACTGCAAGCATTCATAAAGAAACAGAAGAGTCGATAATTCAACCTTTCAAAAAACTGACTTTGGTTGGGTTTTGCCCATTCTGGCAGCATTTTCATAACTGTTCTTCAGCTGCTAGTAATTATATTGCTGCTGTGTTAAGATTTAAGACATAATGTTGTATTAACGCATGTTTTGTTTTTACGTGCGATCAACATTTTTTTTTCTTTTCTGCAATTCACTGTGTCATGCAATATTTCCGACATTAATGGCCTTTTGTTTTGTAAGCGTGCTTTTTGTACGGTATCATTTTTATGCGCAATATTTTCTATGATTATCATTAGTATTATTTTTTTTACAATACGGCCCAGGACTCGAGTTTCGCTCAGTTTCAACGCTAGTCAGCTAGGCTGTCAAATAATAAAATTTAAAAACTGTCCAAATTGTAAGAAATAATTGAAAAATACCCTGGAAAAAATTTAGACTGTGGACAAATAGACCAACTGTGTAAAACAAAAACTAAAATGGAAGTAGAGCATGACATCGCAAGCGATATCCGGGGACTTCGCGAAAGTATCTAACTTGACTGAACTAAAGAACTTCACAATTGCGTTAAGCGTGTTTGTTGATTGTCAGATCTGAAATGCATCGCTTTTGAATTCATAATGTCCCATTGACTTAATTTGGTTTGTGGTTAACGGCTTTCAAAATTTAAATGTCTAGAAAAGGTATGTTTAAATATCTATTAGTTCTCGTTTCAACTTCTAAGGAGTTGGTTGAATTTTCACTTAGCGGCGCACCGCAATTGTTAAAATTGCGGTTACAACAAAACTCTTGTTAAAACAAGTATTTCGGCTGTAACCTTTCGCTCCGATAGGAACAAAACTTTTTGATCTAAAAATGCCAATAAGATTTTTGAATTTTGTAACTAACATTATCTTGACCAGAACTTAAACACACTATCCTAAGTATCAAATCAACTAACCCACTGCAATATTTTAAGAATTTTATATCAGTACAAGTATGAACAGTTCTTCTGATTTTTCTCAAAATTTAAGTAACTAAATCAAACAATGTCTACCTTAGCAATTAGCATGGAAAAAGATACTCACACAAACAAAATATCAAATTATCTCTGATATCTGTAGTTCTCCCTGATATCTTTAATCGCTTAAACTTTGAATACAGTGCGTTTAGCGGTTTAAAAGTAGAGAGCAGCCGAAGAAAAAGAAAAAAGGTGCGAAAGAAAAAAATAGTTTTGAAGTTGAGATTAACAACCATGACCAAAAGAAAGGTGGTTGAAAGTGTGCTCAAAAATCACTAACCAGTTTTCATCAATATCGGTAATTACCGAGATATATCGGATTAAACTTGTCAACTTTTTGCCCATTTTCAGCCTGTTACATTTTGGTCACGTGACCGGGCGCCCCAAAACTTGGTTTGCATAAAGCATACATAAGCACCCACATTATTTCCAAATTTCAGCTTTGCACGTCAAGTGGTTTAGGAAGTATAAGCGAATTAATAACTTTTCAAGCTAAATTTGCCGTTGTTTTGTGTGTCAATTCACGATCACGTGACCTAGTATCCCCAAAATTGGCGCACACGACGCTTTGATTAATTCTTATGTTGAGTTAAATTTCAACATTCTAGGTTGTACAGTTTGGTAGTTATTAAGCAAAGGAATCCTCATACGCGGAAATTCGCGAACAAAAACAATGGGACGTCGCGAAGTCCCAAATAATAAAAGCGATAAAATATCTGTATACAGAAATATTTGATAACAAAATATTTACGTGATTAAATGTCCAGCGATTGCATGACGGGTGATTAAAAAGTCTGTACATTTTGTATTACGTCCCGACCCAAATCAGAGGGGTAGGCCTATAGCTCAATGCCCCTAAAACGTGTTAGGGTTTTTAAACTTTATTTTTTATGTTATGGCCGAAATGAAAAAGCTTATCGCAATTCTGGCTCTCCTGAAAACGTTCTTTGATATGAAACATAAACCTAGCTGGCTTTCTTTGTTATTTTGGTTGTTCAATTTAAGTTGAAAACTTTTAAAAGCTCTAAAAATATTGACAAAACTGATGGTTGAAGGAAATAGTAAAATCTGTGTACCCCAACCCATAACTTACCTGATTGAAACGCTGCTCAAAAAGCAGGGGCGTATTCTCCATGCATGCCTAATCATTTAGCCAAAAAAGAAAATAATAATTTAGACAAGTACATATAAAAATTTTAAAAAATATCAAACTATAAGTTGCCCGAGTTACAGGTATTCACTTTCAAGCCGAACTAGCTATAAATAGTCTCGCTTAATTCATTGATTTCAGTTTTTGCCTGTTTTCAGCGTATCGCTAAATTTCAAAAAATAATGTCAACACGCATGCAGTTTTTAATTGCATTCAACTAGAGATGGCAACAGCGTACGCGGCCGCGCGCTGTTGTTGGTGCGCCGCGCAGCGTGGCAACTAAAATCTGCATTACGTCACAGCATCAGCGCAGCGCCGCGTACAAAAATTTTTTCACATTTTTTTTACAATTATTTTTGGTGATTTTCTCTTTATGAACAACCATGGTTAGTCTGGATGTAACTATTATATGAATTGAAGGCAATGCATGCTACTAAAACAGGAAAAGGTGCCTTCGGTTCAAGTTTATTTTCAGAATTCGGAGCATCCTAGAATCGGCTATTTTGGCTACAAGAAACTTAGTTTTGGTCGGTTGAACCTGTTTTTTTTTTGACACCAACAAAAAGGTTTTGGTTTTGGTAGGCTAGACTAGGAAAGGTTTAGGACGTTGGGTGAGCTGGAGTGCCGATCTTTGTTGAGCATTGGGGGGATAACTTGCAATTTTACCCCAATTTTGCCCTATTTTCAACTTTGGGGGGAATGAACCTCGACCACGATTTTTTTTAGGTGAGCAAATTGAGTAAGTGAAGACCAAAAAAAAGGTCTTCACCAAAAGAAGGAAAACTTTGTTCCCCAAATTCTAGTGGAGACTTGCGCTCAAATGCACACCAAAGTCAAATTATTGGGGATATGCAGATGCAGACTATACTCAAATTATTGGGGGGGTACAGTCAAATTACTGGGGGGATATATCTCCCCATCCCCCGGGTTTCGGCACCCCTGTCGGTGAGAAGATGAAACAAAGGCAGACAAATGTAGAAGAAACAGGTTTGTGGGAAACAATCATCAGAGTAGAGGCACAAAACAAAGCCTAGAGACACACCCTCCCTGTACGCAGTAGGCCTATGGTATTGGTACAAGCCCAAGGCTAGATAATAGTTTCTGCTACACATGCGCTTGCATTTCACAGTGACAGAGTTAGTTCAGTGTAGCCTATTCATCAACAGGTCATGGCATCAAGAATTAGCCTTTCGGTCTTACGTCTGTAGCCTATCTTAGATCTGGTAGACCTGTCTGTATGTAGTAGAGTTCGAAGACTAGGCTACACAAATTTCCAATGACAAAATAGCCTACGTAGCAGCAAAGTTTATTCCGCTATCCAACACACATGTAAACGACAAAGGTACACTACATAGGGTAGTTTCATACAAGTGTAGTAGCTTGTGACAGCATGCAGAGCACGTGATACCTTATATTTCATTATTTGAGCTAATGGTTCAGGATTAGTACAGTAGTTGCATGGAATCATCAGGATAGATCTGGTAGGTTGTTTTTGATTGCCGAAACATGGTGCAGAAAAACTGATAGAAAGCACACACGAGGCAGATTAAACCTGAAGGCCTATAATTGAAACGACTGATCTCACGTCGCATGTTTTTTAGTTTTTACTCGGCCATTTTCAAAGTTAACGAGTGTGAAGTTTCAGACTTTTACTTATAACTCGATAATGGTTTGGTCTAGCTACATGAAATTTTGACAGCCGTTTGAGATGCATAAGTTTTGTGTGTGCCAAATTTCAAGGCAATGAGTCCCGTAACTTCAGGTTTAGGACGCGAAAACTACTTCAAAAGTTTGGTGTAAAAAGCGGTCTTAGCGATATTAAAAAACGGCTTAAGTACGGCAAAAATATTTCACATGGTTATATGTCGTAAGATAGGCTACTCTTTCATCTCTACCTACACTTTTAGCGGCATTGAGTTTTTTTTCCTTTTTTCATTTTTTGCTTTCTAAACTTTGTGCACTCTTCTTCCCCTAAACCACACAACATCGATATCTAATTTTTGTGTAAATTTGTTGGGCTGCAAATGCAATTTTGTCTCTTGAAATTTTTTGAGGCTTCTCCCCAGAACCCCCCAAAAAAGGGCCCTAAAAAACTAATTTTTTTAATTGCTCAAGCTAGGGTGAAAGTTTTTTGTTTATATTGGTAGATATTTAAGCAACAAATAGTTTGACATACCGGTAGTATGGAGACACCACTCCCCCCAGGGGCCCCCAAATGGACTCCCCACAAATTGTTTTTTTGAACGGCTCAAGCTAGGGCATTACTTTTGTTTTTACCAGCAGATGTATAAAAAACAAATATTTTGACATGGTTTGAGAGAGCGACTCTTTTGAAAACTCTCCAAAATAATACCCCTAAAATCAATTTTTTTATATCTATGCTAGAGAGCTAATTTTTTTCTGATGTTAGCGGAAATTTAAAGGATATTTAACTTGCGGTGCGGTGCAGCGTGAACTTAGTTGTGTTTGAATGCGGTGCGGTGCAGCATGCGGACAAAGTTTGCGGATGCAGCGCAGCATGCGGATGCATTTTTTGTTATCCGCGCCATCTCTACATTCAACGGCTCAAGAGATCGCTATGTTTCGATTTGATTACGAACAAAATTAAATAGATTTAAAAACTTTGATTGGAGCATTGTTTGCGGCAAAAGTTCTTTTATACGTCTAGTTTCTTGTTTTCGTAAAATATTTTCTCTATTTTGATTTTAGATTAGAAACTGTAAATTAGCTTAAGACAAGCCATAAGCTATGCACTAGAGATGGCGCGGATAACGAAAAATGCATCCGCATGCTGCGCTGTGTCCGCAAACCTTGTCCGCATGCTGCACCGCATCCAAACACAACTAAGTTCACGCTGCACCGCGCCGCACCGCAAGTTAAATATCCTTTAAATTTCCGCTAACATCAGAAAAAAATTAGCTTTCTGGCTTACGACATATAAAAAAATTGATTTTAGGGGTAATATTTTGGAGAGTTTTCAAAAGAGTCGCTCTCTCAAACCATGTCAAAATATTTGTTTTTTAAACATCTGCTGATATGAAAAAAATAATGCCCTAGCTTGAGCCGTTCAAAATACTAATTTCTGGGGAGTCCATTTGGGGGCCCACGAGTGGGTGGTACCTCCATACTATGGAAAACTATTTGTTGCTTAAATATCTACCAATATAAACACAAAACTTTCACCCTAGCTTGAGCAATTAAAAAAATTAGTTTTTTAGGGCCCCATTTTGGGGGGTTCTGGGGAGAAGCCTCCAAAAACTTCAAGAGACAAAATTGCATTTGCAGCCCAACAAATTTACACAAAAATTAGATATCGATGTTGTGTGGTTTAGGGGAAGAAGAGTGCACAAAGTTTAGAAAGCAAAAAATGAAAAAAGGAAAAAAAACTTAATGCCGCTAAAAGTGTAGGTAGGGATGAAAGAGTAGCCTATCTTACGACATATAAGCATGTGAAATATTTTTTGCCGTACTTAAGCCGTTTTTTAATACCGCTAAGACCGCTTTTTACACCAAACTTTTGAAGTAGTTTTCGCGTCCTAAACCTGAAGTTACGGGACTCATTGCCTTGAAATTTGGCACACACAAAACTTATGCATCTCAAACTGCCGTCAAAGTTTCATGTAGCTAGACCAAACCATTATCGAGTTATAAGTAAAAGTCTGAAACTTCACACTCGTTAACTTTGAAAATGGCCGAGTAAAAACTAAAAAACATGCGACGTGAGATCAGTCGTTTCAATTATAGGCCTTCAGGTTTAATCTGCCTCGTGTGTGCTTTCTATCAGTTTTTCTGCACCATGTTTCGGCAATCAAAAACAACCTACCAGATCTATCCTGATGATTCCATGCAACTACTGTACTAATCCTGAACCAATACTTCAAATAATGAAATATAAGGTATCACGTGCTCTGCATGCTGTCACAAGCTACTACACTTGTATGAAACTACCCTATGTAGTGTACCTTTGTCGTTTACATGTGTGTTGGATAGCGGAATAAACTTTGCTGCTACGTAGGCTATTTTGTCATTGGAAATTTGTGTAGCCTAGTCTTCGTACTCTACTACATAGGTCTACCAGATCTGAGATAGGCTACAGACATAGGATCGAAAGGCTAATTCTTGATGCCATGACCTGTTGATGAATAGGCTACACTGAACTAACTCTGTCACTGTGAAATGCAAGCGCATGTGTAGTAGAAACTGTTATCTAGCTTTGGGCTTGCAACAATACCATAGGCCTACTGCGTACAGGGAGGGTGTGTCTCTAGGCTTTGTTTTGTGCCTCTACTCTGATGATTGTTTCCCACAAACCTGTTTCTTCTACATTCGTCTGCCTTTGTTTCATCTTCTCACCCAACGTCCTAAACCTTTCCTAGCCAAGCCTACCAAAACGAAAATCTTTTTGTTGGTGTTAAAAAACACGTTCAGCCGATCAAAACTAAGTTTTTTGTAGCCAAAATAGCCGATTCTAGGATGCTCTGCATTCTGAAAAAATAAACTTCAACTGAAGGCACCATTTACTGTTTTGGTAGCATGCATTGTCTTTAATTCATACAATAGTTACATCCAGACCAATCATTATTGTTCATAAAGAGAAAATCACCAGCAATAATTGCAAAAAAAATGTAAAAAATTATTGCACGTGGCGCTGCGCTGACGCTGTGACGTAAAGCAGATTTTAGTTGCTAAGCTGCGCGGCGCGGTACACCAACAACAGCGCGCGGCCGCGTACGCTGCGCTGTTGCCATCTCTACTATGCACCAAAGTAGAGACAGCAACAGCGCAGCGTACGCGGCCGCGCGCTGTTGTTGGTGCACCGCACCGCGCAGCGTGGCAACCAAAATCTGTTTTACGTCACAGCGTCAGCGTAGCGCCGCGTACTATAATTTTTTACATTTTTTTTACAATTATTGCAAGTGAATTATTTTGTTATGTCCAACAATGGTAGGTCATGATGCAACTATAATATGAATTGAAGACAATAACAATATCATGTTGTGACAATACATATATTTAGGGGCCTACAAAACAGTCAATGGTGCCTTCGGTGGAAGCAATCATTGCTTGAAGTATATTTTTTTTGGAATTCGGAGCATCCTAAAATAGGCTATTTTGGCTACAAAGAACTTAGTTTTGATAGGCTGAACAAGGTTCTTGACACCAAGAAAAAGATTTTGGTTTTGGTAGGCTAGACTAGGAAAAGTTTAGAGTGTTAGATGAGAAGATAGAACAAAGGCAGATAAAAAAAATGTTGATGAAGCAGGTTTGTGTGAAACAAGCATCAGAGCATAGGCACATAGCCTAGCCACAAGCAGGGCCTCAGAGAGAAATTTTTCCACGTGGTACGAAGGTCGATACCGGGCCCCCAAATCTTATTGAGCCCCCCAAGCCATAAATCAATGACCCAGCACCAAACTTGCGCAAATTTTTTTCCGATTTTTTGCCCAAAATTTGTTGAAGAGCAAAAAAAGGTCTTCACTGAAATTTGCTTTGATTTTTTGCATAAGGTTGGGTGCAGGCCTAAATACGCCCCTGGGTGCAATAGGCTACCAAAACTTAACGCGGAAATCTGAACTGTTCCGAGCCCCCCTAGGCCTGGGTACGATGTAGGCCCGGTACGATGTACCCCCTGAAGCCCCTCTTGCAGGCTCTGGCCACAAGGTACCCACCCAGTATGCAGTCGACCTATGGTATTGGTACAGCACTTGCATTTCAGAGGGACAGAGTTAGTTCAGTGTAGCCTATAGCATTCGTCAACAGGTCATGGCATAAAGCATTAGCTTTTAGTCCTACCGTAGATGGCTGTAGCCTGTCTGGTACAAAGGTAAGTAAGAAGACTAGGCTACACAAAGTTGCAATGACCGAATAGCCTATGTGGTGGTAGCGGATGATTAGAGGGTTCTAAGTAGAGTACAAAGACTAGGCTACACAAATTTCCAATGACAAAATAGCCTACGTAGTAGCAAAATTTATTCCACAATGAAACACACCTGCAAACGGCTAAGGTAGCCTGTGAAAGCTCGAAGACTGCGGGAATGACTGATCCTCGGTCACGCCCTAGCTTCGGCGATTCTATCTGAATATTCTGCTTCTCTGCCGACGTGATCAGCCAGCCACCAAATAATAGTTGGAAATGAAGACATATATTAGCAATCAAAATCACTGAAATAATGCAGCTTCCTAAATCCTAACTACTAAAGTTGACTGACAGGCACACATGTGCCGCATATGTACCTAATAAACGATACGAGCTAGCAGGTGGGCATTCTGAAAATCAAATAGAATAATAAACTCCACCCCAACCTAGCCCCTAAAAGTAAGTAATATCTCCCACATTACGAAAATTGTATAACTTACAACGCCACTGAACCAAAGCCTATTCTAATCTAAGCATAAAAACATCTACTAACAGTATACACTCCTAACTAATATTGCCTCTCACTCGTCTGCATCCCTCTAGCTAAAGCACTGTAAAGCAAAGCACTGATACTAAAAACCACGTGTAGAGATAGCTCTAATAGCGGTGTAGACAAAGGATCTACGTAGCAATCAAACAGAGCGTGACGAAAATCACTGCATGACGTAACGTCTGGCAAAAGAATGAGGCTATCTCCTACAGCCTGTAATACATAGAGTAGTTTCATACAAGTGTAGTAGCTTGTGACAGCATGCAGAGCACATGATACCTTATATTTCATTATTTGAGCTACTGGTTCAGAATTAGTACAGTAGTTGCATGGAATAATCAGGTAGACTGGTAGATTGTTTTTGATTGCCGAAACATGGTGCAGAAAAACTGCTAAAAAGCACACATAAGGCAAATTAAACCTGAAGGCCTATAATTGAAACAACTAATCTCACGTCGCATGTTTTTTAGTTTTCACTCGGCGATTTTCAAAGTTAACGAGTGCGAAGTTTCAGACTTTTACTTATAACTCGATAATGGTTTGGTCTAGCTACATGAAATTTTGACGGCAGTTTGAGATTCATAAGTTTTGTATGTGCCAAATTTCAAGGCAATGAGTCCCGTAACTTCAGGTTTAGGACGCGAAAACTACTTCAAAAGTTTGGTGTAAAAAGCGGTCTTAGCGGTATTAAAAAACGGCTTAAGTACGGCAAAAAATATTTCACATAGTTATATGACATAAGATACCCTTTCATCCCTACCTACACTTTTAGCGGCATTGAGTTTTTTTTTCTTTTTTCATTTTTTGCTTTCTAAACTTTGTGCACTCTTCTTCCCCTAAACCACACAACATCGATATCTAATTTTTGTGTAAATTTGTTGGGCTGCAAATGCAATTTTGTCTCTTGAAATTTTTTGAGGCTTCTCCCCAGAACCCCCCAAAATAACGCCCTAAAAAACTAATTTTTTTAATTGCTCAAGCTAAGGTAATAGTTTTGTGTTTATATTGGTAGATATTTAAGCAACAAATAGTTTTCCATAGTATGGAGGTACCACCCTCCCCCCAGGGGCCCCCAAATGGAATCCCCAGAAATTAGTATTTTGAACGGCTCAAGCTAGGGCATTATTTTTTTTATATCAGCAGAAGTTTAAAAAACAAAATTTTGACATGGTTTGAGAGAGCAACCATTTTGAAAACTCTCCAAAATAATACCCCTAAAATCAATTTTTTTATATGTCGTAAGCCAGAAAGCTAATTTTTTGTGATGTTAGTAGAAATTTAAAGGATATTTAACTTGCGGTACGGCGCGGTGCAGCGTGAGCTTAGTTGTGTTTGGATGCGGTGCGGTGCAGCATGCGGACAAGGTTTGCGGATGCAGCGCAGCATGCGGATGCATTTTTTGTTATCCGCACCATCTCTACACCAAAGCATGCAATTTGAAATATTGCATGCGTGTTGCCATTTATTTTATGTAATTTAGCAATATGCTAAAAGCGAATAACTAAGCGGAAAAACCAAACTGTGATAGACGGTAGGTATTGGCATTAAGTAATGCAAGTCAGAGTGAGTTTTTGACGTAGATGGGCAAGTTAATGCAAAACGTTAAGCTTCGTTTACCACTAGTCCGTTAACAAACTTCACACCTCCGTTAACGTTAATCCGTTATTTTCAGCTTTAATTAACGGAAGTTAATAAAGTCCGTTAATCCGTTAACATTATGCGTGTAATTTACATTTCTTTTTATTCACTCGGTTCTAGAACTCGTATTGACGTTTGTTGAGCTGATTTTAAGGAAATATTTATTGCTGTGGTGGTCTTTTTGTGTTTTGAAAGTTACATTTTACAGTCTAATCTAATTTCAAGATAAAAACAAGTTCAAATGCACAACGAAGCTGCAAGATATTAACGATAAAAAGCTTAACGGAAGTTAACAGAACTTAACGGAAGTTACTTTAGTACGTTAACAGAACTTAACGGAAGTTAATTTAGTCCGTTAACATGAAAAACTTTTTAACGGATTAACGAATTAGTGAAAAAGTTAGCTTCGTTATTAACGGATTAACGGACTTGTGCCCACCTATGGTTTTTGATATGTGCTGTTCGCACTATATAGGCTAAATGTTGAGCTACAAGAGTGAAAGCAAGATGTGAAATCCATTCGAACAGGAAGTTACCGGTAGTTGGTCCAGTTACTACTTAGTAAGCCTAGGCTAGTTCTAGAGTTTGAGCTAGATTTGCAAAAAAGGTTTTAGACAATTAATAAATTACCGGTTGGTTGTTTAGTTGCTTTGCTTGCGCTTTACTGGTTGTTAAATAAACAGGCCTAGCCATACATGCATTGGACTAGCCTTGAGCCCACTGTTGCCAGGCTACGATGTATTGTAAAGACATGAGGAAGTGGCTACGAAAGTAGGCTACGCATTTGCTTTTCAGCAAATTGGCTCAACTTAATTCTGCAATTAATGTTTTTACTTCAATGTTATCAAGCTTACTTTACTTTTAGTGTTAGCCTAGTATGGTACCAGCTGCTGGCACGTATGAAACTGCTAGACCTGTCACGGTCTGTAGTACTGTACACACTAATGTGCGCTGGAGAGAGGAGGCCAAGTTTCAACACAACGTCATCAAAGTTGATGACGTTATCAAAGCTAATGACGTCACCATAATTGCATGCCTTGTCTGAAATGTCACGCTACGCCACTGGGCAAAAACTTTTTCTCCATTTATATGCTCCTTTAGATTCTAATTGCGCAGATTTTAACTTTTTGTTATGACTTTTTTGCATTGCTATTATTTTATGCTTCTAGTTCAAGGGTATCGCTCGCCTGCCACAAAATCAGCTATGACCATTGGCGTTTCTCTTATGGCCGTCTGTTTCAAAATTTGCGCTACTCCAAACGCGTGTTACAATTGCTGAAAGATACAAAACATTTAAGCAATGATCAAATCGTAAAAAGTCTTTTTTATCTACCTGTACTTTTTTTGTTGTATGTTGTTACGATTCAGATAAATAAACTCTGTTTGCTTTTTTGCTTCCCTATAATTACAAATGTAAATAAGCGTGTTTTTAGCGATGCCTCCAATCAAGCTTCTAATTCCCCTATTTCATTTTGTAAATATGATTATTATTTTTTGGTGTGCGCTAAAGTTGAGTTTGTATTTAATTGCGATATGAATCTTAGTGCCTGCTGAAACCAATGTATAAATAAACAATTAGGCTTACAGAGTGGTCTAAAAAAAGCGTTCTATCTTGTTTTTACTCTAAAACGTTTGGTTTAGAAGATTTTTTTTATTTTTCTGGTGGTGAAGACAGTAGGTCTAGAAAATTGTTTAGATAGCAATATGAATGTTAGTGGGCGCTATACTATGCAGAAGCGAGTAAAAATAGTAGAGGCCTGTTTTGCCACAAAATCAGTGGTTTTGACGCAGCGACAATGCAGGAAAGAACTTTGCAGGGACAAGGTATCTTATAGAAAAACAATTGAACGTTTGGTGGCCAAATTTCGAGAAACTGAAAGTGTTGCGAATGCTAATAATGGTCGCAGTGTCGACTTTGTTCAGTGAAAACACCCAACAATGTTCAGAATTTGCGTGAACTGCTTGAAGAATCTCCCAGAAAATCAACACGTCGTCTTTCACAAGAAGTTGGTATTTCCAGATTGTCGGTAATGCAAATTCTCCATGATGATTTAAAGCTCTTCCCTTACAGAATTTAAGTTTTGCGGAGACTAAACTGATGACAACAAAGCATAATGTCTTGCTTTTTTTCAAGATATGCACAGAGCTGGACAGCGCTGTGCATATTATGACTCGAGCTGCTTTGCAGCTGCAGGGTTGGTGGTTGATCTGGCCACCTAACTGCCAGTGGAAGTCGTAATGATTTCCCAGGAGTCGACCACGAAGGACGTCAAACTTATCGGTTTTTAAAAAAATGAAAACAACCCTGGTTTGTTAATTTTAATTTTTTTTAGTCATAAAACTCATTGTCGCTTGAGTGGCCACATCAACAAGCAGAATATGCGTTATTGGTCTCAGGCTCATCCACATCGTGAGCATACCCATCAGCCTCTTAGCCAAAAGAAAGTGACTGTGTGGTGTGCCATAGATCGAAATGGAATCATCGGGCCGTGTTTCTTCGAAGATAAAAGTGGTAATCGGGTAACAGTGGATACTAACCGTTACATCGCACTTATGCGGACCAAGTTCATTCCTGCGCTGAGAGGAAAACGAGGAGTAGACATGAACTCTGATATACAATCTAGATGGTGCACCGCCCCATCGTTCAGACACATCTTAGAATTACTTACGCCAATATTTTCCTGGTGATGGACTCATTTGAAGACGCACTGATTTTCCCTAGCCTCCATATTCTGATCCTAATCCACCTGACTACTTTCTCTGGGGCTACCTTTTATGCCGATGTACAATAACAATCCGAAGACTCGAGCAGATTTGAAGGATAATATAGAAAAAGAGATCAGAAAAATAATTGTTGACATAATAATCATTGACAATTTTAATGCTCGTGTTTGAGCAGTTATTTGCCAGCAAGGTGCCTGAATAGAACCATAGGTGGGCACGTTAATGCAAAACGTTAAGCTTCGTTAACCACTAGTCCGTTAACAAACTTCATACCTCCGTTAACGTTAATTCGTTATTTTCGGATTTAATTACCGGAGGTTAATAAAGTAAGTCCATTAATTCGTTAATATTTTGCGTGTAATTTACATTTCTTTTTATTCAATCGCTTCTAGAACACGCATTGACGTTGTTGAGCTATTTGAAAAAAATATTTATTGCTCTGGTGGTCTTTTTGTGTTTTGGAAGTTATATTTTACAGTCTAATCTAACTTCAAGATAAAACTAAGATCAAATGCACTAACAAGCTGCAATCAGAAAATCTTTGGAAATTGCGAACAGCGATAATTAATAGATGTATGGGGCTGCAGCTTATTATTTACCACAAAACAGAGCTCCTTTCTTCTATAAAACTCGCGCTTATGCGCAACGAGTATTACCAGTGCATTGCCTACTAGTTTGTACTGGTACGATGAATGAATGGTGCAAGATATTAACGATAAAAACGTTAACGGAAGTTAAAGGCGGTGAATCCTTCAGCCAGTTCCGGTGGTTAACAATAGCTAAAATTGAACTATAATTTTTGATATTTTTTGTTTTGATTTTGAAGCTGCGTTTGCAAAGACATTCAACAAATACAAAAAAATGTCCTCCCGAAAAAAGTTTTTGGAAACTCTGAGTTTTGATCTTCCCGCCAAAACCACAGTTCTCTATACTATTACGCCTACTGTAATGTTATTAAACTGTTAGGTCTAACTATCTCTAAACTATTAGGCCTAATAGTTTAGAGATAGTTAGACCTAATTAGTGTTACATCGCATTTTATTGTTTTAAGGTATGTTGTATTACTTTAGACATAGTGATAAACAACTGTGTTGAATTTTGGAAGCCTTTCGTTTTTCATTTTTATCAAGCTGGAGAATTCACTGCTTCTTCTTTTGGAGTATTGTTTTGACAAGATAACTTTCTCTATGACTCACCGATAAGAGTCCTGTGCTTTCAAAGTTGATATTTCTTTACGAGCGTCAGATAAGATTTCTCAGTAAGAGAAGCGGCCGATTTTGCTTTGTGTCAATTTGTGAGCTAAGTTGCCGTAATGAGAAATAAGTTTTGGCAGTTTACTGTACCTATTTAGTATCACTAATTACTGTATTAATATTCCTTTTGTTTCTATTTGAATAAGATACGTTAATTTGATTTTACTGTTTGTAATTTTCAAGCTGCAATGTTGAAGACTCACGAATTATTTGTATTTTAATTCAAGAACTGGTGCTAAAATATTCGGTAAGATTTGTTAATATTTGATATTTGATTTTCATGCAAATTGATGCGTATTTTGCTATAGTTAGTGTGATATATTTGTTGATTGTAGCCGCACCGTACTCCCTGTCATTAAGTAAATTATTAAGATAGCGCCACTAGTGTTAAAAAGTATAGTTCATTGGCAAGTACATGTGACTTTTTTCCTTTTTTCATCAAGTTCGCTTCGTAATGACTGGTCAAATTAATAAATAATTTCTTTGTGTTATCCAATTTGATCTACTGTAAGATAGCTGAGAAAGAACATAACATGGTGTCAGAAGAAACTTTCTAAGTTAATACAGTAGGCAGCAGCGATAGAATTGGATGTCGATGGCTACTTTGGATCCCCCTAAAGCTATGAATTTTGACGCCGGCTCGGGCCTAGCGGAGCAGTGGAAAAAGTGGGAAAGAGCATTCCGCACTTATTATGACGCAGCAGAGTTGTCAAAAAAGAAGGGTTCCACGCAAGTAGCAATTTTGCTTCATTGCGCCGGCGAAGGGGCACGTGATCGATTCGACAAGTTTGAGTTCACCAATGTTGGATCCGACAAAGACGATAACTTGGATGCAGTCTTGAATAAATTTAAAGCATTATGTGACCCTCGACGAAGCATAATCTACGATACGCATATTTTTTTCCAAAGAAGACAGTTACACGGTGAGACTTTTGAAGCTTTTCTTAATGCCCTAAAAACCGAAGCGGATAAATGAGACTTGGGCGACTTAAAGGATAGATTCATATGCATGCAGCTCATTTGTGGCCACAACGACGCTCTTGTCCGAGATAAAATGCTTTTGGATCCCCTAAAATTACGCTGGCCAAAGCTATTGACATCTGTTTAGATGCCGAGGCCAGCAAAATTCGCAAACGGAATTTGCATTCTTCTAGTGAAGTCCAAAGCATTGGTAGGGTCAATTTCAGGCCTACCGGTAAGTCTGGTGTCCAAAAAACAGCGTTTCAAAGCAACCGACAATATATGATAGACTGTCGTTATTGTGGTAAACAGTACCAATCGCGGCAGTGCCCAGCATATGGCAAGTTCTGCAAAAAATGTGGTAAGAAGAATCATTTTGCCAACGTTTGCCGATCTTCATCCCAGAAACAAATCAAAGAGTTAGAAGCTGACTTAACTGGCAATCATTCCGATCCACAAGAATTTTTCAGAATTGATTCCTTGTCATCAACATCCTCAAAGCCCAAGCTAGCAGAGCAGATGATTGTTAAAGATGATGATGGTGTTCAGTTTAGTACTGCTTTTACACAGGACACTGGTGCTGAAGTCAATGTGCTACTTAAAAGGTTTTTTGATCAAATGTCGCTGTCACTCCATTCAACCAACATTACATTAACTGGTTTTGGCCGTAGTATAGTGAGACCATGTGGCCAAACGGTAATGAAATGCATAGACAAAGCTAACGAGTGTCATGAGTTGACGTTTTACGTGTCAGATGTTATTGAGCACGGTATTCTTGGTGCCAGTGCATGTCTAGACTTGAATTTGATAAAACGTGTTATGTGCAGTGATGCTGAACGAGACAGCGCGCTATCTCTATCCACTGTAGGCCTACATAATATTTACAGTGATTTATTTACCGGTTATGGTACTTAAGATAAAGAATATGTTATTGCCACAAAACCTGATGTGAAAGGTGTTGTTCAGCCACCTCATAAGATACCCTATGCTTTGCAACCTAGGTTAAAAGAGTATTTGCAAAAGTTGGCTGATAATGATATTATTGCTGACGTAGACAAATCGACCGAATGGGTTCATAACATTGTTGTGATTGAAAAGAAAAACAAGCAACTGCGTATCTGCTTAGATCCTAAACCATTGAATGCAGTGATTTTGCGCGAACATTACAACATCCCCACACCCGCAGATGTGCAATCTAAGTTAAGCAATCAAGCCTTGTTTACTGTGATTGACATGAAGGACGCATACTGGCATGTAAAGCTGTCCCCTGAATCATCCTATCTCACAACTTTTCATACCCCATGGGGACGCAAGTGCTTTTTGCGAATGCCATTTGGCCTGTCATCAGCCAGTGAAGTAATGCAAAAACGTAATGAAGACACGCTCGGTGATATTCATGGTGTCCACATTATTGCTGACGACTTGATTATTGCTGCCCTAAATGAGAAAGAACATGATCGCATTTTGCGTTCAGTTTTTCAACGAGCCCGTGACAGAGGTGTAAAATTTAATAAGGACAAAATTCAGTTTAAAGTTTCCTCTGTGACGTATATGGGCAATATTGTGTCCGAACATGGCTTGAAGCCCGATAAGCGCAAAGTGCAGGCTATTGTTGACATGCCGCCGCCGAATGATGTACCATCTTTGCAACGCTTGTTAGGTATGGCTCGATATTTATCACAATACATCCCTAATGAGTCCACTATCACAGCCCCAATGAGAGAACTTTTGAAAAAGAATGTTGACTGGCAGTGGACAAAGAGCCATGACGCGGCATTGCAACAGCTAAAAAAGGCACTGGTAGAGTCCCCGACACTTACTTTTTATGATGTTACGCAGCCTGTTACAATACAATGTGACGCTTCGCAAGCTGGCTTAGGCGCTTCTCTTTTGCAGCATGGAAAACCAGTCGCTTACGCTTATGCATCCAGGTCCATTAGTAATGCTGAAAAAAACTATGCCCAAATTGAGAAAGAAATGTTATCGATTACTTTTGCGGTGCGTAAATTTCACCAGTATATTTATGGTAAAGAGTGTGTTGTCGTTGAAAATGATCATAAGCCACTTGAGACAATCATGAAAAAAACCATTGACAAAGTGCCACCCAGACTACAGCGCATGATGTTGTGTTTACAGCCGTATGATTTGACGGTTAAGTATGTTCCAGGTAAATTTATGTATATCGCCGATACACACTCACGTGCTTATTTGACTGCTGAAAGGGCTGATGATTGCGTAGGTTTAGAACATGAGCTTGAATATGTTGTTCATACTGTAATCCAAAACCTCCCAGTTGCCACATCTAAACTCACTGAGTTTAAGGAAGCTACAGCTCTTGATTCCACATTGCAGACAGTAGTGCGATACTGTCAACACGAGTGGCCCAGGTCTCAAAAGAACGTACCTGTTGAATGTAGAAAGTATTGGCATATTCGTGATTCTCTTTATGTGTGGAGTGGTATTTTATTTTTTGGTGATCGTACTATTGTGCCATTGCAGTTAAGGTCTGAAATGTTAAAATTAATACATGAGAGCCACTTTGGTGTCGAAAAATGCAAATCCCGAGCGCGAGAATTGCTTTATTGGCCACGTATGTCTTACGACATTGAATCTATTGTTAGCGAATGTGATATTTGCTCTAAGTTCCGAAAGGAGCACCAGCGTGAACCGTTGATCCCTCATGATATTCCTAATGCACGTTTTTACAAAATTGGTGTTGATATCATGACGTTTAAAAGTGTTGATTACTTAGTAGTAGTGGATTATTTCTCGAAATTTCCAGAAATGCTTGAATTGCCTGACAAAACCGCTGCAACAGTTATTCAAAAGCTGAAATCTGTATTTGCTCGATTTGGTATTCCCAATGAGATTGTGTCTGATAACATGCCGTTTCAAAGTGCTAATTTTCTTAAGTTTGCTGATGAGTGGGGTTTAAAAACTACAACTTCAAGTCCCAATTTTCCTCAGAGCAATGGTCAAGTAGAACGAACCATTCAAACTCTAAAGCGTTCCCTGAAAAAGGCGGACTACAAAGGCAAAGATCCGTATTTGTCATTGCTTGAGTATCGAAACACCCCAGTAGCTGGATTACCATATTCTCCGGCACAAATCTTAATGAGCAAGCGATTACGCAGCAAAATACCGTGTGCTTTAAATTTGCTTAAACCTTGTGTTGTTGACATAAGTGAATCGTTCTCTGCTGCTCAATATCGCCAACAAGTGTATTATAATCGAGGCACTAAGCCGTTACCTGCTCTGCGAGAAGTGGAAAGAGCATACTGCAAATTCCGCAATCGCAGAGAAAGTGCTGTTGTTGCAAGACCTGACTCTAATCCTCGTTCGTACATTGTACAGAGTCGTCATGGACGTGTTCGCAGGAACCGTAGGGATTTGTTTAGGGCACCCCAGGGCAATTCGTTTGTTAGTGACGATAATGGTGTAAATTTTGAACCCAGTGTTGCTCATTCTGATACTGTAACCATTACAACGGTGCCAAATATCAGGACTTCTGGTCATGGTCGTACAATCAGACGTCCAAGAAAGTACGCTGACTATATTGAATATTGATTGATTTTTTTAACTGTGTTTGTGCTCGTACTGGTGGTGCTCATTGAAAAAGAGGGATGTGATATATTTGTTGATTGTAGCCGCACCGTACTCCCTGTCATTAAGTAAATTATTAAGATAGCGCCACTAGTGTTAAAAAGTATAGTTCATTGGCAAGTACATGTGACTTTTTTCCTTTTTTCATCAAGTTCGCTTCGTAATGACTGGTCAAATTAATAAATAATTTCTTTGTGTTATCCAATTTGATCAACTGTAAGATAGCTGAGAAAGAACATAACAGTTAGCTAATGTAAGTTTTTTGTGGATGTTAATTGCGTAATATGCTACGGCTTTCAGTAGTCCTGCATGCTTCTTTCTTACGTTTTAGTTTGCCGTATGCTAAACTTTTTGCTTTGTTTTTGGTTAACTGACGCTGTGTTTTTCTATTCCAGAAAACCACAGCCTGCGAGTTCTATACTCAACAAATAAAGGTGTGCGTTTCGAATTAAAATCCCTAGTGTTTGGTCTGGCGTTCACCAGTCGCGCTACATAAAAGACCTTACAATTAGGCCTAAACTATTTAGAAATAAACTATTTAGAAATAAAACATCTCTAAACTATTAGGCCTACCACAGTTCTCTAAACGATTAAGCCTATTGTGGTTTGGGCGGGAAGAACAAAACTCAGAGTTTCCAAAAACTTTTTTCGGGGGGACATCTTTTTGTATTTGTTGAAAATCGTTGCAACCGCAGTCCCAAAATTAAAACAAAAAATATCAAAAATTATAGTTCAATTTTAGCTATTGTAAACCACTGGAATTGGCTGGATGATTCACCGTCTTTGACATAATTTAACGGAAGTTACTGTAATTTTTGTCCGTTAACATGAAAAAACTTTTTAACGGATTAACGAGTTAATGAAAAAGTTAGCGTGGTTATTTACGGATTAACGGACTTGTGCCCACCAATGGGTAGAACATATTATCATAAATGGGCAAGTTAATGCAAAACATTAGCTTCGTTAACCACTAGTCCGTTAACAAACTTCACACCTCCGTTAACGTTAATCCGTTATTTTCAGCTTTAATTAACGGAAGTTAATAAAGTCCGTTAATCCGTTAACATTATGCGTGTAATTTACATTTCTTTTTATTCACTCGGTTCTAGAACACGTATTGACGCTGTTGAGCTGATTTTAAGGAAATATTTATTGCTGTGGTGGTCTTTTTGTGTTTTGAAAGTTACATTTTACAGTCTAATCTAACTTCAAGATAAAAACAAGTTCAAATGCACAACGAAGCTGCAAGATATTAATGATAAAAAGCTTAACGGAAGTTAACAGAACTTAACGGAAGTTACTTTAGTCCGTTAACAGAACTTAACGGAAGTTAATTTAGTCCGTTAACAGAGGTGGAGTAGAGGACACAAGGCTCGAGGCCAAGGCCAAGGACACAAAAAAAAAAAACCGAGGCCAAGGCCAAGGACAGCCTTTCCGAGGACAGACACTCTCGAGGCCAAGGACAGGAATGCTCGAGGCCAAGGACCAAGGACACTAACGCAAGTGCTCTCCAAAATCACAAAAATTTTTTAGGCGATCTCCAAAAAAAAAAAAGGTCTTCACAATAATTTTTCTAGCGATCTCCACAAAAAAACGTTTTCCAAAAAATTTTTCAAGCGCTTCACAAAATTTTAGCAATTCAAAAAGTAGTGCTGTCCTTGAGCCGAGGACAGGCCCATTTTCGAGGACTTGAGGCCTCGAAGGTCAAGTCCTTGGCCTCGAGGCCTCAAGTCCTCGAAAATTGGCCTGTCCTCGGCTCGAGGACAGCACTATTTTTTGAATTGCTAAAATTTTGCGGAGCGCTTGAAAAATTTTTTAGAAAACGTTTTTTTGTGGAGATCGCTTGAAAAATTTTTGTGAAGACCTTTTTTTTTTTTTTTTTGAGATCGCCTGAAAAATTTTTGTGAAGACCTTTTTTTTTTGGAGAGCACTTGCGCTTGTGTCCTTGGTCCTTGGCCTTGGCCTCGAGCATTCCTGTCCTTGGCCTCGAGAGTGTCTGTCCTCGGAAAGGCTGTCCTTGGCCTTGGCCTCGGATTTTTTTTGTGTCCTTGGCCTTGGCCTCGAGCCTTGTGTCCTCGACTCCACCTCTGCTCAATAGTTTTTATCAAGCTGGTATATTACTGTATTATATTGTTAATAATGCTGCGAGCGCGCAACAATTACAGATTATTATTACATGCAAATAATAATGCGACCAGTATATATGCGACCTCGGTGAATTATATGTCTGCCGGACTTGATGATACGCAGCTATCGCGCGCAGAAGTATGAACTTTAGTCAATTTATGTGGCCGATAGCTGAAATAATATTATATCATCGTTATTTTTGTTTTAAACTGAATTATCTCATTACAGGACCCCTCCTGCTACAATACTTGTGCCCTAGAGGCTACGAAGGCTTCAACCCCTTGGGTGTAAGGTTTGAGCCAAAATAGGCATTTTAACAAGATTTGGATCACATTTTGCAGTTTTGAGAGTCATTTAAAGTAACTAAAGTGCTAATATTTTTAAGAATTAAATTGCTCATCCGTCTCTTTACTCAATGATCTAGTCCAAAACACGTTAAAAAAGCTTTTAAATGGTTTAGAAATGAAAGGCTTCATTCCTCCGTGGTTGCTCCACTGGTTATAATGTAATTTCTTTAGTGTTGCACTTTCACTGTGTACGTATTAAAATTTTCTCCCAATACAGCGTTAAAGATAGCAGGTAGATTTTCGCCGGGTTAATCCGTTGTAGTCGAGGTGGCAAAGGCTAGCGCAAATATTCTGCTCAGTGTGTAAGTTTCCCCAAGTCCGTAAATACGAAGTCGTACGGATTTTTCCAATTTAACCATTTCAACGTGCAGGGGTGCCGAAACAAGGGGGGATGGGGGGGATATATCTCCCCAATAATTTGGCTGTATCCCCCCAATAGTTTGAGAATGGTCAACATCTGCATCTCCCCCAATAATTTGAATGGGCGTACATCTGAGCGTAAATTTGGGGAAAAAAATTGTTCTATTCTTGTTGAAGACCTTTTTATTTTTTGGTCTTCACCTGAATTTGGGGAAAAAGTGTGTTCCGATTACTTTTTTTTTTGGTCCTCACTAAATTTCCACACCTGAACAAAATCGTGGTCGAGGTTCATCTTCCCCAATGTTGAAAATAGGGCAAAATTAAGGTAAAATTGCAAATTATCCCCTCAATGCTCAACAAAGGTTGGCAACACTGTCAATGTGGTCTGTTCAGTAGGCCTACTCCAACAGATTGAAAATTGAAATATATTACGCCGATCAAAGTGCTAAGTACACGCAGATTTGGACTATTAAACTAATCTTTTAAGGTCTCACTTTTTCCTTGCTTGCTCTACAATTTGTTTTTAAAAACAGTCATTTCTCGGGATAGCAATAATTGGGAGCTTTCCACTTTTCAAGCTACAGTAAAACCAACATAGTTGAAAAACTTTTGCCTGCACCAACGCTGTTTTTGCGTTTTCGGCACATAATTTATTTACGAACGTTTTTGTGAATCGTGATACTGTGAGTCGGATTTCTCTGGAACGACCAGTATACCAGGTTGGAAACAGCAAAATCAGTGGTCAAGAATTTGAAGAAACCAACTGGAAACTCCTAAGCAGGAGCAAATTCCTTTAAGAAGGAAGTACCGGTTGTCATTACAATGAAAAGTTCGCGAATCATCCAACAATTAGCGTCTGACACTGTTCGGAGACAGACGATCAATATGAACTACAACACCACAAGTCTACAACAAGAACCAGAACAATTTGCGTTGTTGAGGAGCTTTCGCGCCGCGCCAAAGCTATTTTTGCATTTTCCGCGCCAAATTGACGAGCCTTCTTAACATGCAAACTTTCCAACAAGCGGTGACGTACTGGGGTAGGCCTACCACTACAGTAAATAACAATAAACCAGTCTACAGTCGGTAACTCGGTAATTGCAGTGTTATGTTAGCTTAACGAAGACTTTGTCATATCTTTGAATTTAGAACTTCTGTTCAATTTAAAACATGCAATCCTAAAAAAAGCTGAAAGAAAAGGGATCAATTTTGAATCTGGACCGGAATAAGCTAGAGTGATAAATTAAGCCAACATGAGCTTATTTCCTTCCGCATCAGCTGCAGTAAATGAAACATCATGCAGTGTCCCAAATAACAAGACTAAAGGTAAGTGCATGACTCCAGTAAAATTTCTACAGTAGGCCTACCGCTAACTGTTCAATAAGTGTGAGTGAGTTTTCAAAAGTACTGGGCATGATTCTGTCGAGCAACTTACCATTCAATGCCTTTATTACTAAAAAATGTCAAGCTTGCCGCTTTCATTTGAGAAACTTGTGCCACATCAAAAATTGTCTCCCATTCAAAACCAAAGTAATCCTTGTAACAAACTTGATATTATCCAATTTAGACTTTTGCAATGTAGGCTAGTCCTAGCAAATGCCACGGCAAAACAATTAAAACCTTTACAAAAACTTCAAAATGATGCTGTATGATTCATCAATCTGAAACTACGTGAGCATGTGACACCATACTTTGTAAAACTACATTTTTTACCTATAAGATATCTAATTTCATTTAAGCTTTGTTTATTAGCATGTAGTATTGCAAATAAAACTTTGCCACAATATTTGTCCTGTGTCTGAGTTATTTCAAAACTTTGAGCTCACTGCTAATGCGAACTTACGTAACGGGGTTGGTCTAGATAGATATATGCTACCGTAGTAATCATGAGCAAATGTTTCCCCCCAAATGCATTTAAAACAAATTATAGAGACCTGGAATAGCTTGCCCATGAAACTTCGCACAATTGAATCTCGAGCAGTATTTCAGATTTGCTGAAGACATATTACTTTCGCCTTGCATACAATGTTTAACAGTTCTGATTGTAAAAGAATGTAGTACTCTACCTTCAGTGTTGTATATGTTATTCAAGTGCTGTCTTTGGCTCCATACAGCTTTAATTTAGATGAATGTACTTGTAATTGATGAGAGTGTTATTTTGGTTTACTTTAAGCTTGTCGTTTTGTCTATCCTGTCATACTGCTTTGAGCAGCTAATTGTGTGAAACAAGGAGCACTTGTGTAAGCAGTATAAAGCCCCAAATTATTATTATTATTATTGCAGTATGGGATACTGTTATGTGGTAGACTTGTGGTAGGCCTACTCAGTAGGCTACTTCTAGCTTATATAGAATACTGAAAAAGTCACTTGCAGTCTTCTCGCGAAATATTTTGTAAAATTTAGATGTTAGGACGTTCCAGGTGTTTCAAATGGCAAATAAATCAGATAAAGTACAACAATCAGTCACTCATTGGCTTAACCTTGTTCTATTCTCTAACATTCCTGGGCAATGGTAGTCAGCTACTGGTGTGATCTGGATAGTGTCAGATAGTGCTGTCTGGAATAAAGCGATACATTGACTGCACTTGGTAGTCTTGGGTTGCTGCTTTTTATCTTTTCTTTATGAAGTGTCTTCTGTCTTAGCTTATGGTTTTTGCATGCTAGCAATAGCATGATTGGTAGAGTAGATAAACGTGAGTAAGGATGCCAGTGATTGTCACACATTTTGTCACAAAATAATTGTGTGACAGACGGCATTCACTGAAACAAAAAAGCAGAATAGGCTCATTTGGTAACTGTCATCATACCTGTACTATCTGCATTAGTTTAAAATTAAGGATTGACTGAGAACGGCAGTCATTAAAATATTCTACAATCCCCAGAGCTGTCTTGCCTGAACCCTCGCTTTGTGGCAAAATCCTTTGTCAAGATCACTTTGTGTGTGTGGTGAGATGAATGGCAATGACAAGTAATCTGGTATACTGTAGTGGTAATGGCTCTTGTACAGGTTTACATAACTGCTAGGCTAGTACATTTAACCGATACATCATCTAACATCCCTGCAAATGAACTGCAAAACAAAATCAATAGTTTTATAAAATAAAGTGAACCAAACTACTGTTTGTAGGTTGTTTACCGAGTTGGTCGATCACAATATGATGATCGTTTTGACCCGGGATGCTGAAGGCAAAAAGTGTAAAGGTTTGGAACAGTAAACAAAATTAGCTAATTGCTATGCCTTTAAATCCACTTTGATAGCATTAGTGAGCACCTTCAGACCCACTTCTATTAACTTGGGCCAATTTGTTTGTGAAGCAACTTAATTATTTTATTTTATTTTTATTCAAGAAAATAAAAATTGGCTGGAAAATAAAAGTTTTGCATCAGAAGCAGCAGATTTACTGCGAATTGTTCAGCGCAATGCAAATCAGGAAATAGATGGAGCAACATCACAGCATCTTCCAGGTGGTCTTGATATTGATACAGGTATAAGGTATTTAACTCTGACTTTAAACTCTTAAATGTGGTTTATTATACTGGTTCTCTAGTGTTTATATCTGAAAAGCAGAAACATAAAATTGAAGTTCATTAAGTTGGCTTAAATTGTGAACATAAAATTTAGTCATCAGTTAATGAAATTTGAAATTGTGAATTCCTTTTCAAAATGATCTTCAAAGTAAGCTGGTAATTTAGTGTGGGGTTTATTATTTTACTCAGAATTTTAGATCTAATGTTCAAACTTGTGTGTTTTAAACTTTTCAAAAAACTTCAGGTTATTTTGGGATTGTAGGTGTAATAAGCAATTACTGTAGTATACTATAAAGATACAAACTTAATCAATTTTTTTAATCGTCATTGTGACCAAAATAGCTGAATTTTTTTTAATCATTTGCAAACAAAATGATTATAGTTAAATGACCAAAAAACACCTAAGTATGGTACGTAAGTAAAAACTAACCTTGCTTTTTAGGTGCTACTTCTATTTATTCTGAGTATATCCAGCCAAGGTTACTGAAACGAGTTTCAAGTGATTCCAGCAATGAAGATGATGATAAGCCAGTGGATATTGATACTAGTGATGAGAAAGTGTTCAATGTTGATGTCACGGTTGATAAAAATCCAGACCAAAACAATGTATATTTCAACAAACCATATAAGGTTTTTATACCAAGGTAATATCTATTTGCATGAAGATAAAGCTTTTACTCTGCAACACACAGGAAAAAAGTTATGTGTTGGTTTTTAAGATCTCTGATATATCATTACTGAACAACAATTCAGTTTTTTGTTGCGAGATGATCAAATTAGTTTGCTCAATTTAATTACAAAATGTAGCATCCTGTGCGAAGTAGCACTGTGTAGTGTTCATTATTTTAAGTAACAATTTCAGACAATGCATTTTTTAAAGTTTGAATTGATTGCTTAGAACCTCTTCAGCCATTCATCCAATTTTTTAGTTTTTGTTGAGCTCAAGTTGAGTCGTTAGTAACTTTGCCATTATTTACTGTCTCGGTTGGTAGGAAAATCAGTGTTTTTTTGAATGCAAGCAGAGTACCAAAACATCAGAGGAACACTGCATTAGAGCCAGTTTTTTCATTAACTCGATTTTATTTGTGTGAATATTTTTTTACCACAGACTAACTGATGATAATTTTAATTTTTGCTGGCCTTAGAAGCAAATCAAACATCGCAAAAAAAAGCTATAATTATTGTAATTTTTTTGTTTTGTCAAATTATGTAAATCAAAAAGCTTTGTGAAGACATTAAACTTTGGTGTACAAGAAAAATGTCATTATTGGCAATTTGGTGTAAATGCACTGTTGTAAACTACATCAACTGTTCTAACAGATATCGTCGGGAGTCATTTGTGTGCATCGGTTTATCACCACATTTTCAAATCGTCTTTGAAAAGAGAAGCAAGAAGAAAAAAAGAAATGTTGTTGTTAATTCCAGATATTACCAGTTTGATGATGAAATCCTCCAAAATGCTGATTGGCAAGTAAATGCTTGCTTGTTCTTGGCTTTGTATTGTTAGGGTTGCAGCACGTTATAGAGGTGCTAACTGACCTATTAATAATTTTACTATATGGAATCAAGCACAATGCTAGAGATAAATAAACAAATATTTCAAAGCTCTTGTCATATAGGAAACATGAACTGTTTCACCTGTAGTTTGTATCATCCATGTTCAAATATTCGAATATAGTGAATAGATTAATCATAAAGAAATGTTTCTACGCTAGAAATGCAATTTCCGTTTGCACAAGTTAATTCTAGAAGATTCTTTTTAATGTAAAACAGCATGTAGGTATTAAATATTTTGAACAAAAGTTCTTATTTAATGGCTATTAAGTTCGGATCGTAACTATTAGGCGTGGACAGTTACGCGCGGCACATTTAGGTGCCGCCGATTAAGTGCCGGGACTTTTACGCGCCAGAGGTAAAAAAAAAATTTTTTAATTTTGAAAAAAATTTTTTTCAAAAGAAGTTTTTTGTTTCAAAAAATAGCATTTTTTCCAAAAAAATTTTTTTTGTGTCTAATAACATCAAAAAACAAACAATTTTTCTACTTTTTTCATTCAAAAACGTATTTTTTTTTTCAAGTAAAAGCTTTCTCAAAAAAAAAAAATACGTTTTTCACACAAAAAACTTCTACCTTCATTAAAATGTTAATATTTTCTAAGCTTTTCATCTGACATTTGTCGAGAAGAATCGTCAGAAGAGAGAGCTCGCTAGAAAAGGAGCCGCTATAGGAAAAAGCCGAGCAGTGATTAACCAGAGAAAGATCGATGATAGAGCGTCATTTGTGTACTACCTTTACGCTGAACAAGAATTCTTTTTGTCGGCAAAGGGCGAGGTTAGAAGTTTTGATAAAAGTGACTTCAAAAGCAGATAGATGGAAGGAGAGCGGAAAATGTGTTACAAAAACTGATTTCTTATTGTATTTTTTTCAATAACAAAAAATGTTTTCCACTATTTGTTTGCAAAGTTTTTTTTACCTAATTCGGACACATGCGTTCTCCAGCCTGCGGTCTCAAATCTGCGGCGCACGAGAAAGGAGAAAGGCAGTGGAAACATTTGCCCTGGGACCCCTTTAAAGTACCCAATTATTGTAAAAACGCAAAGAATAATGAATGATTTGTTGTTTCTAAAGATGCATCAATTTTTCGTAAGCGCTTTGCGTACTCGTATTTTCATGTCGTCGTATGAAAATTGATTAAGTGCAGCGCGCATCTTTATAGGCATTCAAACAATTTAGTTATATTCAATTTCACACTCGTATTTTTAATAATTCTTCATGCAGCGTTTTTTCTAATAGTAATTTATTGTTTGGGATTTTTAGTGGCGATTTTCAACCCCAATATCGTTCAGCGGTTGTAGCTTTGACTCCAGACCGTTTGCCAGTGATTACGAGCTGTTCTTTCTTATCTCAAAACAAATTCTTCACGGTATTGGTGCTCCCCTTTTTTAAGAACAAGTGTCGGCCTTTTCAAGATACGTTTTGTTAGTTATATCTAAGCTATACTAACATTCTTCGTGTAATAGGTTATCCCTGGTAAGTGTATTAACTGACAGATAGTTAATAGTTAACTGATTTAATTTATTAGGGGAAAGCCAAACCAACATATAACTTAGTCGTTCATTTCATTTGCATGTGTTGGACAAGGTTGTCTTGAACAGCTTACAAATTAAATTTTGGGGTGCTGAACAATTGTCACGAGTAAAACGATAACAAACTTTAATTGCACAAAATGCAGTGAGCGTGTCAAATTTAAACTATATAGCACTTCTATGGAAAATTTTATATGAAAAGTTGTCGAAAATGGTTGTCGAGTCTGCTACTACTTCTAATTCAACTCTCACTGCAAAAGTAATTCCGAAGTAAAACAACAATTTTAAGCAGCATACAACCCTGTTCCATTTCAAAAGTTCTTGATGCAATTCTGAAGAAGTTAACTGCTATAATTTAACATTGTTTTTACTATGAATGTGTTTACAACAAGGTGTAAAGATTAAACTTAAAAATATCCATTTGAACATCGTTTTTACTATATTTACAACAAGGTGTAACGACCGTAAGTAGAGGAATCTGCCGAGAGATGAATCCTTAGCTCCTGAAAAACTTTGTATTGTATTGTTTGGTAGAGATCGATTCAAAATAACCATAAAACCTCACGCGGCTTGCTGCGTGTGCCAATATAGCACCTCATGCTCGTGTGCCGCAAAATTTGAGACCGCAGGCTGGAGAACACATGTGTCCGAATTAGGTAAAAAAAACTTTGCAAACAAATAGTGGAAAACATTTTTTGTTATTGAAAAAAATACAATAAGAAATCAGTTTTTGTAACACATTTTCCGCTCTCCTTCCATCTATCTGCTTTTGAAGTCACTTTTATCAAAACTTCTAACCTCGCCCATAGCCGACAAAAAGAATTCTTGTTCAGCGTAAAGGTAGTACACAAATGACGCTCTATCATCGATCTTTCTCTGGTTAATCACAGCTCGGCTTTTTCCTATAGCGGCTCCTTTTCTAGCGAGCTCTCTCTTCTGACGATTCTTCTCGACAAATGTCAGATGAAAAGCTTAGAAAATATTAACATTTTAATGAAAGTAGAAGTTTTTTGTGTGAAAAACGTATTTTTTTTTTGAGAAAGCTTTTACTTGAAAAAAAAAATACGTTTTTGAATGAAAAAAGTAAAAAAATTGTTTGTTTTTTGATGTTATTTGAAACAAAAAATTTTTTTAAAAAAAAACTTTTTGTTTCAAAAAAAATTTTTTTTGGAAAAAATACTATTTTTTGAAACAAAAAACTTTTTTTTGAAATAAAAAGTTTACTTTTTTAAATTTTTTCGAAAAATTGTTTTAGAAAAAGTTTTTTTTTACCTCTGGCGCGTAAAAGTCTCAGCCTAAAAGTCTTTTTGCATAAAAGTCCAAGCGCATAAAATTCCCGGTGCATAATCGGCGGCGCATAAACGTCCCATGCCTAAAAGTACCAGATCGATTAGGTTATTCGTTACCATTCGCTGACATTTTTTTCCCGAAAATTATCGCAGCACTGAAGCCCATTAAATGCACCTGCTTTGTGTTCGTGTTTCACTAGTTTAGCCCGAGTACCTTTTTTTGGATAAAATTTTGTTTTTTCAGGGTGAAGATATGGCTGATGATTTCAAAACTAAAGTTGAAAAGCTGAACATTGAAACCAGAGAAAATAAAACTAATATTAATGCTTGGCTACAATTGGTAGCATTACAAGAGGGTAAGTGATATTCCAAACAATTTTAAGCAATGATTTTTCAGATGAATTATTTTGTAAATCTGTGGAAAAATTATTATTTTTTGTGTTGCTCAATGAAAGCATTAGTGTATTGTATTTGTGGGAAATGTTACAAATCGGTAGGCTGCGCCACAGAGATAAGCTGTAACTTTTTTATTTGACTCCGACTTCAAAGACAAGTTGTACTCTTTTCTGACCCTTTACTGCTCAAGATTTAAGCTGCATGCTGATTTTACCTTAAGTTGGTAGATTACAGTACGAGATTCGCAAATATGCTGATTTGATTAACACAATTTTTTTGCAGAAACTTTTGGAAAAAACGTGAAGATGCGGTCGGAGAAAAAAGTTGCCATTCTTGATAAAGCAATTGGAGCAAACCCAAGAAATTATCAGCTGAAATTGAAGCGCCTGGCTCTATTAGGTTAATATACAACATTTTGTGCAGAAACTAGTTGTTCGGCTGGATTTTGATATTCAATTGTTGAAATAAGTCCAAAGACCGGTAGTTTCAGCCTTTTATGTTTATTAGGCAACAATTAATTTCTGTGTCAGTGGGTAGAAGCAATTGAAACGTAAAACTCTGATTAGAGTTTCCAATAATTATAAGCAAAAGAAAAGCTAATAAATGTAAAATTTCTATGGAAATGTTGCCGTAATTATGTTTTTTTTGCAGAGTATTTTTTTGATATGCTTATAATTACAAAACTACAAGTTTGCAAACTACGCACGTATAAATTGTATAATGTATATTTTTGTAGAGAGCATATCAGAAGACTCGGATCGCGAGTGGAAGAATTTGGTCTTTCAGCACCCTGATTGCAAAGAGGCTTGGTTGGCATACATTAAACATACCTTGGTGAGAACTGAGAAGGCCTGGTTTTGTCTAAAGCAAAAATTTCGTTAATTGACGTGTACAGACAATTTTCGTTTATTTTTCATACATATTTTTTAACAGTTATTATGTGCGATCATTCATGCCCTGGCACTCTGCGTCATCAAACTGCACGCAATGCTGATTAAGTACTCTTTCGTGTTTTGTCAGGCTGGCCACTACAACCGGTGGACTTCTTGGCCCCAATGGTAAATATGCGTAAAGTGTCTTTCTCTAGGGCACATCAACATATTGACAGTTCGGGAATTGGACCGGCAACCAGGAATCTCTCTATCTCAATAGCCCGCCGCTTTTACGTTACACGCGGTGAACCGCATTTTGCCTAGTTTTCTCATTAAGCCTACTACAACGCGTAATGCTTTAATGAAGTTTTGTTGATCATTCTCATGCAGCTACAAAAAAGTGAGATTTTACTTTCTGAGCCGCTAATAAGAATAAGTAATTGAACAGATTCTGATTGTTGCTAACTATTTTTCTCATTAGAGTACATCCGTGTTTCCCCGGTGCATGTTGTTTTTATGCCGTTAGCTTTTCGGGTTTGTTTAAAATGTATAAACTTATTTTGCAGAGTAGTTCCCGTTTTACTGTCCCTCGGACTTTAAAAGTCTTTGAAAAATGTGTGGAAACACTTTCAGCAGTCCGGAAACAAGGATTTCGGTCTGAAGAAGTCGTGAAATCCATAGAGGAGGATTTGATGCACATTTTTGCCAACCTAATTCAGTTTCTGGTTGAATCCGGACATTCCGAACGCACTCTTACTCTTCTTCAATTGATGCTTGAAATCAACGTCCGTTCACAATCTGCAAAGGAGATCTCGGACATTAAGCAGTTTTATGAATCTGGGGTGCCTCTTTTGGGAGAACCGGCCTCTAAAGGCTGGGCCGAGTGGTATCGGAAGTTTCAACGAGGAGGATGGGTGGAGGACTCGCGATGGGCACAGGAGGCAGAGGAAGAAATGGACGTTGATGACGTAATCGTTTTTGAAAAATCGATAAAGGAAAATTGGTTGGAAGTTGAAACAAAACGTAGCAGAAGGTATGACGCATTTTTCAATCATATTATATCTCAAAAATTATTATGTATTGTTACTGCATTCCTTAATATTTTAGTTTTTTAGGTAGTACAACCTTGCTAAAATAATTTAGGTTAAATCAAGAAAGATGCTTTATTCGAGTTTTACTACTAAGGCGCTTAGATTTTTACAACAAACAGAGTTTTGAATGAAAATTGCCAAATCAAAAAAAAAAACAAAAAACTGTTCACAGCGGCCAATTCAGACGCTTTTCCATTGTTTTGTTTTGATCTCCAACGAGTGTGCATTGCGCAAATGCGCACAGCTTAGACTTGATTTGTGTAAGTTCTGCTTGCATTAGTTGTACAATAATGAACATCATGAATATTCGCTTTTGTAATTTCAGTAACATTTTACGTTGGCGATCCAATGAAGACTGCGAAGACCCCAGCAGAAGAGTAAATAAGTTTTCAAAAAATTCTTGTTACTGATTTAGTCTGTTTTTCGCGTGAATATACAATACGAGTATAGCGCTTATTCAAGATGTGATAGAAAGATCTTTAAAAACCGCTGCCGTTGCTGTTTGTTGTTATTTTTAAATAGCTGGTGTCGTTGTGCTTTAACCGTTGCAAAAGATCTTCACATAGTTTTGCTCTAAAAAGTAAATAAAAAAGAATTTGGTTATTTAGTGTTTGCCTTCAATAACACTTATTTTTGGGGGTATTTTTACGTTTCAAGAAAAGGTTGCCATGTTGAAGTAGACTGTATTTTTGTGAAGTGTTGAACAAACTGCTCATTTTCAAAGTGTTTTATACAATATTTAGTTTTGGCCTTTTTTGCTAGTGGTAATATGCAAATCTTTTAGGTCAGCTATGAAGACATTAAAGGTTTTATTTTCTTGGTCAACGAAGACAGAAGTCGTATTAAACTCTTTGAAATCTTCCTGCAAGTTCTAGGAACAGTGCCTGAAGTAAGAGAAAATTTGAATATCCAGTTACTGCTAAAAGAGGTATATTCCTGCAGTGTTACCATCAGTAAAATCTAATTTACCACAAATTTGGCGCCCTTTTACTTTTGTAAAGGCTCGCAACTATGTGCTTTTAAAATGCTTGTGAAAGTTAAAGAAATATAGATACTGTTCAAAAAGTCGAATTGTAGCCGGCAACACTGCAGGAGAGATGTTCTTAAAAGTGAAACGGGGAAAAAGAATGATGTTAGCTAAAATTTAGTAGAGTATCTCGCAAACGATAAGGTAATGTTAAAAAACTGAAATTTGGTGAGGATATGTTTCGGATGTTACTTAGTCTTTTGCACTTTATTCTAGCAAGATGCCTTACCCCTCTAAATGCCCAGTGTCTATAAGATTTTTCGGAAATTTAAGCAAAAGTCAGCTTCGGCAAACATTTTTCGAAAGTCTGAACAATCATATCATTTGCTTCTCTTCGGGTTTTGTGACCCAGTTACATTATTTTTATGTTACAGAACCAATTTGCAAATGACAAAGTGATGCTTGGTCAACCCTGTCAACTTACTCATGCGTTGCATAGTTGTGATGTGTTCGGTGATATCAGTGCACTACAACCAATCATATGTTCCGGTTGTAAAGACCAGGGTATTTTACCGAGAACCCCACACCACGAATTTTTACAAGAAGTTTTTGAACAAATAGCAACTTCCACTTTCCAGAATATTAAAAGTGAAATAGGCGCTTTGTGTATCGGATATTACATTGTAAGATTGGACAATTTGAGAAAACTATCGGATTCAAAGTCGGAACAAAAGAAAACCTACAAAAGTGCTCGAAAACTTGCCAAAAGTTTTCTCAAAAACAGCCCCGCTAATTTCACACTCTGGAGCAAACTCGCAAAAGTTGAATTTCTTGCCCAAAATCTGGACGAGTGCAGAAAGATAACTTTCAATGCTCTGTCAATGTGCAAAACACAATCAGAGGCTCTTTTGCTCTGTCGTTTGTTTTCTGAGCTTGTTTTTGAAACGGACCGAGAATCCGTAAAACAAGTACTCTGTGCTTTAGCGGACAATCGAAATTTTTCTGCGTATTTGCAGCAAAACAAAGAGATTAGTGCTGCAGTACTTCTTCGTGTCTCCCGCTCGCTAGAACGTCTGTGTGAAGAGTTGGGATGCGTTTATCAACAGGTTTTTCTTCTTTGGTGTTTATTTTCTCACTAGATCTAAGTCGGAGAAGGCTGTATACTGCATAGTAGAGCTCGACCGATATGACTTTTTCAGGTCGATGCCGATATCGATATTTCGGAAATGTTTAGGCCGATACCTGTATCGATAACCGATATATTAACTTATTAGCTACGAAGCTTTGTCACTATTTTTCAACTAATTTGACACTAAAAGCTTCACTAATCCCCATCCAAAGAAAGACTATTGCAAACACAAGTCACACTCCAGTATTATTCAATGAAAAAACAGACAAAAAATACAACGATTTGGCAATCATTGTCAAGAGCGCTTGTGCTTGCTCTCAAAAATAAACAGTTTAAGGTAATTGTTCATAGCCGATATTTTATCGGTGGTAAACACCGATACGATATATCGGCTTGACCCTGATATCGGCCGATAAATATCGGTCGAGCTCTACTGCATAGTGCATAGCTAATCATACTTTCAAAAAGACTTTCTTGTAGACTTTTACGCCATTCTTTTTGGGCCAACTCTGTCAGCTGGAATTCTGTAAGTTAAGGCTGGTCCAAAGTTTTGGCGAGAAAATACACATTTTTTTAGGTTTTGCAAATATATTAACCAAAAAAGAAAAAATTCTAACTTGCTTTTGTGTTTTTTTTTAGAGTTTAACGACGCTATGAGAGAATAATCAAACTTGGCCTCGTTGAAGTCGAATAATGACTCAAATTTGTAAAAAGCCTTCGTTTTAATTTTAAAAAAGTATTATCAACTTTAATATTTCTTTAGGTTGAGCTTAACAGTTATTTGGAACCCAGCGAATTTGCTAGTGCAGTTTGTTGTCATATCGTATTTGGAATAGTTAATGCGACACCAATATCTTTTGATTTATTCCAAAAATATTTGAGTATTTTTCGAACCGCTCAAGTTAACGGTAAGTAATTGGATGTACAACTGTACATCTTCATTTACTAAGTTGGACAAAAAACAGCGAAGTGATTTTTTGACGTTGAATCTGCTTGACCTCTGACCAGTGTCCACACATGGTGGGAGCCTTGCATCTACACTTGAAGGTTGAGTAGAAAAACTGTGAATACTATTTGTTTAATTTTTGTTTTGACCCGACCAGATATCGAACTCAACTCGACCGTTTCTATTGCGTCGACTTGGCTGTTGATCAGTATGCATTCTTAATTTTACATGAGCTAGTTTTAGAAGATAGGAGTAAGCATTGGAATTCAATTTTTTGCATTTCCGGGTACATTGGACGACAAAAGGACTAACATTTGTATCATTAGAGTATGACTCAAACGTAGCACTAATCTTTTGACCCATCTCTAGATAATCTAACTTGACTTTCCTTTGTGTGAGAGAAAATGTATCAAAAACTAACCTTCAAGCTTATAAACAAAACTTTTACCTGGCTAGGCCAAGTGAACGTGCGAAAATGACGATTTGGTACCCTTAACCAGTTTTTAAAACATTACCGTTGGTTTTCTATATACGTATAAAAGGAACTCATTTGTAGGATCTTACATTTTAGGAAGTTTACAAGCAAAAGTCGATCTACGTCATATTCACACTTTGAACATTCGGCTAAAAACGCCCGATTATTTGCGTGATAATGCCTACAGAAAGGCTTTGTTGTTGGCTCTAGAAGACATACCGGATGATCCTTCGTTTTTGAACCAACTGTGTCAGGTATAATTTTGTAAATTAAGGTTTGCAGAAAAAAATAAATGTCATTTCATTTATCCTTATCTCTAAATAATCTCTCTATTAGGTGTAGCATACAGCACAGATATGTTCAAGGTATTCTCCATTGAATTTCTGTTCATTGTTTTTTGTTTTTTATCACAGATTAATTAGAGGCTCTGGCTTCTCACGTTCAAAGTTGAAATATTTCTGATTGTTTATGGTTTTGCTTAAAATGTCCATTTCGGAGTAATTTTTTTAATCGCTCAGGTATTATTTCAAATTTGTAGCCAAAATAAGCTTATTATTCAATTTTGTGGTGGCGCAGAATTTGAAAACGACTTTCAATAAAGTCGATTTCATTTTGCTTTCGCAAAATGAAACATTTCCCACAAAATCCATTTTTCAAACAAAAAAAGGTGCAGTACAGCCGATGATTCAATTTTTATTGATTTCATTGTGCGAAAGCAAAATGAAATCGACTTTATTGAAAGTCATTTTCTGATTATTCAAGTTTTTATGTTATTGGATATAAGTCACTTAACTGCAGTATTTTCTGTGAAATTCCTTGCTATCAAAAAAAAAAAAATTCGCGTCTGTTGAATGGTGTACTTTCAAGACCGGTGATGATTAAATTGATTATGTATTTGTCCAACGTTTGAAGCAGCGCTGTAGCTCTACTGAAGATGATTAATAAGGTGTTTTAATGGTATTGCATATTTTTACAGATTGAGGTCGGTTCATCTCTCACGAGTATTGCCAGACGACTCTTGTCTTCATCAACCAATCCCATACTTGTGTTTTATTCCGTTTATTTCGAACTGTTGCGGAGTCAAAAATCCATTCCTTTTCACCATAAATCAGCTATCCCCCCTCGAATTCTGAATCATCTTGAAAGAGCTGTCAGTGAACTTTGCGACAACACTTTTATCTGGCGACTTTACGCTTGCCTTTCGCCTAATTCAGAGTCAGTTCTGACTAGAGCAGTTGCCCACTGTCCATGGTCCAAAAACTTGGCATGTGATAGAATTCGTTTAGGAAAAGAAAACGTTGAAGATGTAATTACATTCATGAATGATAAAGGCCTGCGAATTAGGACACCAGTTGAAGAAATTCGGTTGCTTATTGCAATGTAGCCGAGCTAAAAGCACACATGACAAACCAAGCAATTTATCTGCTAGATGATGCACGGAAGCTACTATCTTAGTTAACTTCGTGACCACGTTTTAAAGCGACAGCTTCCTTGCAAACAATTCAACTTGCTTGTTTGCTCGATTGACTCAACATCAATCTGGATGGTCATATTTTGATGAGTTAGGACTGCATGGGTCTTGCAAAACATTAAGAGTTGATCACAACGTAACGTATCGTCGTTAAGTGACCGGCTGGAGAAACCCATTAGAGAAGTGGGCAATCCAACACCACACCGACGACCACGGCTGAATGTTACCCAAACACCGATAAATCGCATTCAGGATGCTTATTGCTTACCCATAGTAGCATGGGCAAAAGTGGTTACTTCTCAGTTTTTGTGGTGCCAGGTAGCCGGTTAAATGCGAGCCAAGTCAACTGAACGCGACAAACTGACCGCGAATCAACGGTTTTGTTTGCAGTGATTTCGTCACAAAGTGAGGGTTTGGGCAAGATTGCTCTGGATATAGTAAAAAATTATATTTAGAATCGCCCTTCTCAGCCAATCGGCGTTTTTCGAGGTCAGTTTGTCGCGATCAGATATCGTAAACCCGCTTAATGTGCGTTTTGTTATGTATGTCGCTGCATCGGCTAAACTCAACTTTATTTTGTCCCTGGCATAGAAATGCAATAGCAGTCCTATACGTATGCAAACCTTAAATATCAAGCTAGCGGATTTGCTCAATCCACTAGCTTATATGTTGTCATTTTGAGGGAGACGTTGCAAACCATTTTTGGAAATTTGCTTTAAGCTCAAACGCGCAATAACAATCCAATCATCAGCTGTACTGCACCTTTTTTGTTTGAAAAATGGATTATGTGGGAAATGTGTTTAGCAAATTGATGCATTTCAAGTGTGTCATAGGCGGTGGTCTAGAGCGAAGCCCGAAGCCGTTGAGTAAATGTTGAAGCTTTTTCTGAACAAAATTGCTATTTCATCACCATTGGAAGAAATTCTCCACCTTTTTTCAAAGAGATACTGCTCGAAATCGGTTTTATTGAAAAAATGACAACTACTTGAGATAATAAAGAGGTACCACAAACGTTGATTCACCAAAACACGATTTAATCCGTTTGACTCGGTACCATTGGCAACCCTGCGTTTCGCAATTTTGTGACATCACAAGAAGCCTACTGTAGATCAGTACTGATAGCCTAGATCTACAAGTATTCAGTAGCAGTAGCCAAGTTTTTGCATTTGGTTGGGCGACTCACTGCTACCATTTGGTAAGTTGGGGGTATTCTTGTTACAATAGGCTACGAGTACTGCATTATTGCGCTAGTTTCTGATTACAGATCTGAGATTAGCTTATAGCATACCCAGCACTTAACCTGTAAAATGTTGGTTGAGGACAAAACAAAAATTAAGACCAGAAAAAAAGTTTTCGTGTCCGAATCAGCTAGGACGCATTTTTTCTGCGGGGGGACGGTAATTCTCGATAGGGGGACGCGTTCCGCCTACAATTTAAGTACTGCGTATCAGGGTTGGATCCATTCATTTTGTTTTTGATTTTTAAATTCAAATTCATTGACTTTAAAAAAGCGAAATTCAAATTCATTGACTATGCAAAAGCTGATTTGAAATGTATTTTTGCTTTAATTGGACCGATGTAAAACTTAAGTTCAAATCTGAAGTCACGACTTCTACTGTAAATACCAGAGATGGAGTCCTCGAGGACACATTTTAAAGTCCTTGGCCTTGGGCTTGGCCTCGAAGCCTCAAGTCCTCGAAAATTGCCCTGTCCTCGGCTCGAGGACAGCACTATTTTTTAAACAGTTGAAATTTCGTTGGAAAGCGCCAGAAACCTCGCGGAAAATTTGCGAGCACCTTTTTTGTTTTCCTCACTTGGAGCATAGGCGTAGCCAAGGGGAGGATGGCAGGGGGTCCGCCCCCTTCCCAATTGAAATTTCACCAATGACAAAAATGTGACAAAAAAGCCTATAGTTCCTTCAGTTTCTTTTTAGCATTTTCCGTTTACAACAGTATAACTAACAACAATATTGAAGGCCAGGGGCGCCGGGTCCCCCTCAATTCTATTTTTGCCAGCCAATTTAGACGTATAACCCGAAGAAAATGGAGAGTTTTGTCCTAAAAGTTGCCATCTCAGGCCCACATCTAGCCTTTTTGTGAACTTAATGCATTAATCAGGGCCGGATTTACCATAATATGACGCAGTACCAGCAGTAGCGTAGCCATGGGGGAGGAGGGGGCTATAGCCCCCCTCCATTGGCCTGTCAACCAAAATGCAGAATAAGTAAAATACTACGTTTTTAGCTTTTTTGAGACTGTTTTCTGCGCTGGAATTGACTAAAAAGTGATTTAAAGTATCATTGGAAACATATATTCCGGGAGGGGGGGCTAATTGTCAAAAATTAAAGTCACAAATCAATGAAAACTTTGAAAAAATCCCCGAAAATAAGCAATCAAATTTGATTGCTAATGTAAAAACGCCAAACATAGGTTTTATCAACAAATATATTATAAACTCAAGAATAAGAGGAGGGGGGCTATTCAGTGTTAGTTAATTACTAGTCACTTCTCAAACATCTTTCCATTAGCCCTTTTCCCAATTATTTTATAAAATATAGACGAAATAGATTACACCGAGTGAGTTTTATTGAATAATAGGATTTTATGATTTACCAGCAAGTAAACAAGAGAACTGCAATGTTATCATTAGCCACTCCCCATATAGCCCATTAATGCAACCAGTTGAATTACGTTGCGCTGCCAATTTCTATGCCACGTTTCAAAAGTAATATTTTTTATTAAAATAGCTCTAAAATTAAGTTCATTTTGCAAAAAAATGCAAAATTTTCGAGCGCTGGAGACTCCGCCCCCGAACCCCAAAACAGCCCCCCCCATTGTGAATTTCTGGCTACGCGCCTGAGTACCAGCTAGGGGCCCCGAGCTAAAATCGTAAGGCTTTTTTTGGTCTTCACCTATATTTGGCAGAAAGATGTTGCGAATATCTGCAAAGTGCCATGAGCCTAGCGCGAAGTAAATCCTGCCCGGCAATAACATGGTTAGTTGACGTAACCATCTTTTGTACCATTTTTCAATAACATTTCAGTAATTCACCTCCAACCTCGCCGTTTTTTATGCACAAAATACTTTAAAAAAAATTAGCCATGGAAAATGCTGATTGAACTTCAATTGAGGGGGCTGGCCGAACATGTACTCCTTTAACTGGTTATTTTCATGACAAAACTAAATCTCTAAGGAAAATCTTCCAGGGATTATTACTAACTGCTAAAATGCTGCAAGAGACAATGCACCTTACTTTCCCCTACCTGGACCAGATCACTTACAATTAAATTTAACTTCAAAATGCAAGATATTGAACGTGTTTTGGACTTAAATTGCGAGTAGAAGGAGTATTAAACAATTTAATTTTTTCAATTGGCTTTCAAATGGCAAAAATTTCGTGCTTTTAAATGGCTCTGAACACTTGCGATATGTGATTCAATGGTATTAAAATATATGTGATTCAATGGTATTAAAATAGCTTTTTTTCCAAAAAATCGCCCAACGGCTTTCACCCAACCCCAAAGCCTCCGGCGGATGGGGGCTCCCACCCCCAGACCCCCGTCAGTGATACCTTTAAGTTACTCCAGCTTTCTCAACACGCTTCCGAAGTTAAATATTTGCGTTTTTCAACTATTAGTTTAAGCCCTCTCCCTTTGCAAAATCCGGGTTACGTGCCAACAGGCAACGATTTCAGATCTTCCATCCTACGATATCTTTGTCAAACAAAAACTTCCTCTTTGGAAAAATTTTGATGACGTCATTGCATGTGATTTGTGGTTTAAAGGCCACCTAATGTCTGCAAACCAATGCCCTTAAAATGAAATAGAAAATTATTACCAATCGAATGCTGTAAACCCGGTTTAGATACACGTTCTCAGTTTCAAGAAAATGAGTAGCCATTATTGCCTTTCGCGTTTGTAAAAAATGACATGACGTCATCAGACCCAGGAGTTTGGTGCATTTGACTTGTTTATCATTGCAGAGAATTGGCGATTTTGCAAAGGCGTGTGATAGCAGCTTACTAGTCAAAAAGTGTTGCACAAAAAGGCGTAATTAGCTCAAAGTAGTTACATTGCGAAGTTTTGAAGTGAATTACCGGTAGCAATCACCTTTCACTGCAAGTATTGAACAACAGTATTAGTACCATTTGGAAGTAATACTGTTACAGTATTACAGTATTACTACCATTGGAAGTTGACATGGCTTCCCAGGAGTCGACCACGAAGGACGTCAAGATGTTGCAGTATTACTACCAGTAATGACTCTATCACTCTAAAAACTCCAACAGTACAAAAGCTTTTGTATTCTAAGTTATCTGGCATATCCATACCCAATACTGGTACGCTACCATAGTGTAGAAAAAGATTTTAGACATAACAAGAAACTATTAAAAGCTTATAATTATGTAACAATATTTTACCTTTCTAATATCAGCAGGCCACTGTAGTTTACTGCGTAGGATTAGGAATATACCGGTACCGTACGATACAAATGATACAGGTACCAGTATCAGATCAGTAGCCTGATTTGGTTTGTGTTTCAGTGATTGATCTTGTAGAACAGCAGAAAAAACAATGACCTAGTCAGATTGTTGAAAGCTTGGGGAGCAAACTGGTAGATGGGAAGTAGGTATGAGTATTGGTACGTTGGGCTAATTATGGCAAGGAAGTAAGTATTGCCTGTACCGGTATGTTACATTGGTACGATAGGTAAAAATGTTACTCTTAAGTATTACAGGCAGCATTTTCGTACTACAATGTCATATTTACAGTATTGGAACTCGTAAAAAAGTTACCTGCACTCACTGATAGTTGTCTGGCTGTGCAGATCTGAGATACCAGTACACTGATCTGATACCGGTAGCCTAATCCGGTATCGCTAAACTATGGTACCCTAGCAGATTAGTCCAGCCTAATATATTGCCAGGAGTAAAATATTTACTGAAACACAAACCAAGCAAGTAGCGTACTGATCTGGTGCTGGTACCATTTCTGCTGTACATATCCTTACCGGTATATTCCTAATCCTACGCAGTAAACCACAGTAGCCTACTGGTATTAGAAAGGTAAAATATTTTTACATAATTACAGTATAAGCTTTCAATTGTTTCTTTTTTTTACGCTTTGGTAGCCTATTGGTATTCCCATTGGATACAGATATGCTAGATAACTTAGAATACAAAAGCTTTTGCACTGTTGGAGTTTTTAGAGTGATAGAGTCATTACTGGTAGTAATACTGTTGTTCAATACTCGTAGTGAAAGGTGATTGCTACCGGTAATTCACTTCAAAACTTTGCAATGTAACTACTTTGAGCTAATTACGCCTTTTTGCGCAACACTTTTTGACTAGTAAGCTGCTATCACACGCCTTTGCAAAATCGCCAATTCTCTGCAATGATAAACAAGTCAAATGCACCAAACTCCTGGGTCTGATGACGTCATGTCATTTTTTACAAACGCGAAAGGCAATAATGGCTACTCATTTTCTTGAAACTGAGAACGTGTATCTAAACCGGGTTTACAGCATTCGATTGGTAATAATTTTCTATTTCATTTTAAGGGCATTGGTTTGCAGACATTAGGTGGCCTTTAAGCCTCCCCCAATCAAAAATTCTGGGTACGCCAATGAATTGGAGATCGCCTGAAAAAAATTTTGAAGACTTTTTTTTTTCGGGGAACACTTGCGCCTGTGTCCTTGGCCTTGGCCTCGAACATTCCTGTCCTTGGCCTCGAGAGGTTCTGTCCTCGAAAAGGCTGTCCTTGGCCTTGGCCTCGGATTTTTTTTTGTGTCTTTGGCCTCGAGCCTTGTGTCCTCGACTCCACCTCTGCTAAATACATAAAATTTGATAATTCAAATTTACCCCATATTTGACAAACCAGACTAGCGAGATACAAACTTAGATAGGAATAGGATTAGAAAAAGCTGAGATTTTTGAGTGGTTCTTCTTGCAAGTTGCGCAAAATAAGTTTACTCAGGGAATCTGTAAAATTAGGTAGGCCTAACTCATCGAATAAGACAGTACCACATGTGCAAACTCATAATGTTTATCAGAAGAAATAAGCAAATACGGAAAAAAAACAATAAAAGCACATAAACAAGTTTTGAACAGTTACAAAATAGCTTTGCTACATTTGATGAGCAATAACATCCGGAAGGTTTTAGCGCCGAGCTGAGATCTTTCAGGGCGATAAAAATTTCCAGCGATGCTAAAAATTCTTTCTGATGGAGCAGACGTTGCTGTAATGCCTAGCATGTCCCGAGCTAAACGCTTCAAAGATGATGAATTAGCTTTGGCCCTCCAGTAGCTCAGAGGATCTTTATATTTTAAGACAGCTTCCTTAAAATATTCGTCAATTTCATTCTCTACTGGGGCTCGAGTAATTTTCTTTTTAGCAACATTGTGAAAAAAGGAAGCAAACAATGCTGGTTTTTCATTCCCAATATCTTCTTCCGAAGTGGTGGATTCGCTTTCATGCTGAACATGTTGGTCTTTATTTTGTAGTTTCAGCATCAACAGGATTCTAATAACACAAGCACGTAAATTACCACTAAAGTGAATAAAAGAATATTCTAGAGCGTTTTTTTATTCTTGCTTTACAGAAAATAGATCGTAACTTGAGCAGATGGTCGTTTGATAACCAATAACTTAAATTTGCTTGAGCAAAAATGATTAATTCACTTGAGCAAATTTAGTTACATAATTGAGAGAGTAGGAAATTATCCAACTAATAAAATCTATGTTAACATATCCATGAATTCATGATTGAAAATTTTTGAACTTTTACACATTATTATGTTAGTGCATGAATGATCATAGCTTACGAGATTGTGTGTGCTGGTGGCCAAAAGTTTTTTATTTATAAAAGCAATACACATAGTATACAAGCATAAATTTTTATCTTACTGTTTCTTGAGATCCTCTTTTTCCTCATTGAGGACCCAGCTGCCCTTAAATCGGGGGTCCAAAACAGATGCCACTTTGTGGTCCATTGATCTCAAAAACGAGCTGAACCTTTCTTGAGAACTGCTGAGAAGAGCTTCCGCGACTTTACGGCTGTATCGAAGCCCATTCAGCAATACTTTTGATAGCGTTTCCTGAAACATAACGTAATTAACTAATTAAATAAGCACTGAACAGTCATGTTCTGCTCGCATCACCACCAAAAGAGATTTCGAGTTTTTACTAAATGAATGGATATAGGGATGAAATCAAAATTACATACTATCATTGCGTTAATTGTTTAGGCCCACTTTGGTATGATTATAACTTGTGCCAATACTAGACATGACAAATAGGCTGAAACAATCTGCAATTTTAATTTAATTCATGTTAATTTTCTATCCGCACCTTCAGTCCCGTTATAATGGGACAAACAGCAGAAATCGTAACCATATTCTCTCCCTCTACTGTTTTTGTAGCTTCTTCAAATGGTTGCAGTATCGAAATCAGTTCCTCTACCATCCCTGCTTCAATAGGTGATATATTTCTTCTTTTGTCGTTATGACCCATCACATCAATGGCATCATTTCTGATCGGCACGTTTTTCACAACAGATCGTAACATTTTGACCTAGTAAAACAACATAATGTTGTAGCAATTTTATATACGAGTACAAATTTACAACGTTGCTACGGGCAATTTTAAAATCACTACCGAATTTAAACGACACAAGAAACGAAAAACTTGCTACCTTCACTATCTGAACAACACAAGAAATAATAATGTGGCTTATAAATAAAGAACATCTTCAAGCCATTATTGATTATATTGCTCTTACGTCTCTGACTCTAATGTTATACAGTACAATGAATTTTGCTTACTTGGGAATTCCATCGAGTGTCAACTGCAGGGTGAACCGACACGGCTTTACTTTTTGAGATATTCAGTAGCCACAGTTAATCTTTTAACAGAAGAAACAATAGAAGTCATCTTTTTGATGACTTCTTTTAATTCTGGTGACGTCATTTTTAAACCATCCAACACGCACAGTTGTAAGGTGTGGGCAAAACAACTCTCTCGCTGAGGAAGATGAAGCAGCAATAAGTCAACGTCCTGATCAGCATCCACAATATCAGTTTCTTCTCTCTGTGGTTCTTCCTCTTTCCGAAGTTGAACAAGAGAAGTGCGAAAAGCACAGATCATTGAGCTTGCATCATCAGAAACTACTTTCTTCACTTTTCTTTGGATTTCATACTTTGCAACAATTTCTTCAAAAGCTGTAGCAATATTCATTGATGTGTGTCTTCCTTTGAATTCTTGGCAACCAAGAATTCGACTTTTGGGTTCAAAATTGTCATTAATAAAATGAAGAGTGGCACCAAAAAACGATTTCATTGGGCGATTAGTCCATAAATCTACAGTCATGTAGAGGACATCGATGCTTTGTATTTCAGAAATAATTTTTTTGTACCATTTTCTTTTCCAATTGTGGAAGATAAATGTTACGCAGAGTTGTTCTACTGGGAATGACGTATCTGAAAAGTTCAAAATACTAATGTAGCCGAATTAGTCAAAAATAATAGATTTGCAACGGAAAACAGCTACTACTGTAGCTAACTAGATCGGAATCCGGCCGCTATGTAGTTTAAAAAGAATGACATAGTTTATACTTTAAGTGAAAGGAAGACCGGAACTAAAATATCGATTAAAATGTTTTTTAGGGCAAGACTTATTTGGGGTTTGCATCCGAAATTAATTTTCGAAATGAAGGGCTTTCGAGAATTACAAGCGGCAGTTGGTCGCAAGCAATCGTAAGAACCAAATTTTTCACAAATTTCTTTTGCTAAAGATGGTTTGATTTATAGGCTTCACATGCAGAGGTCACTTTTGTGAAAGTACTGATTTTTGCCTGAGATGTTTCTGACTTCTGTTCTTATTGAAGTTGAGCTTGTCGGGAATTTGCTTTTTTTTTCATTGTCTCAAGGTATATTTTGTGTTGGTTGAGATGCATGTTCTAAAATAAATTTAATGCAAAATTAAATAAATAAATTCAATTAGTTCTGCCTATAAAAAATATTGTATTTGGACTGGGTGAATTGTTGATCTTTGTCCTTTAACTCTCCGACCCCCTTATCCACTTGGTCCCCTTGGTCCCCTTGCCCATTTTATGTACTTAATTTTTCATCCCTGTCTATTTGCCCACTTGGTCCCCTGTCCAGAGTTTTTTTTTTTTTTCCGGGTTACCTTGGTCACAATTGCGATTATGTTTCACAATCCTATTTTGATTTTAACTTTATGGGCTAGTTTACTCAGATTTTAAATTTCGGTTCACAGGCAAGCTTAGTTTAGTTTTTGAATTTCGGTTTGCAGACAAGCTTAGTTTAGTTTTTGAATTTCGGTTTGAACGTCAGCTCTACCGATGAGCGTTGGTATTACGCGAAACTCGAGTCCAGAGCAGTACGTGGGAAAAAAAAAATTGGGTCTGGCTTTTTAACAGCTGAAGTTAGGAGATGAAGACGCTAGCCTATACCGATAGCTTGGTTATTCTAATTTACCGGTTGAGTTAGCTTAATTCAGGGATCAAGATTCTTTGCATTGTGTCGACTCCTCTTCACACTGATGATGAAGTCAGTTGACTTCGAAACACGGGAATGCTCCCGCGATAGGGGGCTCCGCCTCACCTGCGTCACTAGGGGTTGAAATGATTACCCATTTCGACGCGGAGACAGCATTAAGGTGTTGTCAAATGAAGTAGGATTGTAAGACGTGATGTCTCTGTGAACTATTAAATTAGTTCTGCCTATTTCACTTTAGGAATAATTTAACTTGTTAAATAAATTCAACTTTGGTATAATTTGAGAGAAAAGTAGGAAATAAAGAAAATAATAATTACTATAACTGTTTATGTTTCTGGAAATAAAGAACAGAAATATTTTAAGAAATGGAAACGTAAGTATTAATGATTAGCCAAAACAATCATTTAAAACCTGTTACTGATACTATATCTGGTAGATGAAATGGTCATTTATACAGATCATGGTTCTTTTTATAAAATCTCTTTCATAGAGCAAAATTAGGCCTAGTTTTTTCGCTGTTGAAAAAATTATCACAGATTATTGTTAATTTTTTTGGAAATTCTTACGGATTACTGATCCATAAAACAAAACTTAAAAACTGGCATAAAAAAATGTGTAATTAAAAATTAGCAGCAAATTAGAATCATTAAAATTTCATTCACTGATTGTCAACCTAAAACTATAGGTTTTCGTGTTTCGACCAGTAACTTAGGCCAACTTCACGGCTAGCATTTAGAAGCATAAGTTATTCATCTATACAATTTATTACTGTAACATACAGTGCGATTGAGCTATCGCGACGCGTTTCGACCTTGCTCAAGGGTCTCATCAGGCGAAAAAAAAATAACACATATTTAAACATGCCATGATATAAAACTGCAATTAAAATTTGGAAACAAAAATTAGCAGCAATTTTAAAATCATTGAAATTCTAAACATGCACTCATATAAATCTGCAATTACCAAATTTGGAAATAAAAATTGCATCAATAAACACATCTGCTTTGTCTAAGCAAATTTTAATTGCAGTTTTAAATCATTGCATGTTTAAATATGTGTTATTTTTTTTTCGCCTGATGAGACCCTTGAGCAAGGTCGAAACGCGTCGCGATAGCTCAGTCGCACTGTATGTTACAGTAATAAATTGTATAGATGAATAACTTATGCTTCTAAATGCTAGCCGTGAAGTTGGCCTAAGTTACTGGCCGAAACACGAAAACCTATAGTTTTAGGTTGACAATCATTGAATGAAATTTTAATGATTCTAAAATGTGTAATGTTTCCTCACCTTTAAATGTCGGGTTAAATTTGACCGAACGGGATTGCCTCCTTTGTCTTTATTTCCGCTGATAGGCTGCTTTGAAATAGGACAATGTTTGCACTTCGCTTTTATTCCTTCCTTTTTTGTATGATGTCTCGCTTTTATTCCTTGCTTTTTTGTATAATGTGTGGCTAAAACCTTCGGAAAGCCGTCATCCGACTCATTATCAGCTACAGTTACTACGTCCGCACTTCTTGTAGCTCTCTCCATGTTCGAAAACACTTAATCCTAGTCTGTGGCTTCACGTTTACCATCTGAATAGCACATGACAGAGTTGTAAACGGGTTGACACATAGGCGTCGGCGCAAGACGGCCAGGGCAATGGCACACTCTCTTAAACCTCCTGAATTTCAAAATTTTTTCCATTTTTGGTAGTTAATACTGGATCTATTCTTATTGCCCTCCCTGAAAATTTCTCTGCCGGTACTCTTTAGCTAACAAGTTCAGGCCCAAACCCGAAAAATAATTTCAAGCCCAAACCACTCCCGAAAGTTAAAGTTACGTATGAAAAACGTATGCGGTTAATTGCTCCTTTCATAAGTAACTTTAGTCTGCTCATTCAACGTTAAAGTCATTTCACATCTTCAAACTCCACACAGCTATGCCACGCCGCAATACACTAGATTCGCAACACGCGATAATGAAAGTCTTGCATGATGCTGATAATAGAGCTCTGTGACATCACAACCCACTGTACTCGAGGATTGTAGGACAAATGGGTCCCAGACAAATGAGTTCCCGGACAAATGGGTCCCAGGACAAGTGGGTCACGGACAAATGGTACTAGAACAATACATTCAAATTTGAATATGTTTTTAAGAGATTAAAAAATCAACAGGCAACAATACAGTGTAAAGATTTTGATGAGTAACCACGCTGCAAAGATTTTGATTGAAAGCGCTTATGTCGATCTTTAAAGGGTTTTGTCAGATCTACCGGTAGTTACAATATCTTTCATAAAATAAAATTACTCTAAGCCAGTGATTCCCAACCGGTGGTACGCGAAGGTCTACCAGGTCGTACGCGAGTTGATAATTTTTTTGAAGGTTAATTTTTTATTTTCAGTTTGTAATATTCTATTTTAACTAGTAGGCTACAGCATAATTTTACACTTTCGCCGTTGCAGGTGATAATATAATTAGCGCTTTCAGAGTGTACTGCCGCGCACGCTATTTAAGTAACTGCGCGAAACCCGATATCTGGTATTGCGGCAGCTAAAGTGTTGACTGCGTAATCTACTACAGTACTTGCAGTTTTAAATAATCATTAAATGAGATCTATGACGTAATAAACAACATTTTTGCTTTTGGTCATATCAAGAAACTTTTAAATTTAAAAGGTGAGCAGTGAGTACTGTAGCACATGCTGCAAGTTTTCGCAAAAATTTGTTCAGTAATTTTTGCAAAAATGAAGAATAGAATTCGCAAAGTTAAATTTTACTTTGCAGTCTCACAGCCAAATTTGATTAAAATAAGTTAGTGGAACGCACATTCAAAGCATGACGTTATTTTGGTACACGATGGCAAAAAGGTTGGGAAACACTGCTCTAAGCCCATCACTCCATCAGAATTTTAACGCGTGCAAGAAACTGCCTTTCAAACCTCAATATCTCTACATTAATTACGGCTAGCCAGGGGTGCCCAAAGTTTTTGCGGGGCAGGCCGCGTTACAGTATTCTTGAGCTTTCGCAGGCCGCACAACTTCTCATATTATGTTTGGAATATTTTTATTCCAAAAACTGCATTTTAAGCTCGGTAATTCTCTTTCTAAAAATGGTTTTCCTCATTTTGCAATTTCATAAGCGACCACATAGCTAGCATGAGTAGACGCCTGCGATTCTTGGTTCGACTTTTTGAACATTAACTGTTGTGCAAGAAATTCTCTTGGTAATTTTTCTAGTTTTTGTGTTCTCTTTTTTCTAACCGGAGGCTGGAAAACTTCGTGATTTTTTTGATAATGCCTTTTCAAGTTGTAATCTTTTATGACAGGTATGCTCTTCTTACATGTCAAACATAAAGCATTATCTGCATGAGCAACAAAAAACTACTTAACTGCCCATTGCTTCTGAAATGTGCGCCCCCCCCTCTTCAATACGTTTTTTCTTAGCGGCTCTCATTTCTTAATACTTGATGATTAAACTAAACTTGTGACAACGAAACATTGCGCCAGTTAAAAAAGCTCTTCGTTTTGGAATGCAAACTACGCGGTGAAAATAGCAACATAAATCAGTGCTTTTCAACCGGGTGTATTGTACACCCTAGGGTGTACCAAAATTTTTAAAGGGTGTACCACTATAATAGGGTGTACTGGGGTGTACAACATACCATGAAACAAAACAAAGAATTTATTTTCATACCAGGTGTCACTGTATCATTATAAATAGACAGAACTATCTGACCAGATTGTACTGGAGTAACTTTCCTGTTAAGAGGACCTCTATACACAAGTAATCACAGAGACAATTTAAAAGCGGTGAATCACCAGCCAATTCCAGTGATTTACAATAGTTAGAATTGAACTACAATTTTTTTGTATTTTTTGTTTTAATTTTGGAGCTGCTGTTGCAGAGATATTCAACAAATGCAGAGATATCTCCCTAAAAAAGTTTTTGGAAACTCTGAGTTTTGTTCTTCCCGCCAAAACCTTAGCTCTGTAAACTATAGGCCTACTGTGGTTTTGGCGGGAAGAACCAAACTTAGAGTTTCCGAAAACTTTTTAGGGGGGATATCTTTTTGCATTTGTTGAATATCTTTGCTACCGCAGCCTCAAAATTAAAACAAAAAATATCAAAAATTGTGGTGCAATTTTAGCTATTATAAATTTCCGTAATTGGCTGGATAATTCATCGCCTTAAGCTGATTGTAGATGCTGTGGTGCATTGACACCAGAGTTATAAGTCGGGCCGGGCTTTTCGAGTCGGGTTCGGGCCTAAAGTTGACAAAATTTTCGGCTTAATTCGGGCCTGAGACGTGCTTTTTGTTTTAGGTGTCCAAAAACATAATCAAAATAACTTGGCAACATTGTTAAATTTTTTAGACCTAACTTAACTTATGGGTTTCTTCGGGCATGATTTGGGCTTCAAATTAGGTTTTGGCATAGGTGGGCACAAGTCTGTTAATCGTTAATCCGTTAATAACGAAGCTAACTTTTTCATTAACTCGTTAATCCGTTAAAAAGTTTTTCATGTTAACGGACTAAATTAACTTCCGTTAAGTTCTGTTAACTTCCGTTAAGGTTTTATCGTTAATATCTTGCACCATTTATTCATCGTACCGGTACAAACCAGTTTGCACTGGTAATACTGGTTGCGCATTAGCACGAGTTTTATGGAAGAAAGCGAACAAAGGAGCTGTTTTTAGTGGTAAATAATAAGCTGCAGCCTCATAGGTCTAGTAATTATCGCTGTTCGCAATTTCCAAAGATTTTCCGATTGCAGCTTCGTTTATACATCTGAACTTATTTTTATCTTGAAATTAGATTAGACTGTAAAATGTCACTTCCAAAACACAAAAAGACCATCATAGCAATAAATATTTTTTCCTTACAATCAGCTCAACAGCGTCAATACGTGTTTTGGAAGCGAGTGAATAAAACGAAATGTAAATTACACCCAAATATCAACAAATTAACGGAACGTATTAACTTCCGTTAATCAAAGCTGAAAATAACGGATTAACGTTAATGGAGGTGTGAAGTTTGTTAACGGACTAGTGGTTAACGAAAACGTTTTGCATTAACTTGCCCACCTATGGTTTTTGGGTTCGGGCCGGGTTTGGGCCTGAACTAGTCGGTCCGTTTACAACTTTGATTGACACACAACACGCCATTACGGCATACTTTTGCGACCAAGGATTTTCCGCTCTTGTTGAAATTAAATCAAAAAGAAACGCAATCAAAAATGTTGATACGTTTATGCGAGGAGCTTTGAAATAAGACCTCACGTTTCTCAACAAGCTGATGAAGTTTAACCGCAAAGTTCGCATTGAATGGTTGTTGAAATGATTTATAGGTAGAAATAAATATTTTCCTTTACTGGTGTTTTATTTTATTCCATTAACATTGATGCAATTTCAGTGTAATGTGTCGTAAAGACCGGGGTTTACAAGCTTTTAAGTAAAAGTTGAAAGTGTGCACGATTTCGAAAAACGTTGACAAGCATTGACATAAATGATAAAACGAAAAACGTTACTCCATAGCTTATTTCGTATCTAACGAGGTGTAAGTTTGCTGCTTTCTCATCTCCTTCTAATGACGTCATTAACCAAATAACATTGACGGAAATTGATTGAAAGTAATGTTTGAAAAAGGAAGCGCCAACAGATTTGACAGAAACAATTTTCTGTTGAAAAATTTGCCAAGCATTAATCGAAAGAAACTTAAATCACGAGACCAGGCGGTGGCCGCAAAAATTCGTGGCGCGGGCCGCACTTTGGGCAGCCCTGGGCTAGACTATAAAGTCTCATAAGTTCTTTCGCAGTAGTTGTTTACCATGAAATAATTTTGGTGATGCTGTTACGTGGATTTGGCAATATCCGACTCCATCAGCCAGAAATCCTATCGACTGATTATTCTAAGTGATTATTCTTTCAAACTTTATAAATGCTAAGAAATTGCTTTGAAAAAAAACTTCAAAAAATTTTTAATGTAGTGACTATTTTCGTCGTACCTTTAAACAAGGATGAGGAAGTGGTGGAAGCGGCAAATTTTAATGGTAGCCTAGCGGAAATTGGAAGCAGTAAAAGAGTGCCACTTTTGCTTCCACTTCATTCATTTCGTACCTTCAAAGCTCGAATGTAAGGTACAATTTTTTGGCTAATACTGTATATGACGATAAGTTCTTGTTTGATAAACCAGCTTTGCAAAGAAACCTTTATCAAGGTTTATGGTTCACAAAACAGCCTCAACCGCTATCAATTCAACAATGAACCAAGTATAACCTGCTAATTCATTAAAAAATGTAAACGCTTTCAAAAACTCGCAGTCTTACTTCCAAAAGATTCAGAAAATATCTTCAAAAATTTGTGGCTTCGCCCATTTTTGTAATTTAGGGGCATACATTGATGTAACGCTGCATCCACAAACGTAAACAATTAAAGTTTTCGATTGCTGCATTTAATTTTTCTCACTGTAACAATGTACCGTATTCTTGAAAAAGTAAATAGCGGAGAATATCCTTACTTCATTCAAACAAAGTAATAATAATATTATAGAACTTTCAAATATGGTGCTATTAATAGCGTATATCTTAATGCCGACTACCGCTGCTGCATAAATAAAACTTATTCTAATTCGTTCCAATTACAAAGTTTCCACGTTGGTGAATTACGTACCGGTACCTGATAAAAACTATATACCGGCCAGTTGGTCGAGCGGTAACGTCTTCGTCTCTGAAGCGGTAGGTCTAGGGTTCAAATCTTGGTCCGGTCAAATCGGACACAGCGTTGCCAACAGCTCGCCACCGCTGCAACATTTTGTCAAAAGGAGCTGTGCTTTGGCGTAATACAGGAAGTAATGTATAACAAAAGGTTTGATTTGTGAAAACTAAAATTTGCTGCGTGTGTAAACGAAATCGTTAGGAAAAAACTAAACTTTATCCAATATTCAATTAATGATTTTTTTATTGTAGTAAAAATGTTTAAAACATTGCCTAGCGGCCACGCATTGCTCGTGCCCAGCGATATAATAACCATTATGGCTTTATTTTGGCTTAATAAGTGCTTGTGACGGGGTGTGCGGTTCTCTATTCCTAGGTGTATGATTCAGCACAAATTTACAAGTACATGCTAGCAATAAAATTATCTGCCGTGTCTTTTACAAGTTTCCGAAAATTTGTTTGAAGAGTTTACACAAATTTGACTGCTCAAAGCACCCACAGCGCGAGGAGATTTAAAGGTTGAAAAAAGTTGTTCTGTTAAGTTTGTGTTGGTTCAGTTTTCAAAATAAAACTTGTAATACTGATAACGCTGTATTTTAGTACAAAATGGGCTTTAAAATTTGATTGCTCGGTTTACAAAATGTAGTCAGATTTTTCCACATACTTACTAGCATAGGTGGGCAAGTTAATGCAAAACGTTAGCTTCATTAACCACTAGCTGACTAGTCCGTTAACAAACTTCACACCTCCGTTAACGTTAATCCGTTATTTTCAGCTTTAATTAACGGAAGTTAATACGTTCCGTTATCTGTTAACATTTTCCGTGTAATTTACATTTCTTTTTATTCACTCGCTTCCAAAACACGTATTGACGCTGTTGAGCTGATTGTAAGGAAAAAATATTTATTGCTATGATGGTCTTTTTGTGTTTTGGAAGTGACATTTTACAGTCTAATCTAATTTCAAGATTAAAATAAGTTCAGATGTATAAACGAAGCTGCAATCGGAAAATCTTTGGAAATTGCGAACAGCGATAATTACTAGACCTACGAGGCTGCAGTTTAATATTTACCACTAAAAACAGCTCCTTTGTTCGCTTTCTTCCATAAAACTCGTGCTAATACGCTACCAGTATTACCAGTGCAAACTGGTTTGTACCTCAAGAAAGGTTTGTTCCAGTGCAAACTCGTTTGAACCTCAGCAAAAACTTTTTATCTGGTTTGTACCGTTACGATGAAGAAATGGTGCAAGATATTAACGATAAAAACCTTAACGGAAGTTAACAGAACTTAACGGAAGTTAATTTAGTCCGTTAACAGAACTTAACGGAAGTTAATTTAGTCCGTTAACATGAAAAACTTTTCAACGGATTAACGAGTTAATGAAAAAGTTAGCTTCGTTATTAACGGATTAACGATTAACGGACTTGTGCCCACCTATGCTTATTAGTAATAAGACTTCCACCATACATTTTTATGGTACCCAACCGGTACTGTAGACAGTCTGGGTCTTGTGACGAAATTGACTAGGATCCATTTGCCCGCGACCCATTTTTTCCGGGACTCATTTGTCTGGGATCCATTTGTCCGGAAACCTACTCAAGCGCACGCATGAGAGGAGCGAGAGCGCGTGCACGCTCATACACGGGTCGCAGAGGTTCCAGAAAAAAGCGAACGGCTTATACCTAACAACATCCAAAAGTCGCAACTCATTTATGTTATGCTAGTTTTTATTACCAGTCCAGGGTTGGATCCATTCGTTTTGTTTTTAATTTTTAAATTCAAATTCAAATTCATTGACTGTAAAAAACAAAATTCAAATTCATTGACTTTGCAAAAGTCGAATTCAAATTCATCAACAACTCATGAGCGGATTCAAATTCCAAATTCAATCCAACCCTACTGCGTATACCAGTACGTTCTGTTATTTTATCGCTTGTTGAGCGATAGCTTAGCTTCGTAAAAAAGAGTTGGCAAGAATAGGACTGGTAGGCCAAGCTGGTGTTAGGGCTGCTAAGCCTGCTATAACAGAAGGTAATAGCCTAAAGTCAGTGAGAAATTTTGCGAAATCAGCCTTGTGTGATGTCACAAAATTGTGAAATGCAGGGTTGCCAATGGTACGTAGTCAAACAGATTAAATCGCATTTTCGTCAATAAGGGGAATTGTGGGAAAAGGTTTGGGGCACCTTTATTTTACTTCAAGTAGTTCTCATTTCTTCTATAAAACCGATGTCGAGCAGTGTCTCTCAGCCGTTTTAGCCCCCTGGGGCCTGGGTGGGCTACCAGTTATAAATTGAGGTAATTTTCTCCATGCAAATGTTACGAACTCATTCGTGTTTTGTGTGTTTTAATCCAAATTCAACTGTATGATTAAGGAATTTTTGCTGAAAAACGTCTTATTTCTTTAACATTTTTATCTGAGTTGCTACCACTCTGGCTTAATGTTGGCACCATCGTTTTGATCGTTCCGGTAGTTAACCCCGAATCAAAAACTCTACCTGAAGTTCTTTTTTTTATTTTGTATTTATTGTTAGGAGTTTTTTTTTTGCTGATCTTTTTGAATAAATAGCCACGCACTCCTGTTTTGCTAATTTGCGCAAATCAGGAAATGTTATTTGGAAAGTTGATTTTTGCTGAAAAAAGCGAAAAGAAGATTTTGCTTTTATTGACACTGATAACGCTTTACGTAGGTGTTATTCAGATAGAGCTATCGGCCTTATCGTAGATAGATTATTATTTACTTCAATATTGTGCTTTCTTGTAAGTAACATATCGGTTTTTATCGTGATAAAAGGCTGTGTTACGCAGTGCGCAACCATCTTTGTTTGCCCCATAATATATCAATTTTTCTTGGCTAGCCATAGCGTCATTTGTAAAGGGCAAAGCCGCGTACACTTATGAACTGGTTGCTAAGCATTTCCTGTTGCAAATACAGTAGAAACGGAGAATAGAAATAGTTGCTTAGAGGCAGGATTAATATCAGAAAAAAATTTTAAATGCCTGATAAAGATTTCTATTTTTGACTAGTTGAGCCTTGCGAGCATCAAATTATCAAACCTTGCAACTTGACAGAAATGTCTATGTAGCAGTCCTTTTGAGCAAAAAACATTTATAAATTGAGTATTGGCATGACAGTCTTGCGCAAATAAATGATATTTTGAAATTTAAAGAACTACGACCAACCCATTGTTTCACAAACGTTAAGTGGAAAAATACAACCAGCCAGTTGGTTGAGCGGTAACGCAGTCGTCTCTGGACCGGGAGGTCTGAGTTTAAAATATTGGGCCGGTCAAATTGGACACAGAATTGCCAACGGACCGCCTCCGCTGCGACATTTCTTTTAAAGAAGCTAGGTTGCCCGGGCGCAACGACTCGAAGATGCCCCCGCAAACTCGTTACAAGCTTTGGCGTAATGAATTGATTAATAACGAGTATAATGAAAGACGTGATTTAAAGAAAACACCATAGGTGGGCACAAGTCCGTTAATCGTTAATCCGTTAATAACGAAGCTAACTTTTTCTTGAACTCGTTAATCCGTTAAAAAGTTTTTTCATGTTAACGGATAAAATTAACTTCCGTTAAGTTCTGTTAACGGACTAAACCTAACTTCCATTAAGCTCTGTTAACTTCCGTTAAGGTTTTTATCGTTAATATCTTGCACCATTCTTTCATCGCACCGGTAAAAACCAGTTTGCACTGGTAGCACTTGTTGCGTATTAGCACGAGTTTTATAGAAGACAGCGAACAAAGGAGCTCATTTTTGTGACAAATCATATGCTGCAGTCTCATAGGTCTAGTAATTATCGCTGTTCGCAATTTCCGAAGATTTTCCGATCGCAGCTTCGTTAGTGCATTTGAACTGATTTTTATCTTGAAATTAGATTAGACTGTAAAATGTAAGTAACTTCCAAAACACAAAAAGACCACCATAGCAATAAATATTTCCTTACAATCTGCTCAACAGCGTCAATACGTCTTACAGAAACGAGTGAATAAAACGAAATGTAAATTACACGCAAAATGTTAACGAATTAACGGACTTTATTAACTTCCACTAATTAAAGCTGAAAATAACGGATTAACGTTGACGGAGGTGTGAAGTTTGTTAACGGACTAGTGGTTAACGAAGCTAACGTTTTGCATTAACTTACCCACCTATGAAAAACACATACGTGCAATATCTGCCCTCACATATTGGATTGATAACGTTTAAAGTTGGGGGTTTGAACTTAATTGAACAATACAACAGGTAAGCGTTTTTATTGAGGTTCAATTTTGGCTTGTTTTGTCTATAACAAAGCCCATTATCAACGTTGTTTAGGCAGGCCAGTGCTCTCATCTCTAAAAGGGCAAGCCGAGGATTCAAATCCGTAGCCGGGAGGTTATGCCCAATCTTCAGTGTACAACAGCTAGTTAAATATAACAAAAAATTTGAATTATTTAGGCAAGTAGGTTGTAAGTTGTGACCTATTCTGCGGTTCTTTATTTTTAATACTTACTGCATTCCTTTTGCAGTTGAAAGCGGCTCAGCTGCACGTTTTGAGTTGGCATTTATTTTTCGTGCGATGATCTCGAGAATTTCTGTTATAAATAGCTTTCTGCGGTTTGAAATGTTACTGAGAGAAGTGCTTTTCCTAGTTCTGCGTCATATAATGAGAAGTGTTTCTCAGCAATTTTTTATTCTTTTAGAAGTTATGCCATGCGTTCTCAGCTGAAAAACTTGCCAATCCAAGTTAAAAACTCTTTTTGCTTGTCGGATTTGCTACGCGGCAGAAACAGCACAGTGAAAAAGAGTTCGTAGATATCCGCTTCTCAAAAAAATTATAATCGCTATTATTTCAAATTTGTTCGTTTAAAGAGCAAACAAAAACTAGAATTTCATCATCATTAGCGACTTCTAAGTTGCGGTATCTTCATTAAAAACTTTTTTCTGGTGAGTTTGAAATGTTGAAGTGAAAAAATTTTACTGTTAACCTTACTATTCAACTGCTTTAGCTTACTTAACTATTTAAATTTTGCTCTTAAAAGTAAATTTCGTGTCACATGCAGGGTGTTTCAAAAGTATACACTTTAAAATTTTAATAATTATCTAATGGCTTCTTCAAATTTGTCAAAAGTTTACAAAAATATTTTATAAACTACTAGAAACAGATTACCGTTCTAATATTTTGTTGAATTTATTTATTTATTGACTGGATATAAGACCTCAAAGTGGGAACCTCCAATTTCAAGACATTTCAGCCATCTTCTGAGGCATTCTTGCCCGACACTTTGCAATAAATCTTGTAACTAGTCCACATGATACTATAATTTTTTGTTCCAACTTTTCAAGGTTTTGAGGCCGTTTAGAGTAAACTCTACTCTTTAAGGAAACCACAAAGAAAAAAGTCGCTTGGAGTTAAGTCAGGTAAACGAGCGGCGTATTCCAGAAGACCTCTGCGCCCCATCCATCTATCGGGAAACAACTGATTTAAGTAATCTCTGACTTTCCTGACGTAATGTGCAGGAACTCCATCTAGTTGAAAGTAGCAGTTTTTAACCGAAGCATTATTTCTCAGCTCTGGGAGGAAAAACTTAAATTCTTAGTTAAAATTCACGGTTCAAGAGGCGCTGAGTTTGCTTTACTGATCCATATGCTTCTTGCCAAACAGCAATTTTGCACCTCATTTCTTGGGCTCTTTGTTATTCTGTGGATTGATGAAAAATGCAAACAATACCTTAATTTTACTACTTATCCACACAATGTTCTCTGAAGAAATAAATGCTCTATGATGAGTACCAAAAAATCAAAATTGAAAGTGTATACTTAGTTTTGAGACACCCTGTACTGTATTGTTTTGTATTGTTGTGGTAATTTAATTGAATTTTAACCATTAAGATCCAATCGCTCATGCAAACAAACATATTCATCTTCATTTCTTTGATAAGCACTTACATTTTAAACTTTTTTGTCCTGCCTATGGTATTTCTTGGATTTTTTAAAAGCTTTTTCTTATTTTGTCGTTAAATTTGGTCGAAATTTTTAAGTTTCTCTTTCCGGATTATAAAAATCAGCGCTGATTTGCTTTGTAGTTGCAGTAATATCGAGATACTGTAACTTTTAAAAGTAGAATACAGTACAGTATCACTGTAATAATAGCAACACTATAAAGAAAAGCTGCAGAGTTTTACAGTGCTTACACTCTCATGAAAAGCTTGGACATTTAATGGATGAAAAAGCTGTTAAAAAAGAACATGAAAAGAAAGATTTTGATATTGAACTTAAATTTGCTGAGCAACTGAAAAATGATTATTGCGATGAATCTGGGAAAGAAACAAATCCAGCAAAAGCAGCCGAAGTCTTGCACCAAATTGGATTGATTTATAGAAAACGAAGTCCACACAAACTTTCATTAATCAAATGTGTGGGATTACTAAACGCTTGTATTGTCAGAAATCCACTTAATTTGAACAAAGTTCAAAATGACATTTATGAGGTGTGCCATCATATATTGCACCACGCCAACGCACAAAATCAAACAGCTGATTTAATCAACAAAGCAGCTGAAGTCAAAAAATTGTTTGAAGTAATGAGAGAAGAGGTGGCGGCATACTTAGATAGTTCCAAAGTAGTAAAGATACCACTGGCTGCCCAAATCAAAAACTTGCGTCAACTTGAGACTAACAAAACGTTAGCAATACAGCACATAAACAACATCATTGCTGACAAATACAAACAAATTATGGCAGATTTGAGTCACTTTTGTGAAGATGTAATGGGAAAACCTCCATGCACTTATGCTATCGTAGGAATGGGATCTTTAGCTCGTAATGAAATTACTCCATACTCAGATTTTGAGCACATCATACTCTTGAGTGATGACAAAAGTTACGAATCTTATTTGGAATATTTTCGTTGGTATTCAGTCATTTTTCACACCATTGTTTTAAACATGCAGGAAACAATAATTTCCAGTCTGAATATCAAAACTCTCAACGACCCGGGTTCTCCACTTGGTGACTGGTATTTCGATGCCCACACACCAAGTGGTATTTCATTTGACGAATTGATGCCTCACGCTTGTAAATTTCCTCTAGGAAGAACAGATTCCACGCAACGCAAACCATGGACAACCGAACTCATTAAACCAGTTACTGAGATGCTGGAATATATGAGCTCTGAAGCAGAATTAAAACATGGATATCACTTGGCTGACATTCTTACAAAAACTTGTTTTGTGTTCGGAAATGAGGAGTTGCTGAAACTATTTCAAGATGGTGCTAAAAATTATCGTCGAGCACGAACAAAGCTAGAAACAATTGATGTGGTTAAAGAACAAGTCAAAAAAGATATGAGCAACTTTTCAACACGATTTCGTCTTGCAAAACTAAAATTGTACGATACTATTAACATCAAGCAATTGGTTTATCGAAGTACCACGATTTTTATTGCAGCATTAGCTAGGGTGAATAACATCTCGTCAAACTCATGTTTTGATGTTATCAACGAAATGGCCGAAAACAAACAAATCACTCAAAATATGGCTCATCATTTGTTGCTTGCAATTGCTATTGCATGTGAAATGAGATTGAGAGTTTACATAGAAAAAAAATCGCAGTGCGACAATGCAATTAATGTAAAGAAAGACGGTATTAGCAAGTTTTTGGACATTGTCGGTTTACAAAGTACCGTAAGTTACTTTCAAATTGCTTACTGCTTGCAGTGTGAAGTAGCAAAGCAGCTTCATTTTACCAAACTTCATTTTTATTCCGATTCACAACTTGTCAACATTACTATCAGTTTTGCGTTTAACCTCGTCAGTGATATAGAATTATCGGACCAAAATGATAAACTAAAAGTCGCTTGGAATCTGCTTCAATTTGATTTTGATTCCTGCATTGACCAACTTCAAAAGACAAACTGGACTTACGACGTCACAAAAGCAAGAAAGGCCACTGATTTAAAATCGATGGAGTCTTTGGCAAACTATCTACATAAAACACAAGTGTATGATGAAGCTTTGGAATTCTTTAACCAAATATTGATGGTCTATCGAAGCAAATCAACTGAGGAAACTAAGGATCCCGATATTGCTCGAGTATATCACAGAATCAGCTATTGCATGTCGAGGTTGCGACAATTCGACGAAGCGCTGATAGCTGCCGAAAAGTCGCTCGAGATTTATCAAAACATATCGCTTGATCAAGAGAGAGATGATGACGTTGCAAATGGCCTTCACAACGTAGGATACCGCCAGATTAAATCACATCGTTGTGATGATGCATTGCTATCCTTGAGCCAATCTCTTTCAATTTGGCAGAACACATCAAACAATGTGAAGATAAATCGTGGATTTGCTTTCACACTCCATGACTATGGTATTTGCCTTAGAGACCTGGGTCAGTTGGATGAAGCGCAAAAATGTCTCAAAGAAGCGCTTGAGATCATTCAAACTAAATCACTAGATTCATCGAAAGACAGTGATGTTGCGTTTCTGCAATTTGGTCTGGCTGAAAGTTTGTTTGAAATGAAGCAGTTTGAAGATGCACTTCAATATTTTACGGAATCTCTGATCATTAGGCAAAACATTTCGCGTGGCAAACAAGAAGACTCGAGTATCGCATGGCGACTTTGTAAGATCGGTTATTGTCATAAGGCTTTGGATCAATTGGACAATGCCCTGAGATACTTCAAACAATCACTGGAAGTCTACAAAAATAGATCGCTTGATCAGCAAAAAGATACCCAAGTTGCTTTGCTTCTACACGAAGTCGGATCCTGTTTGGTTGAAATGCATCATTATGATAATGCTTTGAAATATTTGCCAGAGTCACTTGGTATTTATGAACAATTGCCACCGAACGAAGATATTGCTGCTAATATATCAAGCATTCGCAGCAAAATTGAAGAATGCAAGCGACAATGTGATTATGGTTGATACAGTATGGTTGAATTTTTGAACTATTGGGTTATTTTGATTACCTTTTGTACAAACCTTTTTTTCATCTTTTGAGTCGACTAGATAGAGCGTCTAAAACTGAAACAGTAGACTCAAGTTCAATTCCCGATCGGGTCAAACCAAAGGCCATAAAAATTGGTATTTACGGCTACCCTGCTTGAGGTTCAGCAATACAAAAGAACGGTGTGAAGCCTCCACCGCGTGCGTCAGACAGATCTTGATGATGCGAAGATCAAAAGGCCCTTTTGCTGTCTCCTGGCCAAGGCAACTTGGTAAAAAAAAGCATGCAATAAAAATAATGTTTTATAGGACAGAAGCACCACTGTGTTTCCACCAGTTTTGGTTACTTATGTGGTTATTGGAAACTGCTTTTTTATGTGTTCGGTATTATTTTAATGTTTCCCCGCAAAAACATTGAGAATCCACTTATTCAGCGGATGGTATCAGTAATTGTTGTCGTTTGCGTGGTGATGTAGAATGTCCTGAAAAATGCCGGTAATGGAAATGACAGTAGGCCTACTAAAAAATACCAGAACTGAAAATGCCAAAATTAGACAATTATGGTATCGAAAAATCGTAGTATTGAAGTGTTGCCAGACAAATTGCTGCTTCTAGGTCCTAGTACGTGTCCCAGTGTCCGAATGTCTGGGCAATGCTGCCGTCCTAAACAAATAGGTGGGTTGGATTCGGAAGCTTCGTTGTAGGTAAGCTCTGGAGATGCTAGGATAGACTCATGAAATGTCTCAATTTTCGGCAGTATTAGTTGTGCCCACCGAAATTTCGTCCAAAATTTAGGTCAAGACCAAACAAAGGTCTTCATCGAGATTTAGTCCAATTTTCGACCGAATTTCGGTGTGGAACCCTCGTTAATCAGAGACAAGCGAAGGGTATTGCGTAGTTCACTAAGCTGGAACCTACCCTACCAAAATAACTAGGTAGACCGAGTCTAACCTCGATGAAAGCACTGTTTATGGGAAGAGTTTGTTGTAGTTAAAGTGCATATTTATCCTTCTGTAATTGGACAGCGTCAGATATTTAAATTTTAAACGATCCGCACTTTTTTTTATTGCGATGACTATTTTGTGCTTGGAGGAATCTGCATCTGTTTAGGAGTTCCCAGTAATCCAACGTTTCTGTAAATTTCTTCAAATTTTTGTCCACTGAATTTGCTCCTTGTTTGCTGCTAACAGGGTACCGAAACCCGAGGGGCATGGGGGGATATTTAATATAAATTTAAACTTTAAACCCCCACTTTTTTGGCTTTCTTTTGATATACTGCCGTAAATTTTCAGCTTTTTTCCCTTTCTAAAATATCATTGCTTCCTCGATGGAATAATCGTTTTCAGGCTCTATTTTCAAAAAATTGTTGCGACCTGTTTCCAAAATTGGTCGAACTTTAGCATACCTATCTTCTTTTCTGATGTTTGTATTGTCACAAAAGTGGATGTAACGGCTCAGCTTGTCAAAACGCTTTACAGGCATTAGATCAGTAACAACGCCAATTCGGCAGTCATCATCCCAATAGTCCCGATATGCTGAGAGTTTCATGACTACCATTCTCAACAGCATTGCTAAAATGTCTTCATTTCATCAAAATTATTGTGTATATATGTGCCTGTGCACTGAGCTGAGTAGGCCTATAAATTCCTTTGTTAAACGATAAGATTAATTTTGTTGTCATCAAACAATTGATTAAAATAATCAATTGAAGACGATACATGATTTGGAATCGTGAACTGAAAATCCAGCCGGCTTTTAGTTTTGCTTGAGTGGTCGCCATTCAACCATTTATATTTGTTTTCTGATTGTTTTTTCTTTTTTCTTGGAATTGATGTGCTGCTGGTGGGTTGTTGCTGATGAGTTTTATCATCTGGATGCTGGTCATCTTCATCACTAGAGGAATCATTGGCAAGATGACTCGCATTATTTGACACTGAAACACATTCTTCGTCCTCCGAATCAGAATAATCACACTCTGATACATCTCCTGCTGGATGAATTACTGCTGTTGTTTGACCTTTGCGCTCGTAAAAAATAACAGTCGAAAAAGCCATATATAACAGCTGGATACGTAATAAATCATACCCACACATTCAAAGTTCAACAATATTGGTGCTTTAGCCTTCTAATGCTCCAACACTGCGTTGCTTTTTCTCTGCCATATATCACATGGTACCGGTACTAGCGATTTGAAAATACCTTATTTTTTAGCGCAAGGAATATGGATTGCTACAACTCAATGATGCAAAATAGCCGATACTTTGCCCATTATTTCATTTGCCTCAATCTTCTTCATCGCCTTACCTCTACCACTAGCAGCAGCAAATACTATTTTTAAGTCTGAACTGTGAATAAAACGCTAATGCTGCCTTAAAAATTGCGCCAACACGTATACCTTAGAATTGTTGCCTAAGATTGTAATTTACAATTCTGGATGATGTAGCCATTTGGCTACTAAGATACAAAACGCTGCGAAACTCTCAATTACCAACGCTGTTTCACAACTAAAGTATTTGATGCTGAAAGAGGACCCAATATACAACTTATAAACTGTGCTAGCACCAAACTTCAACCTGCTTGACTTCATAATTTTTTTAGTTTTTAGGAGCCACTTTGCATTTCTCTGTCAACCGTTGCATAGCTTACACTCGACATTAGAGATGGCAACAACGCAGCTTACGCGGCCGCGCGCTGTTGTTGGTGCACCGCGCCGCGCAGCGTGGCAACTAAAATCTGCTTTACGTAACAGCGTCAGCGCAGCGCCGCGTACAATAATTCTTGACATTTTTTTTACAATTATTGCTCGTGATTTTCTCTATGAACAACAATGGTTAGTCTGGATGTAACTATTATATGAATTAAAGACAATGCATGTTACTAAAACAGTAAAAGATGCCTTCGGTTCAAGGTTCAAGTTTATTTTTTCAGAATTCGGAGCATCCTAGAATCGGCTATTTTGGCTACAAGAAACTTAGTTTTGATCGGCTGAACCATAGATCTTACAACTGAACGTGTTTCTTGACACCAACAAAAAGATTTTGGTTCTGGTAGGCTAGGCTAGGAAAGGTTTAGAACGTTCGGTGAGAACATGAAACAAAGGCGGACAAATGTAGAAGAAACAGGTTTTTGGGAAACAATCATCAGAATAGAGGCACAAAATAAAGCCTAGCGACATACCCACCAGAGGTGGAGTCCTCGAGGACGTCCTTGGCCTCGAGAACACATTTTCAAGTCCTTGGCCTTGGCCTCAAAGCCTCAAGTCCTCGAAAATTACCCTGTCCTCGGCTAGAGGACAGTACTATTTTTTAAACCGTTAAAATTTTGTAGATCGGCTGAAAAATGTTTTTCTAGACCATTTTTTTTTTGGAGATCGACCGAAAAAAATTTTTTGAGACCTTTTTTCGTAGAAAAACACTTGCATTTGTGTCCTTGGTCCTTGGCCTCGAGCATTCCTGTCCTTGGCCTTGATTTTTTTTGTATCCTTGGCCTTGGCCTCAAGCCTTGTGTCCTCGACTCGACCTTTGATACCCACTCTGAATGCAGTCCGCCTTTGGTAGCCTATTGGTACAAGCCCAAGGCTAGACAACGGTTTCTACTACACATGCGCTTGCATTTCAGAGTGACAGAGTTAGTTCAGTGTAGCCTATTCGTCAACAGATCATGGTATCAAGGATTTGGCTTTCGGTCCTATGTCTGTAGCCTATCTCAGATCTGGTAGGCCTATGCAGTAGAGTACGAAGACTAGGCCACACAAATTTCAAACGACAGAAAATCCTACATAATAGCAAAATTTATTCCACAATCAAACACACTTGCAAACGCCAAAGGTATAAATAATAATACATAAGGTAGTTACAATTATTTTATTCCTCTTTTAAATACGTCAAAAGCTCAAAGATCTATAAAATATCAAGGTCCTCTGATTTGGAACGCGTTGGATGCCGATTTAAAAACATGCAAGACATTGCAATCTTTCAAAGCAAAACTTAAAAACTTACTCTTGCAAAAATATGATCAAGAAACATAAGCTTGAATATTACGACTATAGTTTTTAGTTATTTTTTTTAATTTTTTTTAACAATAAGAGATTCCTGCTTCTCCCCTTCTCCCTCTTTCTTTCCTTCTCCTCTCCGCCGCTATTGTTTGTTTGTTTGTTGGTGTGTTCTCAAAAAAAAAAAAAAAAAAAGATTAGATATTACTGAACAAAAAGTAAAGCTTTAATGACAATAGGTGGCTGCAGACACGAAGACAAAATCAGTCCCTTCGCAGTCTCCTTGTACCTGTTTTGCTATAATTTTTACCTTGCTCTGATTTATGCTGAATGTGTTTAATTTATTTTCATTTTGCATAACTTTGTGGGTTTGTGCTGTTTATTTATAACAGGTAACAAAATAAAGCTGAGTTCAGTTCACTTCAGGTACATCCAAGTGCAGTAGCTTGTGACAGCATGCAGAGCACGTGATACCTTATCTTTCATTATTTGAGCTACTGGTTCAGGATTAGTACAGTAGTTGCATGGAATCATCATGTAGAGTGGTAGATTGTTTTCCATTGCCGAAACATGGTGAAGAAAAACCGATAGAAAACACACTCAAGGCAGATTAAATCTCGAAGGCCTATAATTAAAACGACTGATCTTGCGTCGCATATTTTTTAGTTTTTACTCGGCCATCTTCAAAGTTAACGAGTGCGAAGTTTCAGACTTTTACTTATAACTCTAGAATGGTTTGGTCAAGCCATAGGTGTAGCCAAGGGGGGAGGGGGGCCCGCTCCCCCCCAATTGAAATGCTACCAATGATAAAAATGTCACGAAAAAGACTATCGTTCCTTCTGTTTCAGTTTCTTTTAGCATCTTCGCGTACAACAGTACAGTAGTACACGCATACGACAGTAAATCACAACAATATTGATCCAGGAGGCCCGGACCCCCTCAATTTAATTTTTGCCTACCAATTTAAATGGGCTCCCTTCAAAAATACTTAAATGGGCCCCAACAATGATATTGATCCAGGGGGCCCGGGGCCCCTTTTATTTCATTTTTGCCAACCAATTTAAATGGGCCCCCTACAATAATGTCTAAATGTCCCCCAGTTTAATTGGGCTCCCAACAATCTTATTGATCGAGGGGACCTCTCAATTTAATTTTGACCAACCAATTTAAACGTATAACTCGAGTGAAATTATCGGTTTTTGTCCTAAAAGTTGCTTACCCAGGCCCTCATCCTCATGTAACCTTTTCATGAACGTAATGCAATAACCAGGGACGGATCTAATAGATGGCTCAGTGCCAGGGGCCCCGCGCTCATGTAAGACTTTTTTTGATCTTCATCTGTAATTGGCAGGAAAATATTGCGAAAATCCCAAAGTGCCACGGGTCCAACTCAATGTAAATCCGGCCTGGGCAATAACATGGTTAGTAGGCGTAATCATCTATTGTACATTTTGCAATGACAATTCACCTCCACCTGGCCAGTTTCTATGCAGCAAATACTTTTGAAAAAATTTAGCTACAGTAAGGGGAATGCTCATTGACCAAAATTTTGAATTAAGAGGGCCTGGGGCACCTGGCCCTATTTGTACTCCTATAACTGATTATTTTCATGACAAAACAATAATCTCCAAGGAAAATTTTCGAGTGGATTGTTATTCGCGGTTAAAATATTGCAGGAGGCAATGTACTTTACCTTCCCCAACCTGGACCAATTCACTTACAAAATTTAACCCCAAAATGCAAAATTTTTAACGTGTTTTGGACTTAAATTGCAAGCAAAAGAAGGACTGAACAGCTTAATTTTTTCAATTGGCTTTGAAATGTTAAAAATCTAGTACTTTTAAATGAAGTTCTGAATACGTGCAAAATGTGATCCAATGGTGTTAAAACAGCTTTTTTTTCAAAAAATTGCCCAGCGGCTGGGGGCGCATCCCCAGACCCCCATAACCCCCGGCGGCTGGGAACTCCTCTACCAGACCCCCATTAATAATCGGTTTGAATTACAGTACACTTCTTTAATTAAAACGTTTCTTAGTTTAGAGATTTTCACATTTTAACTCTTGGTTTAAGCTCAACTTTTGAACGAGTTCCTAGTTACGTGCCAACACCAGAACACGGCTTCTGATCTTCCATTCTACGACATCTTTGCCCCCACAAAAAATTCCTCTTTCGAAGTTTCTGATGACATCATTGCATGTGATTTGGGCCCCCCCAATCAAAAATCCTGGTCAAGCTACATGAAATTTTGATAGCAGTTTGAGATTCATAAGTTATTTGTTTGTGCCAAATTTCAAGGCAATGAGTCCCGTAATTTCAGGTTTAGAACCCGAAAACTACCCCAAAAGTTTGGTGTAAAAAGCGGTTTTATTCAAAAACGGCTTAAGTACGGCAAAACATATTTCACATGGTTATATGTCGTAAGATACTCCTTCATCCCTACCTACACTTTTAGCCGCATCAAGTTTTTTTTCTTTTTTTGCTTTCTAAATCTTGTGCGCTGTTTTTCTCCTAAATCACACAACATCGATATCTAATTTTTGTAAAAATTTGTTGAGCTGCAAATGCAATTTTGTCTCCTGAAATTTTTTGAGGCTTCTACCAAGAGCCCCCCAAAAATGGGCCCCTAAAAAACTAATTTTTTTAATTGCTGAAGCTAGGGTGATAGTCTTTTGTTTACATCAGTAGATATTTAAGCAACAAATAATTTGACATAGTATGGGGGTACCCCCCCAGGGGCCCCCAAATGGACTACCCAGAAATCAGTTTTTTGAATGGCTCAAGCTAGGGCATTGTTTTTTGATCGGCAGATGTTTAAAAAACAAATATTTTGACTTGGTTTGAGAGAGCACCCTTTTGAAAACTCTCCAAAATGATACCCCTAAAATCAATTTTTTTACATGTCATAAGCTAGAGAGCTAATTTTTTTTCTGATGTAAGAAAAAATTTAAAGGATGTATAACTTGCGGTGCGGAGCGGTGCAGCGTGAACTTACGAGGTCTGTTCAAAAAGTTCGTAGACTGAAGTCATAACACAATTAGCCTGTTTACTTGTGCACTTTTGGGAACCAGTGCTTAGTTCTAGTGCCTGAATTTTGCTGAGTCAAACACAAAAAAGGTTCTTTGACGTAATTCAGAACCTTTTTTGTGTGTGACTCAGCAAAATTTAGGCACAAGAACTAAGAACTGGTTCTCAAAAGTGCACATGTAAACAGGCTAAATATGTACTTTCTACAGCAGTTACAGGTCTGGGTCTCCTTCAAAGTACTCTCCTTCCCAACGCACACACTTATCCCAGCGGTGTTTCCACTTGCTGAAGCAGTCTAGGTACGCTTCTTTTTTAATGCCCTTGAGCTCCTTCGTCGCATTTGCCTTAATCTTTGGAATGGTCTCGAATCTTCTTCCTTTCAAAGGTCTTTTGAGCATGGGGAACAAAAAGAAATCACATGGAGCAAGGTCAGGTGAGTAAGGGGGGTGGGAAGAACAGTGATGGAATGTTTGGCCAAAAACTTACGAGTTCTGAGGGCTGAATGGGCTGGAGCGTTGTCATGATGGAAAAACCAGTCACCACTCCTCCACAATTCTGGATTTTTCCGTCGGATGGCATCCCTCAGACGTTTCAAAACTTCAATGTAGTAGGTCTGGTTCACTGTGGAGCCTTCAGGAAGGTACTCGTGGTGGACAACTCCACTAGCATAAAAAAAAAAAAACTGTAAGCAGCACCTAGATTTTTGATCGAATTTGGCGAGCTTTTTTGGGTCTGGGGGATGTTTTGCTCGTCCACTGTGAAGATTAAACCTTTGTTTCCACGTCATAACCATAAACCCATGACTCATCACCTGTTATGATCTTTGACAAGAATTCTTTATCATTTTCTGAGTGATCAAGCAAATCCTGACAGACTTGAACACGATGAGCTTGTTGATCACTTGTCATCAGACGTGGCACAAATTTTGCAGCAACGCGATGCATCTTTAATTCTTCGGTCAAATTATGGTGGCAAGAGCCTACCGAGATCCCACATTCTTCAGCAAGCTCTCTTACAGTCAGACGTCGATTCGCTCGCACCAGAGTGTTGATTTCATCAATGTGTGGGTCATTAGTTAATGTGGAAGGACGTCCAGAACGCTCAGCATCTTCAACAGACAGCCGACCATTCTTGAAACGTTTATGCCACCTGAAACATGCCGCTCGCTTCATGGCAACATCACCGTAAGCCGTGTTAAGCATGGCAAACGTTTCCGTAGTAGATTTTCCCAGCTTGACACAAAATTTCACAGCAAATCGTTGCTCTTTCAAGTTATTCATTTTGAAAAAAATTTGTAAAACTTAAAATCCGACGAACTAAAAACTACCCTTAACTTAACTGAACATAACCAGCACTAAAATAAAGATATCTGCAATCAGAAAATGGCGTCATAATGAGCTGATCTCTGTGAACCTAGCGACACCAAGCGAATGCACCTGGAACAAATGAGAGCTGCGCAGTTTAAACAGTATACGAACTTTTTGAACAGACCTCGTATGTGTGTTCGGATGCGGTGCGGTGCAGCATGCAGACAAGGTTTGCGGACGCAGCGCAGCATGTGGATGCATTTTTTGTTATCCGCGCCACCTCTACTCGACATAGACTGAATGAAAAAAAGGCGCTCTCATGTGGCGCATTACGTCATATTAAAGCTAATCGGTAACTTTAACCATATCGGGACCCGTTTTAAAATCTGATTGAAATTTCGCCTGATTGTGCAATCATATAGCCATTTGTCATCAAAATAGCAAAAATGGTTAACAGAGTACAGCCATACAAGCTACAGTTGGGTAAAATAAAGAAAGGATACGCTCGTACGCGCTTACAATTTTACGCCGAGATTGGTTAATCAACAAAGACATGATATAATACAATGTAAAAACCTGTGCACGTATGCATGAAATAGTACTTAATATGATGATTGTCAAGACTCACAATCCCATTGTTTAGGCGGTAGATCATGCTTTTCTGAAAACACTCGCACGAACGATTAGCTTATCTTCCACTCCAAAGATATTTCTATGTAGGCTGTAGATTTCAGAGCTGGTTGATTAGTACGTATACACACGCTTACAACTGGTCGGGTGGTAATTGCCTACCTATTGCGCTACCGGTACATCAGATATTATTTTATTGGTTCCGAACTTTTAGATGCTTTTCTTGCACAAAACTTTGCTGAATATTACCTTACTGTAAAACATAGGCATAGCCAGAATTTTTGATTGGGGGAAGATTGCATGCACTGACGTTATCAGAAATTTTCGGAAAAGGAACTTCTTGCGAGGCAAAGATATCGTAAAATGGATGATCAGAAGCCGTGGCCTGGTTTTGCACTTTACCAGGATTTTGCTGAAGAGAGAGGGCTAAAACCAATAGTTAAAAAAAGTGAAAATGCTGAAATTGGGAAATGTGTTAAGCAAACTAGATTAAGTGAAACGTAGCTCAGACGGGGGCTGAGGGCAAAGCCTGCTGCCGCTGGGTGATTTTCTGTATTTTTTTTTTAATAAAGCTATTTAATGTCATTGGATTACATTTCGCACGTGTTTAGAGCCATTGAAAGGAACTAGATTTTTAACATTTGAAAGCCAATTGAAAAAATCAAATTGTTCAATTCTCCTTTTACTTGCAATTTAAGCCAAAGCACGTTTAAACTCTTGCATTTTGTTATTAAGTTTTGTAAGTGCTTTAGCCCAGGTAGGGGGAAGAAAGGTACAATGCCTCCTACAACATTTTAGCAGTAAATAACAATTCACTCGAAGATTTTCGTTAAGGATTTTTGTTTTGTCTTGAAAACAACCAGTTATAGGAGTACAGGTACTGCCAGGAGGACCAGGCCTTCTCAATTCAAATTCAATAATTTGTTCAATAAGCATTTCTGGCTAATTTTTTTTTGCAAAAGTATTTTGTCGCATAAGAACTGGCGAGGTGGAGGTGAATTGTTATTGAAAAATGGTGCAATAGATGGTTACGCTCACTAACCATAGTATTGTCCTGGCCGAATTTATATTACGCGGGGCCCCTGACACTTTACGGATTTTCGCAACATCTTCCTGCCAAATATAGATGAAGATCAGAAAAAGTCTCACCATCTGAGTGCGGGGCCCTTGGCACTCTTCCATATGGTAAACCTGTTCCTGGTTAATGCATTACGTTCATAAAAAGATTAGATGAGGGTCTGAGATAGCAACCTTTAGAATAAAAACCCTTAATTTAGCACGAGTTATACATTTAAATTGGTAGGCAAAAATGGAATTTAGTGGTCCGTCTCCCTAGATCAATATTATTGTTAATTACTTTTGTAAGCGTGTACTGCTGTACGCGAAAATGTTAAAAGAAACTGAAACTGATAAACAATAAGCTTTTTTGTCTTATTTTTATCATTGGTGGTATTTCAATTTGGGGGAGGCCCGGGCTCTCCTGGCTACGCTTATGATGTGGAAGGTGATTGACAGACTGGGAGCCAATACATGGGATATAATGTTAATTTATCTTTATTATTTTGATACGTTTATCTTTGTCGCAACTTATTTTTTGCTTCGTTCAAATCATGCTGCCTTAATTGCCTAAAATCGCTTGCTTTTGTATACTCGGTTTCAAGTGGAATCAATAATAACAGCAGCTGCACCTGAACGTCTTGCGTGTAATGTTATTGTTGTCGTAGTGCATACTTTTCTTCCTGTCATCAGACAGCTCAGACGCTAACGACTGGACTTTTCATTGCAATAATTGTAAAATATTGCACGCCTCTACCGTAAATTTCTACTTTGCCGCGAAGAGATTCGAACTCTTGGAATTAGTTTATAGAAGATTTGAACGTAATGCAGTATGCAAATTAGTATTTCTCACAGCTACTGCATGAAGCAGCGAAGAATCGTCCAAACTGACCCAATTTTCTGTTTTGCGTTTGTTGCACATCCTCTTTGTAACGGTTATACGTTCAAGTTAAATCAATCAGTTAGCAGTTGAGTCGAGTCGACGTAACGTTAATTATTTTTATTGTTTAAACCGACTAGCTGAGTAAGTTGTTGAATTTGAAAACTGCAACATTGAAAATCTTTAAGGTACGTACGTTTTCATTATGATTATGAACATGATAATTTTAACAGATAAAAATTTATTGCTAACAAATTTGATCTTGTTTGGAAATAGTAAAGCATAGCTTGCTCTGCTGCCTTCCTGCACGTTAAATAAACTTGAGTTGTGTTTTCACTTTTAATGATACTGAGATATTAATTGTTAAACTGTGTAAACCTTGATAACTCACGTCCTGAATGCAATTACACCTCTCACTTATTACGTTTCACTTAATGTCTCTAATTGAATTATATAAGCTTATCCCTTGCCCTTCAATTTACGCTTGGAATTTAAATTGTAGAGCAAACCACGAAATCGCCACGCCACGTTACTGCACTGTCAGCTGTTGTCCGCACTGTGATACCTTTTCTCTCCGTCACTGTAACATCGTTTAGGCGAAACAGTTTGGTACGTTAAATGATTGAAACTACCGATTTCAAATGTTAATGATTGTTTACTTAATGTCGGTTAATAAATTCGCATAGTTATAAAGATTTCTCCTAAATATCTTCGTGTAGGATGTTTTTTATTGTTCCCATAAGTAAGCCTTTTTGTAATTATTGTGTTATGTGCTCTATGAAGTTTTGCCTATGCGCTAGTGTTTATTTTTCTCATTGTTTTTTAAAGAAACCGCTCGCTCGCTTGCTCACTAGCTTATTTACCCGTTCTTTGTTTTACCCTGGCCGTCTAATAAACAACGATTTGATTTACACGTTTAGTGGAGAATCGGACAGGCGTTAAAGAGACGAATCGAGATCCGAGTTCCGAGAGCGTTTCGCTGTTAGCTAATCACCTTTGTTGGCATCCGGAGTGCACCCAAACCACTCAATAAGACGGCTACGCAACAATAACTACTTTGAGGTTGAAGGAATCCGCACCTGTTTTGGAGTTTCCACTGATTCAATGCTCGTGTGGATTTCTTCGATTTCTTGTTCATTGAATTTGCTGCTTGTTCAAAGCCAGCAAGCAGAGATAATCATCGTAAAGTGTCTTGTCCAAGGAGGTAAAGCGTCATATCAAATATAGCTGGCTACGTCAACGAATGAATGACGCAACCAACGTAACAAGGGTACGGGTTGAATCCAGATCGTGCGATTGGTATCATTGTAAAAATGCAACGCCTTTGCCCTCTTATCCACGCTGCCGACTGTCGACATTTGCAAGCAGTAGCGTACGCAGGATTTTGGAAAGGGGGGCAGGAAATTTGAAAATAAAGAAGACCAAAAGAAAAATTTCTCCACTCAGAATCAGTACGTTTTCCTGCCCAAAATTAAGTGAAGACCAAAAAAAAGGTCTTCACTCAAAATTAGTCCGGTTTTTGGCCCAAAATTAGGTGAAGAACCAAGAAAACAGGTCTTGACCCAGATTCTGTCCTTTTGTGTGCTCAAACTTTCTGCCCAAGTTACAAAGGGGAGGCGGGGGCCATGCCACAATTTTGCATACTATTCTATGCCAATTATACTATCCTGGCAACCCAAAGGGGGGCCATGGCACCATGGCCCCCCTAAATACGCCCCTGTTTGCAAGGTGCATTTGCGACATTACTGTATATTGCCTAAGGATGATGGAGTAATATAAGTGGTGTAATTGTAAGATATTTGGTAAAAAAACATAAAACAGTTAAAAGTGTTGTTCATCGACTACAGACTACAAAGGATATCAGCGAATTAGAATGCTGATTTTCAAAGGTGGAGTCTAGGACCCAACGTTCGAGGCCAAGGGCTCAAAGTAATCCAAGGCCAAGGACCGACTTTTCGAAGACAGACCCTTTCGAGGCCAAGGACCAAGGACACAACTTTTAGAGACTGCCAATTTTCTGCTTGAATTCAGGCGATCTCAAAAGAAAAAAAAGGTCAACGTCCAAGAAATTGCATATTTTTTGCGTGAAATCAGGCGATCTCAAAAAAAAAACTTACCGCGCAAGAAACAGAGAACTTCATATATTTTCCTTGCTTTTCAACGGATCAAAAGATAGTATATAAGCATATTGTCCTCAAGCCAAGGCCAAGGACTTCATAATGTGACCTCTAAGCCAAGGACGTCCTCGAAGACTCCACCTACGTTAATTTCATTACCTTTCGAATGTCAAAACTCCATCAGCAGGGCTGACGTAAACCAAATTATAGGCTACTGATACGGAAACCATAATCAAAATCCGAAACAATTCTGACACTGTAGGGAACCAACAATTGAAAAAAAATTTAACATATAGGACAAAGAGACCAGAAAAAACTAAACTAAACAAAAATAAATAACACATGATTTCTTCCACCCTTTTCATTTGTTGAATTAACTTTGGGAAAACCTTGTGCTCTATCTTCTAAAGTAAGAAGATCAACATAGATTTTAGTATTTCGGTTCCCCTTACCAAAATTTTCATAATGGAAATTCAACTTTGAAAGTGGCTGGTAAATAGAGGCTTCGTCAGTCTGATTTCTTTATTTATATTGAGTAGATTTTAAAATATGAAACACAACACAATAAAAAATCTACAACATCCGCAAGGCAGTGGCGTCGCTGGGGGGGCGGTCCGCCCCGGGTGTCACCATTTCAGGGTGACACCATTTGCTTTTTTGAGACCGAAGCCCACTGATTGGTAGGCAAAGATCTTTTTTTTTTGGTCATCACATACTTTCGGACTGAAAACCAACTCGTTTAGCAGCGGAGACTTTTTTTTGTTTTGTTGGTCTTCACCTATATTTTGATTGATAAAGGGTGCCACCACAAAATCCCGCCCCGGGTGCCACCATTCTTAGCGACGCTTCTGCTGCAAGGTCAATAATCATGATTTTAAAATTATGTCACGAATCTCCATCAGCCAAGCAAAGCAAGCTGAAAAAGTTTCAAGCTATGATTTACCGGTAGGTGGTAGAATGAAGCTGAAAAAATTGAACTTTTTTTTAAACAAGACCAACATCAATTCCGAAAGCGCACAAGACATTTTTTCAACACAGGTATTTACAAGCACCTGGAAATTCGCATGACAGAAAATCGAATCTTTGTTCTTGCGAGTTTGAAACTGTTTTGCTGTCGAGTAAAGCGGTTTTGCTGCATCACTGCGACAACATTGTGCTTGAATTTTTGTTTTTCGTTATCCGACCGCTGACGCTGACTTAGGGCATTGCGTTTCAAACCTGTATATAGTTGATTGAATTGAGAAATTGAGCACAGCTCAGTAATTAGCCGTCATTTTTTTTTCAAAACAAGGCAGGCAACGCCTTTTAAGTTTGTTCTTAAATTTTGAGCAAAAATTAGCCTCGCGTTCTTGTCCTAAAAAAGTTTTCCTGCACGAAGATCACTCGTCATTGCACGATTTTTGTTCGTTCAGTTTTCAACATTGCCACGACTTTTAGCAAGACCAAGCAACAAACGTAATAATGTTTAAATTGGTTTCAGTAAGGTGTTTCCTCGAACTGCTAGGGACAAGCTAAGCAGAATGTTTGCTCTAACGTCAAAAATTTATTATTTTGGTTTGGCGAAGTAGAAAATTTTTCTTAATATTTATTTTCATATTCACTAGCGGTAGCGCAACCAGAAAAAGACTGAGGGCATCGGAGACCCTGCCTCCCTCAGTCAAGTTCAATTTAAGAAATTTCCCAAATATGCAACGTTTTAGGCAGTAGCGTAGCCATGGGGGGGGAGGGGCGGGGGGGCTAAGTCCCCCCATTGGCATGTCGACCAAAATGCAGAATGGGAAAACCACTACGTTTTTAGGACTTTTGAAACTGTTTTAGTCGCTGTAGTGTACTAAATAGTAATTTAAAACATCTTTTGAAACATATGATCAAAGGGGGGAAGGGGCTAATTTGTCAAAAATAAAACTAACAAATAAATGAAAACTTTGAAAAATGGTAAGAAATAAGCCATCAAATTTGATCGCAAGTGTAAAAATGCTAAACATAGGTGTCATCAACAAATATACTATAAACTAAGGAATAGGGGGGGGGCTATTCAGTATTAGCTAATTACCAATCATTTCTCTCAAATCTCTTTTCATTAGCCCCCCCAATTATTTTTCTCTATAAACTGTATACGAAATAGATTAATCCATGTGATCGTTTCATTAAACTATTCGATTTTATAATTTACCAGCATCTAAACAAGAGAACTAACATTTTACCAGTTGCCACCTCCCAAATAGCCCATTTATGCCACCAGTTTAATCATGTTTGCACTGCCAATTTCTAAGCCACGTTTTAAAATCATTATTTTTTAATCAAAATAGCCCTAAAATTAAGTTATTTTTGCAAAAAATGCAAAATTTTTGAGCGCTGGGGCTGTGCCTCCAGACCCCCAAAACAGCCCCCTCCCATTGCTAATTTCTCGCTACGCGTCTGGTTTTAGTATTTGACCAGCAAGCGTGGATGAGAAGCTTATTAGTAAGTAATTTATTTTCGAATGGCTTTCATATCTTAGCAAGATACAGTTTTACTTTCAATTAATATCTTTAAAAGCTTGCAAAATATCATTCAAATGACTTTGAGAAGTGTTTTACTTGTCCATTTTTCAGGCCCAATTCTTGGTTTTTGTGCCTACATACTACTGAGTCATGCAAAAATGTGCCAAATACAAAACTTTCGTGCAATAAAATATTTCATAAATTACCAAAAGAACATGGCTGAAATCAATATAACTTTGATTTGCATGGTTATTACATATTTTTGCATCTTTTCGGCAAGACTTAGCAATTAAGCAGGCACCAGGCCAAACCAAAAAATCGGGCCTAAATAGTGGATAATGTAAAAGTACTAACAATAAAATGTAAACAGTTGGTAGTTTCTCACGGCAACACGAAGGGTAAGGGGTAGAGCTACTAACATTGAGAAACTTGTTTTTAATCTCTTTACACTGCATGTGTTCATGTGACGCTTTGCCACAATTGGGCGCTCATCCGAAATTTGCGAAGCAGAAGGATGAAACTCAAAGCTGAAATTTTTCTGTTTAAAGGCCCTGGTCACACTAGTGCGTATGAATGAGCGTATGAAGAGCGTGTGATACGCACAAGTTTTCAGCGCATTGTTGTGCGTAAAACAAAATTTTTTTTGGTGTCACACTGCTAACGAATGAGTAGCGTATTCCAAGCGATGGTTGAACGATGGGGAAGGTACGAGTAGCGTATGTGAGCGTATGTTCTGCGTACGTCGAACGTATGAGTAGCGTTTGCAAACGAATGCGAAACGTATGAAGAGCGTATGCTTAACGTCAGTGTAGCGTATGAGCGGCGTTTACGCACCACAGTTTTTCAAATCATTTGACTTATTCTTTCAGTTGAAATTATTCTGCCAAAATGCCGAAGCGGAAGACACAAAGATCAAAAACGGCTCTTACCTTTGCTAATATCGAATCTATCGATTCACCTGCTTTGAATGACGATCGTCCAGAGGAGATTCTTGGTGCTACTTCTGGGCCTGATTCTCCAGTTTCGGAGCGAGAGTCTTCTCCTTCAGTGCAAAACCCTACAAAGAGTGAAAAGAAAAGCAGGGCCAAGAAGAAGGACTTTAATCTAAATCCCGAAGATGAAGACAAAATGCTTAATTTTATTAGAGACAATCCCGTGCTATGGAATTTGAAAATGACTGATTATCGGCGAAAAGATAAAAAGCTAAATTATGGGTCGATCAGGCTGAGTTAATGGGAAAGTCTGTGGAAAATTTGAAGGGTTGGTTTAGGTCTCTGAGAGACACCCACACACGTTTGCACAAGACGAAGAGCGGTAGTGGTGTGCCACAATTTACCGAAAGAGAGGAATGGATTATTACAAAACTTTTCTTTTTAAACTTAAGTTTTACGGCTTGCCGCATGTGTGAACAGAGTTGCGCGCTATGATTTCTAGGCAATGTTAAGTACAGCCCACTATGATACGTTTCACACCACAATACAGCGTCAAAGCATTCGAAACTAAAGCACACTGCAAGACTCGAACTGAAAAAAATCAAGTGAAATCTTTACTATATTTGCACTTCGATAAATACCGATTCGGGTGTTATAAGATGGCAAAACGGCCAAGTGGAATGTCTCAGCGACGGCGGATCGTTTGTAACTTGTGTCAGATTTGATCGTCTTGGGAATTGAACCAGGTCTCCCGCGCAAAATTTGGCATTCAAGAGAGGCACGACTACCTGTAAGGCCTTCATTCTAGGCAGATGATTGTTATCGGCGTGGTTTCATGTATTGCAACTGCATTAAATAACATTGTTGCAGCATTGAAGAAGATTTAGTTATATTTCAAACTTTGATAGCATACAAACGTAATGCATATCACATTAACGTGGTACAGGACATGACATTTTACAAATTTTTACAAAATACAGTCTGTTTGTTTACAATCTAAATCATCTGGTCTTGCCATGGTACTGCACCTGCTTCCGAATTCACCCAGTGCTTAAGCAGGTTTCTTATCTTTTTTCCTTCCTTGTTTCTTGACGTGCTGCTTCCAGGAACTATGTGTGTGTCTTCTAAGTTTTTGTCCTGCCTCCAAGCCCCAGGGATGAAATCAGTGTTGATGTCTTCTGGACGGTCTATCATCTCATTTTGGATAGAGGGGTACCGTATCCTCATCAGATTATGCAGAACAATGCAGGCTTTCACGATGACTTTAACTGTGGATAGTTTATGTCGCATGGTTGTAAGTAGAACCTGAAAGCGGTTCGCCAATATGCCAAAGGCATTCTCCACTACTCTTCTGGCACGTGACAGTCTGTAGTTAAATATTCTCTCATAATCGTTCAAATTTCGTTTGCTGTATGGCTTCATCATTGTCTCTCGGAGAGCAAATGCATCATCACCGACGAAAAAATATGGTACATCCTGGTAATCATGCGGTAGAGGATCTGAAAAAGGCAATCCAAGGGATCCGCTTTCTGCCAATTCTTTCAGCTCAGAATCATTGTATATCTGCGCATCAGATGCAGAGCCTGTACCGCCAAGGTCTGCCCAGATAAATTCGTAATCTGCGTCGACTAGAGCGAATAGCACAATTGAATAGAAATGCTTGTAGTTGTAATGCTGGGATCCACTTTTGAATGGGCACTTGCATGCAACATGTTTTCCGTCTAGAGCACCACACGTATGGGGAAAATTCCATTTTTGAAGAAATTTCTCTGAAACTCGGAGCCATTCCTGTTGAGTGGTGGGGCAGTTCATCACCTCTGGCAAGTACTCATCTACTATGGCTTGACACACTTCTCGCACTATGACAGATTGCGTGTTATGGGGTACCCGCCAGCACCCATATCGCATTGACATATAACTGCTGCCAGAGGCAAGGTGTCGCAAAGTCAATGCAAGTTTTAGGCCAGGTTCCAGCGGGGCTCTGCAGCTAGTATGTCGTTTGGCGATCCTGGGACCCACTCTATCAAGCAGTTCATCATACATCTCTGGAGGCATACGTAAAAAGTTTTTGAAGGCTCTCTGGTCCTCATTTCTCAGTTCTACCATAAGCTGATCATAGAGCCCAAACTGGCGTCGCCTACCAATCCATGATTTAACCCAACGAACACGTCTCTTTCTCTGTTTCCTCTTCCTTTTTTTCTTAAGATAGTAAATGGCCAATTGAAGTAGATCTAGCTGGTGTTGAAGCACAGTAATATCCATTTTTAAAACAAAACGGAAACAATTGTACAGTATCGTTTTATTCACTAAAATTATGAGAAGTTCAAACGTTTGAGATACGTTACTCGTACGTTCAATACGTTATGCATTCGTTAGACACTCGTTGCAAGGACGTTACGATTCGCTCTTCATACGCTAGCTTGACTGGTCAGCGTACGAGAAGCGTACTCGACTTATGAGTAACGTACCGGTAGCGTACTTCTGCGTACCTGAAACGTACTTCTAACGTATTCAACGTACCCTAAACGTGTCTGCAACGTATAATTCATACGTCGGCATACGCTGAAAAGTTACGTGCATGCACGTAACTTTTTTTCAACTTCTGCGTATGGCTGCGTATGTCAACGTATTCCGACGTATGCGAGCGTGCTTGTAACGTACCCTTAGCGTGTTTCAGCGTATATCAACGTATCCCAAAAATTTGGTCATACGCAAGCATACGCTCATTCATACGCACTAGTGTGACAGGGCCTTAAAAAAAAACAAAAACAGGCTGAGTGTTGAGCGAACTGATTCATCTCAAACGTATCACAAACGGGATGAGGGGGTCTGGGGGCAAAACCTCTGGCCACAGAGCGATTTTTGCAATTTATTGTAAAGAATTGCCATTTTCATGCCATTTTGCACGTTTTTAGAGCCATTTCAAAAACCTGAATTGCTCCTTTTCTTCAACCCTTTAACTTTTGATCAAGTCCAAAAAAAAAAGACAAAAAAGCAAAAAATACGTTTAACACGCTTGCATGTTTGAGTTAAATTGTTAACGGGTTTAGCTAAGAGAGAGGCAACGGCCTTGGTCGCGACACTGACCGCAATAACCAGCAGGTAATTCCATTGAAACAGAATCCACCTGATGACTGTGGCATTTAGCGTCGCATGAAATGCTCGAGTAAATACAGTAAGATGATGGTTAACTGCTGTTGGTGAGGTAATAAGCGGCTGCGGTAGCTCAGTAGTTAGAGCGTCGAGTTAGTGATCAAAAGGTTACTGACTCCTGGTTCGATTCCCGAACTGGCAATGCTTACATCATTGTGTTCTTGGAAATAAACTCAATGTTTTTCTTTTTGGGGCCGAGCAGTCTACTCGTTGTGGTGGTTCAGCTTCGCAAAAAACTTGCCAGTTGAAATCAAAAAGGGTAAAAAAAAAACCAAAAGTTATGCGGGAAGACAAAAGCAGAGAGCCTGGGCCTGCTTTACAGAAATTTCCACGCTCTCATTAACAACTAGAATTTTTTAAAGGCGTTACCGGACGAAATACCCGCTAAAGGCAAGAGGTTATTTTTGCACATGCATGTTAAACTCTGACTGTTGGATAACGTATTTCGCTAAGTTACTTGAAACGATTGCGAAACACAGCCAGAGTAAAAAATGTTACATTTTCATCGCCAAATTCAAGAAGATTTTGAAGTACTTTTTAAGCATAAATTTGATGACAAGATGCTGAAAACTTTAACTAAAGAGAATTTTTGCTGAAAATCACAGTAATTATAATGGTCGTCATGTTTCCTATTAGACTGCAAAGATGCAAAGAATAAAGCAAATTGCATTGAGAATCATTTGCTGTATTGACCAGTAAACAAATATTGAGAAGTGCCAATTGACAAAATAGCAATTCACTCTTTTTTTTATACAGTATAAGAAGAGTTTTATAATCTTGAACACCCCGGCCATGTTCACTTTTGCTCAAAATTTAAGAACAAATTAATGAAAAACAATACCAGCCTCGGCTGCAAAAATAAGCTTAATTTAAGAACAAACTAAAATAGAATGAATTCCTAATCAATAAAAGAAATTAAATTTTGAACTGAATCAAAACGATAAAATTTTAGTGCTTTTGTTGTGTTAGCAAGCAAAATTGTTACTATTTCAAAATTAATTAATTTAATTAATTTAGCATAATGTTTTGGGTAAAGATTCTTATGGGACAGAATTTTATTGCAAGTAAATTGATCATTTTCTTGAAGTTTTTATGTTTTTTTTTCCGGAAGTTTTATCAGTGTAATATTTGTCATTTTGGCCTGCTAAGCCTAACTGATGAGCTTCAAAATTAGGCGAAACAGCTGTCTTAGGCATGCAACTGGTTGTTTTTTGTTCTCTGCTTGTAGCATGGCTTTATGTGAATTTTGATGTTTGTTCGATTGCTTTTGTAATGTACCTTTTAAATGGTGTTCCCTTTTCAGTTTTTGTTTTATTACGTGATTGCTGCACCCCCACTCAGCTTGGATGGATTTCCTAATGCTACAACTTTGTTGTCCTTTTTTTTTGTATTCCGAAATTATCAAGCGTTGATGCTGCGGGCAAGCAAATGAAAAAAATTTTGGCGGTCGTTCAAGTTGAAAGAAAAGTCGCTGTTTCGCTTTTGCACTTTTACGATGCTGCTTTCTGGATCTAAAAAATAGAAGTCCAGGGAATTGTTCACTTTTGAAAAATTTTAAAACTAAATGTTGCTGTTAAAATATATAAGTTTATCCATCAACAATTCCTAGGGCGCTTTCCGTCACTTTCAATCAGGTATGGAAAAAGTTTTTTTAGATTGATCCAAAAACATAATTAAATTGCAGTCATTCACTAACAGGGGTGAAGCATTATGTGCAAAAGATAAAGAACAATCTAAAACAGTGGTTTTCATCCTGAGGGCCATGGCCCAACGGTGGGCCACAGAAGTATTTTGCTGTGGGCCACAGAGCATTTTGGTTTGAAAAAGTATTTGCACGATAAGCTGTTTATTTCCAGACATTGTCAGAAAGCTTGTAGAAAGTTGCGGTGAAAGGCGAGTTGAGTTGTTTTTTGTTTTTTTTATGGAGATCACCTGTTTTCGGCCGGAAAAAGCGTTTAAATTTTGGTGAAGACCTTTTTTTCGACCGGAAAAACCGTTTCAATTTAATTCAAGACTGATGAAAATTTGGGTCAAGTTCTTGAGCAATGAGAGTAGGGCTATGGAAAATTTTCAAAATGAAAATGGGCCACGGTTTGAAAAAGGTTGGGAACCACTAATCTGAAACATATCTTTACCGAATTTCACCGGTTTACGACTTATTTAGCAAAACGGCTACAAAATTAACCATTTAGAAAGGTTTATTGCTTCGATGTCTGGGATCTTAAACTAGATATACTAACGTGTTTCGACTCAGCCTCATGTCATCTTCACGGCGTACATTCAAAAACACAAGCAATATACTGAAAACAATTTAAAACAATATGCGCTGACTGCTGAGCTATCGCGACGCGTTTTGAGTTTGCTCAAAGGTCTTATCAGGCGACAATAACACAATATATACACTTATACAGTACTTACACAAAATATACACACTGTGCAATCGAGGTAAAATCCAGGTAAAAAATTATTACAGCATACGCATCTATTCAGTCTATGCAAAGTTCCGTGACGTCACACACTTGCGATAGTACATGGAAAAGTACAAGGAGAGCTTTGGTTGAATGATAATGAGCGACATAGGAAGCTTAAGCAATTTAGCAAAACGGCTACAAAGCTAAACATTCAGAAATTGCATTGTATTAAATTGTTTTCAGTGTATTGCTTATGTTTTTGAATGTACGACATGAAGATGACGTAAGACAGTGTCGAAGTAAGTAAGTAAGTAAGTTTACTGTTCAGCGCACATAAAGATGCACACTGTGGATGCAGTAGAAGAGCAGAGTTCACAGAGCTACTGTACCCACTTATACTTACAGAATACGTATGAACGCAATTTGTACTTACAGAAAACAAAAGCAGAATTATTTTACAGCAAAGCGGTATCACAACACTTGTGAAGTGACTTAAGCACAGACCTTTGAAAAAAAAATTTTTTTTGCACAACAAACGTTAGCATCTCTAGTTTGGATCCCAAACATTGAAGTAAATCTTTCTAAATATTTAACTGTGTAGCCGTTTTGCTAAATTGCTTAAGCTTCCCTGCATAGTGTCGCACATTTACACTTAACCAGATGGAGCTCTCCTTGTACTTTTCCAGGCAGCGGTGCCGATCTTTGTTGAGCATTGGGGGGATAATTTGCAATTTTACCCCAATTTTGCCCTATCTTCAACATTGGGGGGGATGAACCTTGACCACGATTTTGTTCATGTGTGGAAATTTAGTGGAGACCAAAAGAAAAATGCAAATAGAACACTTTTTCTCCCCGAATTCAGATGAAGACCAAAAAAAAAAGGTCTTCATCAAAAATAGAACACTTTTTCTTCCCGATTTTAGGTGAAGACCAAAAAAAAAGGTCTTCAGCAAGAATATAACACTTTTTCCCCAAATTTACGCTCAGCTGTACACCTATTCAAATTATTGGGGGGGATGCAGATGTGGACCATTCTCAAACTATTGGGGGGATACAGCCAAATTATTGGGGGGATATATCTCCCATCCCCTTCGGGTTTCGGCACCCCTGCTTCCAGGTACGGTCATAAGTGTGTGACGTCATGAAACTTTACATATACTGAACAGTGAACACATGCGTATACTGTAATAATTTTCTACCTGAATTTCAACTGTATCGCACAATGTGTATATTTTGTTTAAGTGATGTACGTATATATTTCGTTATTGTCGCCTAACCCCTTCGGTCCCCACACGTACATTTGTACAATTTTTTTTGGCGTTGTTTTTTAGCCCAGCTGTAATACTAGAGCATTTGAGTCATTATAACAACACCATCACGTGACAGCAGTTCTGGCTTCAAGCGTGCAGCGTTAAAACATTAGTCAACAGTTAAACAAGATGACTGCCAACATGCTTGCTGCGAGTGAAATTAAGCAAAATAAGTGTGAAAATACGTCAAAACCAAATAAGTTAATAAACAATTAGGCTTGCATTTTGAATTACTGGTAGTTATTCTTTGAAATTATGTAGGGAATATTTTTGGTTCGATTTTTGTTATAGATTAGCCTACAGAATTTTTTGATTAAAACCATGTACAATTGTACGTTTCGTGTCTCAATGTAGCCTAATCAGCAAAACCTAATGTAAGTAAGATAGATTTATTTTTGGCAAAATAACTGCAATTTTTCAGCCACTTGCGCTCCAAATCATTACAAAACCATATCAAACAAGAATTTCAAGTTATAGGGTCGCTGATTTGATATTAATTTTGAATTTTATTGGAAATAACGTAGGTCTGGAAATAACCTACGAAATAAAACAAATAGCAAAGCAAACAAAACACAAATTTAGTACATGTTTGATAATTTAATTTCTATTTGACTCTACTGTACATAAAAAGAGAAAACCAAAAGAAGTTTCTATTAAAAAAAGTTTCTATCAAAGAAACTTGGAGGCCGAACCTACCCCAAAAGGCAGCAATGAATACTTAGAGAGTGTATGTTTTTACCAGTTGAGTCACAAACAGTACAATTGTACAACCAAGTCAGTTCCAAATCGTACAATTGTACGCCCCCTCCTAATCTGCATATTTATGAAAGAAAATTAAAAATTAAATATTTTTTGAGTTTTGTGGCTTATAAGAACCTAATGGACAAAAAATAAAATTTTTGCATAAAGAACTACTATATCGCGTCCGAAGGGGATAATGACAATCTTGAGCAAGGTCGAAGCGCGTCGCGATAAGCTCAGCGCATATTGCATTAAATAGTTTTCAGTCTATTGCTTATGTTTTTGAATGTAACGCCGAGAAGATGACATAAGACTGTTATGATTTATTGTTTCTGAGATAGTTTATTTTAAAGTGAGATCTCCCCAACAATGTAGCCAGTTAAAATTTCATTTTTCCTAAAATGATGTTCATTTTTCAAGTTATTTTTCACATTGGTTTGAAAGCTCCTGAATGCAAGGCTTCAGGATAAATTAGTGTTAAAACAGAAACACTGTACAATTTAAATAGTATTTCCCAATTTTTCGGCAATAAAAGATTACTACTATTACTGGGATATTAGATCTAAAATGGCAACATTGTGGGGGAGATCTTCTGACTTTGAAATAAAATATCTCGGAAACGATAGATCGTAGAAAGCTGACATTTAGTAGAGAAATATTTTAGATGTTTCTAGATCTTTTGCACATAATCTCAGCTGGATGTTTCTCCTCCTTTGGTTAATTATAAAGGTGGGCAAGTTAATGCAAAACGTTAGCTTCGTTAACCACTAGTCTGTTAACAAACTTCACACCTCCGTTAACGTTAATCCGTTATTTTTAGCTTTAATTAACGGAAGTTAATAAAGTCCGTTAATTCGTTAACATTTTGAGTGTAATTTACATTTCTTTTCATTCACTCGCTTCTAGAACACGTATTGACGCTGTTGAGCTAATTGTAAGGAAATATTTATTGCTATGGTGGTCTTTTTGTGTTTTGGAAGTTACATTTTACAGTCTAAGCTAATTTCAAGATAAAACTAAGTTCAAATGCGCTAACGAAGCTGCGATCGGAAAACCTTAGGAAATTGTGAACAGCGATAATTAGACTTAAGAGGCTGCAGGTTATTATTTGCCTCAAAAAAGAGCTCCTTTCTTCGCTTTCTTCTATAAAACTCGTGCTAATACGCAACAAGTGTTACCAGTGCAAACTGGTTTGTACCGGTACGATAAATAAATGGTGCAAGATATTAACGATAAAAACCTTAACGGAAGTTAACATAACTTAACGGAAGTTAATTTAGTCCGTTAACATGAACAAACTTTTTAACGGATTAACGAGTTAATGAAAAAGTTAGCTTCGTTATTAACGGATTAACAATTAACGGACTTGTGCCCACCTATAATTTATAATTAATCAAGAATTTTGCAAGCTTAAAAATATCAACGCGTGGCCTATTAATAGTATCTTTTTCCTTTAAGCAATACTACTCGAAATCGGTTTTATTGAAGAAATGAGAACTATTTGAGGTAATAAAGAGGTTTACCGAATATTTCTCCCCAATTCCCCTTATTCTCGAAAATAAATTTTAATCCGTTTTACTCCGTACTAATTTGTGATATCACAACAGGCATGAGTTTGCAAACACTTCTCGCTGACTAAAGAATGCGATGTTCGATGAAGAAAGGTAATAGGATTCTGCTTTAGACAGCGATTCTAATTCGAACTAATTTCATCAGTGGCATTATATGAGTGATATAATCTGTTGTATCAAAGTTAGACCAGTTTTGGTGATGTTTTAGCCTAACCATATCTGAAAACTTGGCTACTGCTATTGGTACCTGCAGAACTAGACTACCAGCACTGATCTACAGTATATTATGATCGTTTTTGGCTTCAAATTTTATTCATAGGCTTAAGCATCACCAAAGAAAAATCGTATTACCTTTCCTCATCGAACACAGCATTCTTTAGTCGGCGAGAAATGTTTGCAAACTCATGCCTGCTGTGATGTAACAAGCAGAGATGGAACCGATCAGGATTTTCTCGACCCGACCCCACCGGTAAATTTCAAAATCTACGCCGGTTGACCGACCTGTCGATCGATTTCTGACCGGGCCGGTCGACCGGTATTTTTATAAAAGGTTTTTGTTCACTGTTCAATGCATCTAATAAAAACTTTCAAAAGAGGGGGGGACCAAGGGTGAGGTGTTAAAATTTGTGACTCCGGATAGGGATCTCAGAAAAAAAATGCAAAAAAATTTTTAAGTGTTGTGTTGTGCAAAAATAACTCAATTTTAAGACCTTTTTGGGTTAAATTTCGGTTTGAAAGACCTGTTTTGAGCAGCGCAAAACATGCACAAAATAAGCATTAAAAGAACTGGAGGCAATAGCCTAGCCAGGGGGCGGAGAGATTATAGCCCCCAGCGATTGGCTTGTCAACCAAAATGCCAAATAAGAAAATACCACGTTTTAAGCTCTTCTGGAACTGTTTTTTGTGCTGGAATGGACAAAAAGTGATTTAAAGCATCTTTTGAAACTATATTCGGGGGGGGGGGGGGGCTTATTTGTCAAAAATTAAAGTTACAAATCAATAAAAAATGCACAGAGCTGGACAGCGCTGTTTCGAGCTTTTAGCTCTCATCGGCAGCCCTCAGCTTCTCAAACAAAGTTATTCCCCAGCTGTTCTGTTTTTTTTTATTACAAAATTACGACAAACAAACAAAACATGTCACAATTGTTTTCAATGTTAATCAATTTTAATCTTTTTATTCTTTAATTGAAGGTATTCCCCAGCTGGACAAGACTCTTGGCCGAACTAGACAATTCCCCAGCTGGACAAGACTCTTAACCGAACTGGACAAACCTTATGGGCTTGCACAGCGGCAGAGGCTTAGTAGGGAATAAGAGATTTTTCACTTGTGGTACTTAAAAAAACAAGTGAAAAAATCGCTGAACCCTTGTAGTAAGGACAGCCATAGGCTATCCCTACTACAAGGGTTCCCCTTGTGTGACCACGGAAATCATAACCGACAAGTTTGACGTCCTTCGTGGTCGACTCCTGGGAAGTCATAACGACTTAGGACGTCAAACTTGTCGGTTATGATTTCCGTGGTCACACAAGGGGAACCCTTGTAGTAGGGATAGCCTATGGCTGTCCTTACTACAAGGGTTCAGCGATTTTTTCACTTGTTTTTTTAAGTACCACAAGTGAAAAATCTCTTATTCCCTACTAACCCTCTGCCGCTGTGCAAGCCCATAAGGTTTGTCAAGTTCGGCCAAGAGTCTTGTCCAGCTGGGGAATAACTTTGTTAGAGAAGCTGAGGGCTGCCGATGAGAGCTAAAAGCTCGAAACAGCGCTGTCCAGCTCTGTGCATCTTACGACTCGAGCTGCTTTGTAGCTGCAGGGTTGGTGGTTGATCTGGCCACCTAACTGCCAGTGGAAGTCGTTATGACTTCCCAGGAGTCGACCACGAAGGACGTCAAACTTGTCGGGAATCAATAAAAAGTTTGAAAAATCCCCAAAAATAAACAATCAAATTTGATCGCTATAGTGTAAAAACGCCAAACGTAGGTTTTATCAACAAACATATTTTAAACTCAGGACAACGGGGGTGGGGGGGGGGATTTAGTGTTAGTTAATTACCAATCACTTTTTTCAAATATCTTTTCATTAGCCCCCTTCCCCCCTAATTATTTTTCTTTACAAATATAGACGAAATAGATTACTCCGTGTGAGTTTTATTGAATAATAGGATTTTATGATTTACTAGCATGTAAACAAGAGAACTACAATGTTATCATTAGCCACCTCCCACATAGCCCGTTAATGCAACCAGTTGAATCACGTTGCGCTGCCAATTTCTATGCCACGTTTTAAAATTATTATTTTTTATTAAAATATCCCTAAAGTTTAGATATTTTTTTAAAAAATGCAAATTTTATTTACAAAAAAACCCTCCGGGGGCTGGGGGCTTCGCCCCCAGACCCCCAAAATAGCCCCCTCCATTGCGAATTTCAAGCTACGCAGCTGACTGGAGGGCACAACCTAAATTATTAGACGTTTTCTCCAATAATATTATGCGTAAGGCCAAAAAAATTAGTTAAAATTTTTTAGCTATTGGTTACAGGTTATTTGCATTTTGCAGAGCAGCAAACACTAAACTGTTATGACATTGGCTAGAACATATTCAAAATGTAATGTTCCCGCAATTTGCAGAAATGCTGCTGCTTCAAAACAAGCCATGGCTAGTTACATATAAAAAGACAAGAGCTATGTGTTTCTTACCCAGGGTAGAGTGTGGTAAATTTAAGTTGAAAAAGGCTTTTCAGCGCGGCAAGATTTTAGCGTGTACTAAGAAATCTGAAATCTGCGCCACTGCTACTCTCAAGCTGATTAAAATGATGCTAAAATGCCAGGTAGCGTGAGCCTCTTCCACATGAATGCTTTATTATAATCTGATTACGCAATTTTAACGTATATTTTTCACTTTTTTGCTTTGTGCCCAGGCCCAAAGGAGGGGGCGCATGGCACAATGCCCTCCCTCCTAAATACGCCCCTGGGTGTGCATTTCTTAATAATCACAGCATATTAGTCACAGCTTGAAACCATTCAGCAAGTGTTTTTAAAAGGTTTGGTTTGTTAATACTGTTTTTTTATAAAAAGTTTTATTTATAATAAAATATATATGTATAATTCAGTTGGAGCTTAGATGTGTTTTAGTTCCAAGGAAGGAGAATTTGACTGGAGTTTCAACCGGCTTGACCGGCCGGTCGAAGAATCTCGACCCTATCGGCAACGCGACCGGCCGGTCGACCCGACCGATTTCGATCTCTGGTCACAAGTTGGTACGGAGACAAATGGGTTTAATTGTATTTTCGCAAATAAAAACGAATTGGGGAGAAAGATTTGGGACACCTCTTTATTACCTCAAGCAGTTCTCATTTCTTCAATAAAACTTATTTCGAGCAGAATCTATTTAACAATGACAGTACATACGCTTGAACGCAGTATCTGGTAACAGAAATTCTTTTGACATCACAACTAATGTATTTATTACGTACTAACGCAAGTTACGTAACATATCACAATTCAATTCAATTCAATTTATTTGTTCACTTGAGTTCAATTTCCAGAAACTTAACAAAGAAGAAGAAAGAAACTCGAGTGAGCATTAAGCGCTTATTGGGCGAGACGGTTCTGGTTCAAGCGAAAAAAAACAAAAACAAGACGATAAAATGTGTTGTTACTTGTGAACTAAAAATAGGAAGGCTTGTGCCATTCGGTCTTAAACTACAGCTTCTTTTTAAGGTTCGCATATGGGGTTGACTGGACTGTCATAACGAAGTTGCTTTTTGAAACGATGAAAACGAACGTAACTTACTGTAAATAAATGTTACAGGAGAAGTGGAACGCAATATCCCATAAAGTGCAGCAAGTCAAGTACGTGTACGTCTAAATATTGCAAAGTTATGCAAAGTGCATGATTGCGCAAAAATAATCTATCAATGGTTCAGCGAAAGCGATACAAGTTTTTGCAAGCCTTCATTGGAACCACCGACGCTCGCGCCGTATGTTCCTTTGTTTTTACTCGGCCATTTTCCAACTAACGAGTGCGAAATTTCAGACTTTTGCTTATAACTCGAGAACAGTTTGATCTAGCGTCATGATATTTTGACAGCAGTTTGAGATTAATGAGTTGTATGTTTGTACTAAATCTCGAGGCAATCAGTTACGTGACTTTGGTTTTAGAACCCGAAAACCGCCCCGCAAGTTTAGCGTAAAAAGCGGTCTCAGTCAAAAACGGCTTAAGTACGGCAAAAAATATTTCACATGGTTATATGTCCTAACATACTCTTTCATCCCAACCAACCCACTTTTGTCCGCGATGAGTTTTTTCCTTTTTTTTCCTTTTTTTTCTTTCTAAATTTTGTACACTCTTTGCAAAGCTGTTGAGCTGCACACGCAATTTTTTCTCCCAAAATTTTTTTGGGCAACTCCCCCGGGAAACCCCCAACATGGGGCCCAAAAAATCAATTTTTTGAACGGCTCAAGCTAGGGTGCAAGTTTTTTTTGATATCAGTAGATACTTAACAGACAAATATTTGGACAAAGTTTGGCGGTGCCACCCCACCCGGAGACCCACCCAAATGGATCCCCCAAAAATCAAGTTTTTAACGGCTCAATCTAGGGTGCCAGTGTTTTATGATATCAGCAGATTTTTAACTAACAAATAGTTTGACGTAGTTCGGGGATACCTCTCCAAGAACTCCCCTCGCCCAAATAAACTCTTTAAAATTCACTTTTTCGAATGGCTAAAGCTGGGAAGCTAATTGCTTTTAATATTATTAAATATTAAACAAATATTTTGACATAGTTTAAGGGTACAACTCCCTCGGGAAACTGAAAATTGGACCACTCCTAAATCAATCCTTTTAAATCACTTGTTAGTGAGCTAATTGTTTTTGATATTAAGTCTGTAAAAAATAAATATTTTGGTATGGTCAAGAGGTGACACCCTTCCACGGGAACCCCCAAATACAGAGATTCCCTAAATTTTAACTTTTCATTTAAGCTAAAACAGTTTTTTAGTAGATATTTATAAGACAAAGAATTAAAAATACAAGTAGTCGTCTGTTCAAGGTAGAAGTTTAGAATTGTTGTTATTAAGGCAAAAACATAGATCTGAGACCAAACAATGCAGAGTGTCTTATGTAAAATAATAAATAATTAATATATATGTACCAGATATTACAAAATAGCTTTGTACGCATTTTGAATTTACGCTTGAGCTACGATATATCGATTTAAGTACTGATGGTGGAAGCTTTAACAGACAAATTATTGTTAATCACTTAAGATGTTGGTTTAGCAAGCAATTTGATAAGATAGGATTTTCACTACCCTATTAAGATTTTTCTATTTGTTCAACCTACATTTGGGTCGCGATCCATGCTTTGAGAAACGCTTGCTTAACCTGGCGGGTTATTTTTTTAGAATCAGAAATGATAACGTTGATATTTTTTGACATTGTTTGGGATTTCTGCTTTTCTGGAGGTTCCATAATCAGATATTTTTGAATAATTGCTGATGTTACAGTTGACGAAAAGTACTTTTAAGCATTATAGCATTAGCTACATGTCGGACGTTTACTGGGTTTGCTGGCAAACTCCCATCTAGTTATTACGTCAACATGCTGCCGAAATGCGGAACTACTGGTAAATAATCGAGTGCTTGTAAAAACTTGAGCAAGCTTTAAAATACGTAGCTTATCGTAAACTTATTCAATTAAAGGGAGCTTCCCAGCCTTCAACGTAAGCTTATCAGTCATATTATGTCAAGGGAGTTTTGTTAAGAATTTTAAGGCATGAAAATTTATACCACAGTCAAACAAGAGGAAGTATTTTTTAGTTTCAAAATTTATCAAGTTTATATGAGATAAAAGTGCGTTACTACTGAGTTTACTTTCGCTCTCATTTCTCGATCAAACCCCTGAAATTGAAATGTTTTTTTTTTTACTCATTTCAGAATTGATGTAGTTCATTTTTGTCATTAAAAGCGCGATTTTAGCTCTAGAATGCAAAATCTTTCTAATTCTTTTTTTGATTATTTGGACAAATGGGCAAACGTGTTTTCGGTCATTCACTAAAAATATTGATCAATGACCTAGAAATAAATGATCGAAAAAGAAAAGAAACCGTAATATCAACAGATTTAAAAAAGCATTCAAATCAAGTTTTTGATTGTTGACCAAAATTTTGAGATAAACCTAAAATACATTCTCACTAAAATTAAACTTTCTACACATCTTACCGTTTTCAAGATATTGCAGTTCAAAATTAACAATTTTCCTCGTACTCCAGTGATGCCACTTTGCCAGTATAATCTGACAAAAGATTTAATTTTGGAAAGCTGGCAGACATCTGAGTAAAGAGCAGCTAATTTTACACTTCTGAACCTTTACTCGGTTTAGACAATAATTCTGCCACAAAACGTTTCTTAAGAATCAGAAACATGAATTAAATTTTTGAAATTTTGTTTCTAAGTGGCAACTCTGGCAAAATTTCTAAGGGAAAAAAGCCTTTCTAAGGGGAAATCTCAATTGTTTTATTTGGGGAACGGAAGGTCGTAAACAGCTTAAATTTGGTGAAGTTGGTCTTCAGATCTGTGAAAATTTTTCAAAAGAAAATCAAGCTAAAAATTTTCCTATCTGAATGCTTTTTCAAGGATGTCACAACTTCGACTTGCGCCATTAAATGTAATGCAATTGTTTTGGTTTTTTTCATTAAAACACAATATGTATTTTATTTTAAATATATACTACAAAAAAGAAATCCTATGTGTCGAATAAACAGCATCAAATAGCATTTATGGGCTATAGCAGTTGGTAAACGCATCTAGCAAGGTTGAATACCGATCAAAAAACAAAAACAATACGCGTAATTTTAATAGTCAATGGCCAGTAACTGCTTGCACCAAAACCGTCTACTGCTTTTCAGTGCCATATCAGGAGTCAAAACTAATATCAGACAGGTCATGTTTAAACTTTTTAACATTGACTATATGCCATCAAAAATGTGTTTGAAAAGATTGTTTTTAATCCTATGTGTGCGATAGAAATAGTTAACCTGCCAAAATTATTAGCGGGATAGTTCACATTCTTCAGTTGCAAGTAGAGACGATTACATCTATGTTTACCATCAAATTGTAAAAATTCATCGACTTTTAAATCAACATTACCGCAGAAAAATTTAAGGAAAAACACCAAATCAAATTTAATCCTTCTGATTTCTAAACAATCCATTCTTGCAATGGGAAGCCTATTTTCATGCGTCTTGGTGCAGTCATAAAAACAACGGTAAACAGCATGCTTTGTGAACTTCCTCTGGACTCGTTATACTATTTTTTTGGACTTTATCAAGAGTGAAAATCGATTGGGGTAGCGTGTTCTAGTAAAGGTGAACAAAAAATTCAAACCCAGTAACCAACAATTCTTTTATAAGAATAACTTTATAAGAACACTAGGCTCATTTTTTCTCAAAATTTAACAATTCTAGTACACAGCGAGTCTGGGCATGAGTAAAACAATTGGGAACAAGGCTAGTTAGTGCAGCGCGTTTTTAACTAATCAAGAGTTTAAAGTTTTTAATTGCCATTGTTAATTTGTCCAATAGTAATCAAGAAAGACAAATTTTTCTAAGCAAAAGAAACTTATTTAAAATGAATACGAAAACATTTATCCGTGAATTTTTAATTTTGATTTTTTGAGGGTTAAGATTAGAGTTGGATTAGTTTTAAGGTAAGGATTTGAGTTTGCGTTAGATTTGAGTCAGAATTTGTAAAAAAGCAGATAAAAATTTCCGGTGAAGTAGCCTCTTATAAACTAGCTCTTATCTACAATTATGGGAAAAATTCGGACTACTTTCCAGTGTTAAGCAACCAGTTTTATTCAGTTAAAATAGGTTGAAGGCGGAAGCAAACTTAAATGACTCGATGTGGTGATCAAATAAAAGTCGTAGGCACTAAGCAGAATAGTGGCAACAGTGTGATTAAAAATTTATACGTCATTTTTCGTTTGACCGTAAAATGCGAAGTAGGCATTTATAAGAGCCAGAAACAGTCATACAGCTAATCTAGTTTCGTCGGTTTCATCAGGAAGATTAATGTTTCAGGATCACCTTTAAATTGCAAAACGTGCCACTTTGCCGTTTTACCTAATTTACATATAGCATCGCACTGTTTTGGTTTTTGTAATTGCTACAAAGTTCTTTTGGCCAATCACCTTTTTTAAGTTAACTTTGCGCACAGTATTTTGCAATTACGTCACACTCACGTGGTGCATTGGCCTGTCTCGCGGGTGTTGGTCACTTTTAGTTTGGAATTTTTAGTTGTGGAGCAAAAAGCTCACATTTTGTCTTGTTTACGTGGAATTTTAATTTGGAACAAGTTTATTTTTAATAGCAAAATCTGGATTATATTTTGTTGTCTGTTTGTCTCAGTTTTAATAAAATTCGATAAAATACAGTCTTCGCTGTATATATATATATTACTGAGTGCAGCCACGTCTGCGAAGTCTAAGCTGGACCAGTGAGCCGGAGTCAAACTGCGCAACGAATACCCGTGTGGCTCCCCCGGGATATGAACCAACTTCCAAGTTGGAACAATTAAAATCTGATACAGAAAATGTTTTAAGAAACGTACAGGGTAGCTGAATTCAAACAAATGGTGTAAGCAGGTGGCAGCTCGACTCGAAGACCAAAAGGTCCCTTTGCTATTTTCTGGCCAAGGCAACTTGGTGAAGAAAATGGAATTACAATTACAAAGTAAAAGATATCGATAGGAAGCGAAGAATATCTACTACATAAACTTGCTAAGATCTACGGACAAAAGGTTTGTAGCAGCACGTGTATAGTCAAACCGAATTATAGGTCAAATACCAAAAATATGTTGGGCTGAAGCCAAAGTTTTTGTTTGAACTTTGAAACTCTAAAATACTGTATGAATGACTGCGGTATTATTTGTGGTAGGAGAGTTTGGGACTTAACACGTTAGTAAAGGGGGCGGGCTGAAAAAGGTAGGAAATTTAATTTCAAAGGACTTTAGAATTTTAGCAATTTAGTTGTTTTAAATGGCTTATGAGCGAAATTTAATCCACATTGCACTAAAATAGATTTTTTGGCCGAAAAATAGCAAAAATCGCTCAAAGCGCAGCTGGGGTCTTCTTCCCCAAACGTCCATTGCCTTTGGCTGTTGAGGGCTTGCCCACTGTAATAGGTTTGAGTTGCATCAGTTTGCTTATCACTCTGCCCAAATGAGACATTTTTCGAACAAAAATATTTTAACTTTTGGTTCAAGTTTTCCTTTAACAAAATCTTGGTTGCGCGCCTGTCAGAGATGCATAACCTTGATTCCGCTTATTTACTTTATGTCTCCTTTAAGGCTTACGGCAGTTTTTTTGCCATAGAACATTATTTCAATAAATATCAAGAAATTCAAAGAATAAAATTCTCAGCACATGCATCTCGTTGATTAGAATTATAGAACATCTCGATCGCATCAATTTACTGAAATTAGTCACAAACATAGGCTTCCCTCACCCCAATTGAATTGCCACCGATGACAAAATGAAATGAAATCGACAATGAAATTCCATCTTTTTTCTTACTTTTTTCCTTTTTCTTCTTTCTCTTTTCGTGGTATCTACTTTTGAACCACGAAATGCACTGTATTCAAAGTTCGACCGATTGAAGATATCACGAAAGACTTTTGTGCGACTGAAATGGGGGTGCCAGGTTGAGGGGACCCCCAATCAGGCCCAACAAAATTTTGAACTTTCAGGCCATTACCGGTACAGATAGATGGATAAAATTTTTGAAACGGATAGATATTAAAAATAAACTAAACGTAACAAAAATTGAGGTGCCACGATAGGGGTTTACCCTCAAACGGGCCTACAACAATCAACCTTTTTAATCAAAAGGCGGTGAATCATCCAGCCAATTCCGGTGGTTTACAATAGCTAAAATTGAACCATAATTTTTGATATTTTTTGTTTCGATTTTGGGGCTGCGGTTGCAAAGATATTCAACAAATACAAAAAGATATCCCCTAAAAAAAGTTTTTGGAAACTTTGAGTTTTGTTCTTCCCGCCAAAACCACAGTGGTTTTGGCGGGAAGAACAAAACTCAGAGTGGTTTTGGCGGGAAAACCACAGTGGTTTTGGCCAAAACCACAGTGGTTTTGGCGGGAAGAACAAAACTCAGAGTTTCCAAAAACTTTTTTTAGGGGATATCTTTTTGTATTTGTTGAATATCTTTGCAACCGCAGCCCCAAAATCGAAACAAAAAATATCAAAAATTATAGTTCAATTTTAGCTATTGTAAACCACCGGAATCGGCTGGATGATTCACCGCCTTTATAGTTAGATACATGAAGTTTTCAGGGTAGGAAATATAAAAAAACATAAAATTTAGCAAAATTCGGGGGTATCAAAATGTGGGCCCCACGCAAGTGGGGGTGTCAAAATTTTAAACTTTTAAACCTTTAGAGCTAGATGGATCAAATTTATTAAGTTCTCACTGTGGTCAACAAAATTTTGTGGACCACATTAAGAAGATCGTGCCAAGGACCCCCTAAAATTTTAAAATATTTTTCGCAAAATACTCCAGCTAGACATATCAAATTTTAAGAGTGCCGATTGGCTAATATAAGAAAAAAAATAAAGCATTCCAAAGTTGGCAATGCCACGTTGGACTATTAGCCCTCAAATGAACCTTCGAACTATAAGATGAATTCTCACAGTAAATTGGTATTACAGAAAAGTAGAATAGTCAAGCTAATGGGATTACTCCAATATTTAAGACGTAAAAGTACGTGAGCATAATGGGTTTGTTAGATTTAAGCTGGATGGCCGGTTTTTTTTTACTAAACAGTCACTTGTGACATTAGAAAAATTTACTTGCTCTTGAAAGTTTTTAAACAATTTTATTGAGAAAGCTTTGTTGCTGAATAATGGAAGTAATACAATATACAGTACAATGTCCAATAGGCTATGTTGGGCGTTGGGTCGCTCTGCTAAATAGCGTTCTCAGAATAGGAATAGCTGCAAAGTGAGTGCATATTTCTGGCCGTGGTTAGCGTTATGTTAAGTTTAGCGGATGTGATAATATTTTTTGCTCAAAAGTCGTTGGAATTTTACAGATTGCTCTACGTTATTTCATAATAAAGTCAAAAAAAACTGTTAGGAACTCCTACTGGCTTTTTGATTAACGTTACTTCATTATTTTGATAACTTTTTGAGACCTAAAAACTTTGAGAGCAAGCAATCTCAAAGCTGTTGAAGAACTTAAAAGAGCGTAATGTACAAAAGAAGTCGATAATTTTTAGTAAATAGTTGTACGACTTTAAATATTACATCTAGGCATAGATGGGCAAGTTAATGCAAAACGTTAGCTTCGTTAACCACTAGTCCGTTAACAAACTTCACACCTCCGTTAACGTTAATCCGTTATTTTCAGCTTTAATTAACGGAAGTTAATAAAGTCCGTTAATCCGTTAACATTTTGCGTGTAATTTACATTTTCTTTATGTTCACTCGCTTCTAGAACACGTATTGACGCTGTTGAGCTGATTGTAAGGAAATATTTATTGCTGTGGTGGTCTTTTTGTGTTTTGAAAGTTACATTTTACAGTCTAACCTAATTTCAAGATAAAAACAAGTTCAAATGCACAACGAAGCTGCAAGATATGAACGATAAAAACCTTAACGGAAGTTAAGAGAACTTAACGGAAGTTACTTTAGTCCGTTAACAGCACTTAACGGAAGTTAATTTAGTCCGTTAACATGAACAAACTTTTTAACGGATTAACGAGTTAATGAAAAAGTTAGCTTCGTTATTAACGGATTAACGATTAACGGACTTGTGCCCATCTATGCATCTAGGTTCTGGAAAGCATATAGAGCTGCGTAAAGCAATGTAAGTTTTCAAAGTGAAGTCATCGTAAAGTTAGACTCTGTAATACCACTCATAAATTAATACGAATTTGGTTGTTGTTTCTAAATTTTACAAGTGTACGTATCTTTTTCCATGCTAATTGTTAAGACAGACATTATTTTAATTTAGTTACTTAAATTTTGAGAAAAATCATAAGAACTGTTCAAGTGTTCATGCATATGTGCTTATAAGAAATTCTTCTTAAAAAAATATTGCAGCGGGCTAGTTAAAGGTGTATATTTGATATTTAGGAGATAGTGTCTCAAATTTCTGGCAAGATAGTGTAAGTTACAAAATCCAAAAACCATATTGGCATGTTCAGATCAAAAAGGTTTGTTTTTGTTGTTTTAATTGGAGCAAAAGGTTATTGTCGAAATATTTGTTTTATCTGGGGATTCGTTTGTAACCGCAATTTTAATAATTGCGCTGCGCTGCTAAGTGAGACTTCAACAAACTCCTTAAAAGTTGAAACAAGAACTAAGCAGAGTTGTAAAATTTTGATTGACATAATATAGAGGCCGTTTCTAGACATTTAAATTTTGAAAGCCGTTAACCACAAACCTGATCAAGTTAATGGAACATAATGAAATTCAAAAGCGATGTATTTGAACTCAGACTATCATCAACCACAAACACGCTTAAAGCAATTGTGAAGTTTTTTAGTTCAGTAAAGTTAGATACCTTCGCAAAGTCCGCAACTATCGCTTGCGATCAGTGGTGGTCATTGACTTGGGGGGGCCCGGGCAAAGAGACAAAAAATGGGCCCCCCTTAACCATCACCTAATGCTACTGAAATCGTGTAGGATCAGCGCTGCCGGGTTGATACTTAGCACAAGCCTGTCCCCTCAAAAAAGTTCTTACTTAACCGATCAGGCATGTAGCCTACCATCAGTTTTAGTTAATCTGAGGGTGAGCACAACCAAAAACTCTCACAACTAGCAGATCAGAATCTGAAAAAGTAAAAGTGAAGTGAGTATTAGTCAATTGCTCATACTCACTAAGCCAAAGAACCGTGGCAAATACCATACATATCTAGTAGTGTCATAACTCTAATGAGTTCAACTTATGATGGAGTTCCAATTCTCAAAATTTTAGATTTTTGTGTTTTCGGTGTACTACCAAGCATAGATACCAGGGTGTCGAACCGAACCTGAACCCGAACCGAACCCGAACCGAACCTGAACCAGCAAAATTTTACTTCAGTGAACCTGAACCAAACCCAAACCCTCAATATTGTGCTCAAGTGAACCCAAACCGAACCTGAACCCCTAAAAAAAGTAAGAATATATTTTTCCATATCCTGATGCCGCTGGTACACACACAATAACAGCGGTGGTGAACTTCAACAGGATCAGCAATTTCTCCTTTTTTTTTTTGTGGACGAAACGAGCAACGACAGTTAAATTTTAAGTCAATGAACCCGAACCGAACCTGAACCAATAATATTTTACTTGAGTGAACCTGAACCTCGAAAATGGAGCTCAAGTGAACCCGAACCAAACCTGAACCGCTAAAATATTTTGAGCCGGAGCTAAACCTGAACCCGAACCGTTATTTGAAACGGTTTGACACCCTGATAGATACACTAAATTGATTCATCACAAATCATAGAACTTTGCAAAAAGTTCTTATGTGTTAAGCACATACAGTCTATTCTTTCTTATAATTAAATCTCAATAAAAAAAAAATTTGTAGTTAGCAAAGCAGTCAGCACATTAAACTTAGTAGACCTATGATATGGTAGCTTGTAAAACAAGACTTTGGCTTTGCTACCCGAGATTGAGGCATACTGGCATTCAAGAGTGAAAAGCAGTGTCATAACATGTTACTTATTAGGCCTAACCATACATGCTCAATACCATAAAACTAGGCATTTTTAGTGGAAACTTTCAAGTGGTAAGCAGTAAACACTTTGTTTTACTGTACAGAATGTACACTCAAACGTAATGTCGTATTTCAACATGACAACAGCCAACAATCAACAGACACTCAAACTGGGGGACATGCAAAAGCTAAATACAAATTTTGAAGTTACAGTACCGTGTAGTAATAACACTTTGAAAACTCAGCACCTAACTGGCTGCCTTGCAACTTAAAAAGCAGACAGGAAAGCACTTGGAGACTCAATACAAGAGCAGCGAATACTTTAATCTTAATAAACACTCAAACTGAGAGGGAGGTGCATAATGAATACTAACTGATTCCTACTATACAGAATAAAAACTAAAATAGTGCAATGGGCAAAAATTAGACAGAAGTCACTACTACACGATCTAGCTCATCATGAATTAGAGCTAACCACGAACTTACTTCATTGCACCCTCAATCCCATTTTGCATCCTGGCTAGTAATACGGTACTAGCTTTTCTCAAAAAATGAACTAATACAATAATTACATACCCATAAAAAAACAGAAAGTACAGTAGACTGTAGCAGAGTCTACACTAGATTATAGTAGTCTTAATGTATTAACATACTGAACATCTGAAATTTAAATGCTTTTGACATAGTACATCTTACTGTGCTTTCCAAAAGCGAAAAAACAAAAAAACAGCTCTAGCAAGAAACTAAAAATAAGGTCAAAAAGATACTAATAACTAAGACAGAAACTAAAAAATAAAAATTAAAACTGACATTGGGAAATACTAAAAAAAGTACAACTTAAGGTACAACACTGAACATTGGAAAAATTGCTCAAGCTCAAGAGATTTAGGCCTATGTCACACGTTGTACATCACAAACAAAAAATTTCTAAAATGCGGTTATCTGCGAAGCTGATAGCATCAATTAAGCACTGTAAATATCTAAATCCATTTCTAAACGCAGTCTTATATACAGCAGCTACATAAATATCCTTGTAGAGAGCAGCACCACAATAACGATAGGCAACTTTACTGCTTTTATACGTTCTTCACGGCTGTAAATTGCAAAACTACTAACAGACTATAGTTCTTGTACAAGCAAAACTCTAAACATATAAACATACCGGTAGGCTCCCATCTCACTCAGCAGTAATGGTGTAGAAGGATTTCTAAACCATATAGGTAGGTAATATTGGCACTAAAATTAAGCAATAAGCCAATAACGGAATACGCATACGAATTTTTTAAAGCAAACGTTGTTAACTCACACTGTGGCAAATATAGTTTGTTATGCAAATTCATACCGGTATTTGTTTAATAAGAATATAGCCTACCGGTTCTAAATAGCTTTGTAGATGTTGCTTGCTTTCGTTGTTGTATTAAATAGGATAGGCTATTAGTATTACAATGTGACATTGCCCGTTAGTCTTAATTATCAGTAGATTTCCACGAACCATAGAACAAAAAACGCAGAACTAGCAGCATAGCATCATTCTCACAGAACACATCTGTTTATGAGCTACGGTACCTTACCTACACTTATATTCATTATGTGATGTTACCCACTATTTACAGTATGTTTTTGCTGAAAAGCACTGTGTCAAAAGGCTAGCATATTGCATTCTGACAAACCGTTAACTCTTGATCATTTGCTCGACAAACCTACAGCTTGTACCATGTCCGTGAACGGTTATTCAGTACCGGTAACCTGCAAATGCTTTGGGATTGGCGTTTTCGGACACTTGAAGAGCCACCCTTTGACAAGTGTCTCTCAACAAAGAACCCAGTAGCGTAGCCAGGGGGCGGGGGGGCTCGAGCCTCCCCCATTGGCTTGTGAAGTATGCAAAATCGCACCATTTTGGTGGGTTTTGAGGCCGATTTTTTGTGATAAATTGAAATTAGCCCCCCCCCATTGGAAAACAGCCCCCCTCAAACGTTTGGATTTCCAATTTGGGTTGAAAAATCAGCCTCAATTTCGGCGAAGACCTTTTTTTTTTTTTTTTTTTTTGTAGGCCACCTGATTTTGGGCGGAAAAAACCTTAGAATTTCGGATTTCGGCCAAGAATTCAGCCTCAATTTCGGCGAAGACCTTTTTTTTTTTTTTTTTTTTTCGGAGACCACCTGATTTTAGGCAAAAAAAACCTTTGAATTACGGATTTCGGCCAAAAATTCAGCCTCAATTTCGGCAAAGACCTTTTTTTTTTTTTTTTGGAGACTACCTGATTTTGGGCGGAAAAAACTTTTGAAATTCCGATATTTCCGAGAAATTTCGTCTCAATTTTCAGACAAACCGTGTGAAACTGATTCAAGAGCAATGAAAATTCGGGTTAAGGTCGTTTGCACACTTCTCACTCTTCCAAAATAGCCCCCCTCTTTTCCAAATCCTGGCTACGCGCCTGAAAGAACCCTCTGCAAAAATTCCCCGTAAAAACAGAGGTGGAGTCCTCGAGGACGTCCTTGGCCTCGAGGACGTCCTCAAGGACAGATTTTGAAGTCCTTGGCCTTGGCCTCGAGGCCTCAAGTCCTCTAAAATTGGCCTGTCCTCGGCTCGAGGACAGCACTGTTTTTTGAATTGTTAAAATTTTGTGGAGCGCTTGAAAAATTTTTTGGAAAACGTTTTTTCGTGGAGATCGCTTGAAAAATTTTTGTGAAGACCTTTTTTTTTTTGGAGAGCACTTGCGCTTGTGTCCTTGGTCCTTGGCCTTGGCCTCGAGCATTCCTGTCCTTGGCCTCTAGAGTGTCTGTCCTCGGAAAGGCTGTCCTTGGCCTTGGCCTCGGATTTTTTTTGTGTCCTTGGCCTCGAGCCTTGTGTCCTCGACTCCACCTCTGAGTAAAAAGCCCTTTGCAAAATTGGGTCCTGCTAGTCTAAGGAGCTCTTTGTAAAGAAACCATCCAAACAGGGCCCTCTGGCGTTCCTCAAGAAGGCACCCTGCATTAAGCCTCTTCCATAGACGAAAAGAGCCTTTTGCAATGAGAGTATCCAAAAAGCCCTCGCATGATCTCAAATAAGTCTTTTTCATAGGGCTTCCGCAAAGGAGCCCTCTTCATACAGCCCCACAAATGGGCCCTCTGTATGTGCTTCCCACCTGCCATAAAAGGCCCTCCACAAAGGGGGCCCTTATTTGCAGAAGAATGTACAAATAAGGGCCCTTCCAAAAATATCCTTCCTATAAGGGCCCTCTGTAAAGGCCCCCAAAAGGAGCCTCCAATGGGGCCCTCCACAAAGAGCCCCTAATACCTGAACCTTAATGCTGATACAAATAAAGGTTCTACAGTAGGCGTAAATGTGCTACAAAAATTTGGGGATTATATGTTATGTAACTTTTTTGGTGGGGCCCTGTAGCACGCAAAATTAAGTGGGGGGGGGCCTCGGGCAACCGCCCGGCTTGCCCATGCTAATGACCACCACTGCTTGCGATGTCATATTATCATAGGTGGGCACAAGTCCGTTAATCGTTAATTCGTTAATAACGAAGCTAACTTTTTCATTAACTCGTTAATCCGTTAAAAAGTTTTTTCATGTTAACGGACTAAATTAACTTCCGTTAAGTTCTGTTAACGGACTAAATTAATTTCCGTTAACTTCTGTTAACTTCCGTTAACTTCCGTTAACTTCCGTTAACTTCCGTTAACTTCTGTTAACTTCTGTTAACTTCCGTTAACTTCCGTTAAGGTTTTTATCGTTAATATCTTGCGCCATTTATTCATCGTACCGGTACAAACCAGTTTGCACTGGTAACTCTTGTTGCGTAGTAGCACGAGTTTTATGGAAGAAAGCGAAGAAAGGAGCTCTTTTTTGTGACAAATAATAACCTGCAGCCTCCTAGGTCAATTACTTATCGCTGATTACATTTTCCAAAGCTTTCCGATCGCAGCTTTGTTGGTGCATTTGAACTTATTTTTATGTTGAAATTAGATTAGACTATAAAATAAACTTCCAAAACACAAAAAGACTACCACAGCAATAAGTATTTCCTTACAATCAGCTCAACAGCGTCAATACGTGTTCTAGAAGCGAGTGAATGAAAAGAAACGTAAAGTACACGCAAAATGTCAACGAATTATCGGACTTTATTAACTTCCGTTAATTAAAGCTGAAAATAACGAATTAACGTTAACGGAGGTGTGAAGTTTGTTAACGAACTAGTGGTTAACGAAGCTAACGTTTTGCATTAACTTGCCCATTTATGCATATTATAGTTTCTAAGAAGCGCTATTGTAATCATGCAATTACTTTAAAAATTTTATTCAATTCCAAGAGCTGAAGAACCTGTACAGGACACTTAACTACAGCATTCAACTCAAACAGCAGATAAATGTCTAATCTCTCGATCATATCACATATCGTTACTGCTATATTGTGCTATAACTGTACGACAGAAATGGAGTCTTCGAGGACGTCCTCGAGGACACATTTTGAAGGCCTTGGCCTTGGCCTCGAGGCCTCAAGTCCTCCAAAATTGGCCTTTCCTCGGCTCAAGGACAGCTCTATTTGTGGAGCACCTGAAAAATTTTTTGGAAAACGTTTTTTTGTGGAGATTGCCTGAAAAGTTTTTGTGAAGACCTTTTTTATTTTTTTTATTTTGATTGTTTTTGGAGATCGCCTGAAAAATTTTTCTGAAGACCTTTTTTTTGGAGAGCACATGCACTTGTGTCCTTGGCCTTGGCCTCGAGCATTCCTGTCCTTTCCTCAAGAGTGTTTGTCCTCGGAAAGGCTGTCCTTGGCCTTGGCCTCGGATTTCTTTTGTATCCTTGGCCTTGGCCTCGAGCCTTGTGTCCTCGACTCCATCTCCGCAGTTCGACTGTTCTATGATAAATATGCTGCAAAATTCAACTCCATAGTCACTAGCTCAAAGCACATTTACCACATAACAGATTTAGTGCTGTTTTTTTTTTTTCCTTTCAGTTTTACAGTAACACTAGGTTTCAATAGATTACACCCTTTTACAAAAACCTGAAAGTGCATAAAAGAAGCTCAGTAACGGCAGCCAAAGACATAATAACCTCGGTTCGGATCACAAACAAAAAATTGAACGCGGCAGCGTTAAAACAAAATTTGGAATTAAAGCATTTAACATAAACTATTAAAAAATTTTGTCATATTATTGACTGACTATTCAGGGGGGCATTAATTTTGTTTCATTGCATTTTGCTTTCAGCGCCTATGTTGATTATGTTCAAAGCTTAGCATAAATTGCTTGCAAATAGGTTAAATTCAACACAGCTGGTAGTGGTGTTTCTTGAGTTAGAACTAAAACAACCAAGCATTGAAGTCACTAGCAACAGTATCGTAAAATACAGCACAAAAGTTTTTGAATTAGGTTTTTGTGCTTTTTTGACTTAGAACTACCAGAGCATCTACGTGCTTCTAATAAAGTAGGTTATTGTGCTGAAACTAATTTAAGAAGATGTTTCGCGAATGTTTTAGTGTAAACTAATTATAACTAGGTTTCTAGTTGTTCTTTGATATTCGTTAGCATCCTTAGCAAAAACGTTCTGCCTCCTTTAATCCATAGCCTCGCTTTATTGGTCTCAGAGAATATAAATTGTTAGTTTAAGAGTTTAGTTTAGTTCTGTATCATTTTGAAAGTTTCAACACGGGATGGATGTTTTTTCAAAGACCATCACTGACCAGATAAAGGAGTGCTGATTAAAAAAAGTTTTCGAGCTACTAGATTTACCTTTTTCATTGCAAGTATTCCAAAATGGAATCGTTTTCTGAAGAAAAGGATTTTGAACTAGAATTGAATTTAGCTCAGCAATTGAAGAGTGATTATTGCGATAAGTCTGGAAAGGAAATCAACCCAGAAAAAACAGCTAAAATCCTATACGACATAGGAATGATTTATCGAAAACGAAGTCCAGACAAACTTTCCTTGATCAAATGTGTAGGTTTGCTAAATGCTTCTCTAATTAGAAATACCACCAATGCTAAAAGCATCAGACATGACATTTCTGAGGTTTGTCACCACATTTTGCAAACAGCCGGTGCAAAAATTCAAACTGCAGATTTGGTACAAAAAGCAAATGAAGTCAAAAATTCATTCAACGAGTTGAGAAAGAGAGTAAAGATGTTTCTAAATAGCCCTGAAGCAGTAAAAATACCAGCTAATGTCGCTAACGAATCCTTACGAAAACTGGAGATTAACAAAACTGTAGCAATACAGAACATAAACAGCACAATTACAAGCAAATACAAAAATATCATGACAGATATTAGTCAGTTCTGTGAAGAGTTGATGGGAACGCCACCTTGTACTTATGCTGTTGTAGGAATGGGTTCTTTGGCTCGCAATGAAATAACTCCTTATTCAGATTTTGAGCACGTAATACTTTTATCTGATGACAAAAACTATGAATCTTATTTGGAGTATTTTCGATGGTATTCCGTAATTTTCCACACCGTCATTATAAACATGCAAGAAACGATAATTCGTAGCGTTAACATCAAAACTCTCAACGATAAGGATTCTACACTTGGTGATTGGTTTGTTGATGCCTTCACACCACGGGGCATTGCTTTTGACTCAATGATGCCTTATGCGTGCAAAGTGCCCCTGGGAAGAACCCAACACACCTTTAACAAGCGTTTTACCACCGAACTCATTAAACCAGTTAAGGAAATGCTGTATTACCTCAGTTCCGAAGCAGACTTAAAGCATGGCTATCTCTTGGCTGACATTCTCACAAAAACATGTTTTGTGTATGGAAATGAAAACTTGTTCTTGCAATTTGCAGAAGGAGTTGAAAATCACCGAAAAAATCAAACAAAATCTGAAACAATTGTCGAAGAGATTAAGCAACAAGTCAGAAAAGATTTGAACAACTTTTCCACTAGATTTCGTCTTGCAAATTTCCAATCTCTTACTACTCTCAGCATCAAGCAACTGGTTTATCGTAGTACCACAATATTCATTGCTGCATTGGCTAGAGTGAATAACATTTCATCAAATTCATCCTTTGATAACATCTACGACATGGCTCAAAACAATCAAATAACTCAAAGCATGGCTCACCACTTGTCCTTTGCAATTGCTATTGCGTGTGAAATGAGACTGAGAGTGTACATTGGAAATGAATCACAAAGTGATAATGCAATTGATTTGAAGAAAGACGGCATTGAACAATTTTTGAGCATTGTAGGTGTACGATGTACTATCAGTTATTTTCAAATCGCGTACTGCTTGCAATGCGAGGTGGCAAAGCAACTTCGATTTGCCAAACTTCACTTTTATTCTGATTCACAACTTGTCAACATCGCAATTGGATTTGCATTTAACATTTTTTATGATTTTGAACTATCTGATCAAAACGATCAACTAAAAACTGCTTGGAATCTGCTCCAATTTGATTTTGATTCCTGCATTGACCAACTTCAAAAATCGAACTGGACCTACGACATCACAAAAGACAGGAGTTCTATTGATTTGAAATCTATGGAAACTTTGGCAAACTATTTACATAAAACACAAGTGTATGATGAAGCTTTAGAATTTTTTGAACAGATACTAATTCATCAAAAGAGCAAAGGAATTAACGAAAGCACAGATCCCGATATGGCGCGAGTCTATTTTAGTATCAGCTACTGCAGATCTAGATTACGACAATTTGACGAAGCGCTGACAGCTGCCGAAAAGTCGCTCCAGATTTATCAAAACATATCGCTTGATCAAGAGAGAGACGATGATGTCGCAAATGGCCTCCACAACGTTGGATACCGCCAGATCAAATCACACCATTGTGATGATGCATTGATATCCTTGAGCCAATCTCTTGCAATTTGGCAGAACATATCAAATAATGTGAAGATGAATCGTGGATTTGCTTTCACACTCCATGACTATGGTATTTGTCTGAGAGACCTGGGCCAGTTGGATGAAGCGCAAAAATGTCTCAAAGAAGCACTTGAGATTATTCAAACTAAATCACAAGATGCATCGAAAGACAGTGATGTTGCATTTCTACAGTTTGGTCTGGCCGAGTGTTTGTTTGAAATGAAACAATTCGAAGATGCACTTCGATACTTCAAGGAATCGCTAGTCATCCGAGAAAATATCTCGCGAGGCAAACAAGTAGACTCGAGTATTGCATGGCGACTTTGTAAAGTCGGTTATTGTTATAAAGCGTTGGATCAATTGGACGACGCCCTGCGATATTTCAAACAATCACTTGAAGTCTACAAAAATAGATCACTTGATCAGCAGAAAGACAACCAAGTTGCTTTGGTTCTATACGAAGTCGGATCCTGTTTAGTTGACATGCATCAGGATGAAGATGCGCTGAAATATTTGCTAGAGTCACTTGATGTTTCTGAACAGCTGCCATCAAATAATGATATTGATGCTAGAATTGAGACCATTCGCATCAAAATTAATGAATGCGAGCAACGCTGTGGTCATGATTAATTTCATTACATTTTCCAACTACTCACTGAGTTACTGGTAGTTTTTTTTTTGGCTAATCCAAGTTGTTTCCTGTCTCTCTTTCGCCAATTCTACTGTCCAATAGAGCGAGCCAAAAACTTTCTTTATTTTTGTTGACCCTATGCTGAAGCGACTGTGAAAATATAAAACTAAAATGCATTTTCTGTTGTATAAAACAATGCCAAAATTATGCATCATTTAAAAGAATATCAAGAATCGTAAACTTTTCACAAATATCTTCATCAGTTGTGGATGAGCATAACGATTGACGAGGCAATTATAATTGTTGTTTGATGTTTTAATCAAACTTCATAACTTTGCACCACAAACTGCGGCTTTGCTTCAGCTAAAACAGAAATAACAAATTTGTCTTTTAATTAAAGTAGTTTAAGCTTGTAGTTGCTTATTTATCTAATAAACGACTATCTTCCCAAATTCTTTTTTTTTTCTAAAATGATGTTTTTCTCATTAAATGCTTTGATTTATAGAAGCTCTGAATCGTAAACTGTGTTCAAGATTGTTAGATAGTGTGTTTGATCAATGATGCCATCTGCGTTTTCAAAAACATCTAATTTCAATAATTAATCTAAGTTTTTGAAGATTTTTTAAAATTAGCTTGTGTGTTTGATTAATGGTGGCAACTGCGTTTTCAAAAACATCTAATTTTAATAATAAGTCTAACTTCTTGAAGATTTCTCAAAATTAGCTATTTTTTGAACAACCGCGAATATGGAACACTAATTGCCATTTAAACTACCTATGGGGCTGTAAGAGAAAAGGCCTTTTCACTTTTTTTACTGTAAAATTACAAACTTTGTTCTTCGTTTCTACTTTCATCAAATTTTGAGCGATTATTTCTATTTCATCATATTGCGTTCAATGTTTTGTCTTAAAAATCGGTAGGTCTTGGTATTTACCAAATGCACTTGCACATTTTAGGTAGATTTTACCGATCGAGCGTATAATGCACTTGATATATGAAACCGTAACTTTGTCGTTTTAAACCATTTAAGCACGCGTGATTGCTGAAAGTTAGTTTTATTTTGTTTTTTTGCTGATCGACTGATTTTGTCATACAGTACGAAGGCGTTCATTTTGTTGCTGCTGGCTACAAACTGCTCAAAACCATTAATTTTCTAAACGAGTAGTTTTAACAGTCTCAAAATATAGGCTAAAGTTTCGCAACTGATATCAAATAATAAGCAGTTCTCACTTCTCAGAAGGATAAATATTGTATGCAAATCCAGCACTTGTTTTCATTTAATGTAATGGGATCTGAATAACGTGTGTATAATTTGGTAATATTGGTAATATTAGAATGAAACAAATGCATAATTAGAACACCAGACAATTATGAAAAGATTAAACTATAATTGCCTAACTTTTCAAAGACGTTTGTTTTTGTCATTCGCACAGAGAAAGCGATTGTCTTGGATCATAATATTCGTTTTATGCGCTAACCAGGTTAAGAAACTATGTGCTGCTTCATCTATAAAATGGTCCTGTCTTTAAACGTTTTTAAATATGGGCAGCATCAGTTTTCAAGTCTTTGAAAATACTCTTTTGATTTATATATGAAACACAATAAAAATGGTGAAGCATCCATCCGATTCCGGTAGTTTACAATAGTTAAAATTGAAATATAATTTTGAAATTTTTGTCCTTGTTTTGGGGCTGCGGTTACAAAGATATTCAACAAATGCTAAAAGATATCCCTCCAAAAAGTTTTTGGAAACCCTGAATTTTTTTTCCACTTTAAATTTCCAGAAAAAAGAAAATTTCCAAATTGGATAGGTCATGTGATGTTACTGGTAGGGTAAATGTTATTTAGTCTCCCTTTTTTCGTAAAAGTTTAGGCTGAGAAAACAGATTCAGGGTTTTCAAAAACGTTTTAGGAGCGATTACTCTTTGTATTTGTTGAATATCTTTCCAACCGTAACCCCAACCCAAAATGAGAACAAAACATTGCGAAAATTATATTTCGATTTTAACTGTTGGAAACTTCAGGAATTGGCTGGATGCTTCACCCTCTTTAATGACTTAGTACTTAATACCACCTTCTGTTTTTTTTTAATGGATCCTTGCTTTGAAGGTCAGGCTTTTATTTACTACTTAATTATTATTTAAGCCTATGTACTAAAAAATTACAGTACTACTGTAATTGAATTGAAATAAAGACAATGACCGACTGATCTAAAAAGATTGGGCACTTCTAATGTAAAGGTGTTAATCAAGACGTCCTGCTTGTATTTTGATCATATGAGCTAGTGTTTTCCACTATGCTGTAACACATAGGTGGGCAAGTTAATGCAAAACGTTAGCTTCGTTAACCACTAGTTCGTTAACAAACTTCACACCTCCGTTAACGTTAATTCGTTATTTTCAGCTTTAATTAATGGAAGTTAATAAAGTCCGATAATTCGTTGACATTTTGCGTGTAATTTACATTTCTTTTCATTTACTCGCTTCTAGAACACGTATTGACGCTGTTGAGCTGGTTGTAAGGAAATATTTATTGCTATGGTGGTCTTTCTGTGTTTTGGAAGATACATTTTACAGTCTAATCTAATTTCAAGATAAAAACAAGTTTAAATGCACAACGAAGCTGCGATCGGAAAACCTTCGGAAATTGTGAACAGCGATAATCAATAGACCTCTGAAGCTGCAGCTTATTATTTGTCACAAAAAAGAGCCCCTTTTTTCGCTTTCTTCTATAAAGCTCGTGCTAATACGCAACAAGTGTTACCAGTGCAAACTGGTTTGTACCGGTACGATGAATGAATGGTGCTAGATATTAACGATAAAAACCTTAACGGAAGTTAACATAACTTAACGGAAGTTAATTTAGTCCGTTAACATGAAAAAACTTTTTAACGGATTAACGAGTTAATTAAAAAGTTAGCTTCGTTATTAACGGATTAACAATTAACGGACTTGTGCCCATCTATGCTGTAACATACTTACGTTTTTTGATGGACCGAATTTAAATACTGTATTCATTGTACTTACTGCAATAAGACGAAGTTTGTAGCGTGTTGGCGGGATGCATTATTCTCGGCTGGCCCGCTGAAGTGCCCAGATTCTATGATTATAAAGATTTGCTGGCATAAGAAAAACATTGCAAACTTTGGTGGCAATCAGTAACGCCTATACTAGTTATATTCTTCATTTTTGTTGCTACGAAACCTGCCATTTGATTAGTTAGAGCTTGGTGATTTGTTATGACATTGTAGAAAAACTATCCAAAACCGATAATTCTACTTCGATAATACTGTGTTGTACATTAAACACTTCGTTTTCGGTTACAATGTAACGCCACTTTCAAAATTAAAAATTAAAATTGCTTTATTGGAAGAAAATTACTGCTAATTGATCGCAGTTTACATAAATTCGTGCTGTGTACGTATTTTTGTTATGAATTGTGAGCTTTTTAGCTTGGTTTTGATCGTCAGAATCATCACAGTCGTAGATTTTATGAACGATAAGTGCGAATTTACAGATTTTTACAATCGCTACTGGTAAAAAGATTGTACTGTAGGGTGGTGTCGAGTTCATGGTCGCATTATGCAGCTGGTGTAATTCTTTTTTTGGTCGATCAGTGACTCAGCGGATAGAGCGTACATTACTGAAACGGTAGACTGGGGTTTGATTCCGCGTCTGACCGACCAAAGGCTAATAAAAATAGGTATACGAACGGCTTTCCTGCTTGACGTTCAGCAACAAAAGGGACAGTGTGAACTGTGAAGTCTCCAAACGACAGATGGCAGCTTGGCTGAAAGACCGCAAAGATCCCTTCGCTTTCTCCTGGTCGAGGCAAGTTGTTCAATAAATATGTAAACCAACCTTTAGACAAGAAGAAACCCAATGAGAAGCCAGTGAGCCAGTGTACTTTTCTCCTCTACAGTTTACGACAACGTTCGTGAACGACATAAACGACTACTTGTGAAAGTTGATGACGCATGCGAAGTTGGCGGCGCTGACAAAGCGTCCCGTGGTTTTGCGTCCGATTTAAACTTACCTTTAGTGCTCTCTTATGAAGTTTCTCTATCGATGTTGTGCAATTATGGTGTAATACAACTTTTGACTGTTATCCACTATCCATGATCTAATTGTACGAGTAAATTTTGATTTTTACTAATGACTTTTGTTTTTCTTTATTGCTTGCGTTTGATCAATTTTGATTTTATGTTTACAGAAACAGATTTTACGTTTGCGTTTGAAACACATACCATAAAATGTGCTGCACGTTTTGTATGTTGTACAATCTTTCAATATTTACCGTCTAGAGAGCACCAAAAGTCACTTCCAGCTCAAATGTAGTCTTCCACGGGCTAAAATCCAGCAAAGATTAAGTAATAATGATGCATCAAAACAATTAGAGGGGTAAAAGTCAATAGAAGTCTAGGTATCGTGCTGATAAATTTTAAAGCTTTTGTTTATGTATCAGAGTTTTCTACCAAAATCCCATGTCTTTCCTTCCCAAAGTCGTGCTTTTTTGTTAATATGCAATTTTTATCGAATAGAAAAATTTTATAGAAAAAAAATCGAAAAAACATGACTTAGCTTCGTAATATTTTGCACTTAAATTTTATGGAGAATACCGGTATGTGTGTTTGGACTGAATAATTACTAATCTTGATTTAGTTACTTTTTTTTGTATATAGGCTGTATAAATTGGTGGTTTGAGCACTCTCGGTTTAGGAACTTTTTGACTATGACCCTTGTCTTAGACTTTTTCAAAAATTTCAAAATTTGGACTTCATAACTGTGTATAGACAATACTGTTTATTAAACATGGTAAATTGTAACTTAGTCTTTTGATTTACTTTTTTGGTATACAGCATCAGTGTGATTCTATGGTTCATTGGTTATAGAATCAATTTAAGAAAAAACAGTTAAAGATAGAGCGACAAGAAAAACGCAACACAATTTTTCTAATCATAATTAGATAAATGGGAAATACTACATAAAGGTTTGATTTCTGGGATTCAACTATCTATTATAATTAGATATTAACAAAAAGACATACAAGTCCGTAATTCTCAGCAATACGTGTGCAAATATTGTAGCTCACTTATTGTTTTTGCTGAATTATGGAAACACCGTTATTTTGTTTTTGCATTATTTTGCTGTGCATTGATCGCCTAATAATTTTACAAATTAATATCTTAGATTAGTTTTTTTTTCTCCAAATCATGTAGCCAATGATTTATGATAGGATTTTGTTTCGGCCCGTACGCTTAAAATCTACAGTGATCACGTGCGAATGTCAAAGCTTTTTAAAACAACAAATTAACTGCTGTATTATAAAGTAGAAACAACAAAAAGTTTAGGTGTAGATTAAAGATAGCTGATTAGAGCGTAATTCAATTTTTATTTTTCTTATGCGGGAAAGTTCATCCTTTTTGTCAATCTGTCTCCGACTAATATCTGCCAGATCAGATTTTCTCGTGAGTATTGGTTCATTGTGGAGACATTTACAGTAAGTTAATTTGATGATTGTTTAAATTTGCTAAGAAAAGTGAAATGTCTTATGGCAACTTAAAAGGGCATTCAGATTGGTAGGTTTTTGTTTGGTTTTCTCTCACAAAATTTTGACAGATCTGAAAATTGGTTTTACCAATTTTGATCTTTCTACAATCTTCCATTCTCGAGATACAACAGCTTGGATTTCCCCTTAAAAAATTTGCCGGGGTTGCCAATTAGAAACAAAATTTAAAAAGTGTACTGCATGTTCTTAATTTTCAATAAATGCTTTGCGTCAAAAGTTGCTGTCAAGACAAAGTAAAAGGTCAGAATTACAAAATTGGTACTTTTTACGGAAATGTAGGCCAGTTTTCGAAAAGCTAAAAGTGAATTTACACAGTATCCGTTTTTCGTACGTTTTCGTCCGTTTTTTTACGTTTTTGCTTCTCCTTGAAAAAGTATGCGTTTTTTCATCCGCATTTTTGTAAGTCCATATACGCACTAAGAAGACTGTTATATATAGATAAAAATTTTGTTCAAAAATTTTGTGTATGAACGATAAGAGCGATATTTCGAAATAGAGCTGTACTCCTTTACAAAAAAATTTTTTCAGAAAACTTTTGTCCAGTATGTGACTGTCTAGTTAATGCGGATATGGACACATAAAAATGCGGATGAAAAAGCACGTACTTTGTAAAGGAGAAGCAAAAACGTAAAAAAACGGACGAAAACGTACGAAAAACGGATACTGTGTAAATTCACCTTAAGGCATAATGCCGACTGGCATAATGATGACAAAATACAGACAAAAGACATAATGGCATAATGCTGACAAAAGACTGACAAAAGACAGGCATAATGCTGCTGACAAAAGACAACACTGACGCAAAAAGAAAATTGTTTATTTTGAAGTGTAATATCTTAAAAACGGGAAAACGTAGAAAGTTCAAATTTGGTGAAAATGCAAGTTAGGCTTTTCCCACATTTTGGTCAACAGCAAAAACTTGAATTGAATGCTCCTTTAAACGAAAAAAGCAGCTTTGCATCCTCTTGTGGAAAATGTAAGCTGGTTTTGTTTCCACAAGAAATTGTCAATCAGTATCGTTTTAAAAAACATTACATTTACTTTACCACCATTCAGGTAGAAAATTTGTGTGCGAAGTTTCGTATTTAAATCTTATGTCTATTAGAAACAATACACAGAGAATTTAAAGATTTGTTAAATCTTGACGTATCATCATGTTTTTTTTAGGTCATTGTGTTTCCTGAGATGAAAAAAGACCGTGCTATAAAAAGAGTTAAGTGGAAATTTGCTGAGTTATACTGAAAAATGATTACAAGTGAGGAATCTGGAAAGGAATCAAATACAGTTTGTTCGAAGGAGCTGGAAAAAAATAGGTTTAAAACGGAATTAATACTTGCTGAGCGACTGAAAAATGACTACTGCGATGAATCTGGAAAAGAAACGAACCCAGCAAAAGCAGCTGAAATCTTGCACCAAATTGCACTGATTTACAGAAAACAAAGTCCACACAAAATCTCATTAATCAAATGTGTGGGATTGTTAAATGCTTGTGTTATAAGAAATCCTGCCAATGCTGTTATAATCCAAAATGACATTTGTGAAGTTAATCGTCATATTTTGCAGCAAGCCAACGCTAAAATCAAAGCAGAAGATTTGATCCGAAAAGCAAATGAAGTTAAATCCTCCTTTCAAGTGTTAAGAAATGAAGTGCAGATATTACTGGATAGTCCTGCTACTGCAAAAATACCTGCGGATGTAAAAAACGAAAACTTGCTTCAACTAGAAACTGACAAAATATCAGCCATACAGCACATAAACAAGTTTATTGCTGACAAATACAAACAAATCACAACAAATCTGAGTCAATTTTGTGAAGATGTGATGGGAAAACCGCCTTGTGCTTATGCTATCATAGGAATGGGATCTTTGGCTCGTGATGAAATTACTCCATACTCAGACTTTGAGCATGTCATACTATTATCTGATGATGTCATACTATTATCTGATGAAAAAAATTACGAATCATATTTGGAGTATTTTCGATGGTATTCCGTCATTTTTCACACCACTATTTTGAACATGCGTGAAACAATTATTCCTAGTCTGAATATTAAAAGCCTAAACGATGAGGATTCTCCTCTTGGTAATTGGTATTATGATGATATCACACCTCGAGGTATTTCATTTGATGGGATGATGCCTCACGCTTGTAAATTTCCTCTAGGAAGAACAGATTCCACGCAATGCAAACCATGGACAACCGAACTCATTAAACCAGTTACTGAGATGCTGGAATATATGAGCTCTGAAGCAGAATTAAAACATGGATATCACTTGGCTGACATTCTTACAAAAACTTGTTTTGTGTTCGGAAATGAGGAGTTGCTGAAACTATTTCGAGATGGCGCTGAAAATTATCGTCGAGCACGAACAAAGCTAGAAACAATTGATGTGGTTAAAGAACAAGTCAAAAAAGATATGAGCAACTTTTCAACACGATTTCGTCTTGCAAAACTAAAATTGTACGATACTATTAACATCAAGCAATTGGTTTATCGAAGTACCACGATTTTTATTGCAGCATTAGCTAGGGTGAATAACATCTCGTCAAACTCATGTTTTGATGTTATCAACGAAATGGCCGAAAACAAACAAATTACTCAAAATATGGCTCATCATTTGTTGCTTGCAATCGCTATTGCATGTGAAATGAGATTGAGAGTTTACATAGAAAAAAAATCGCAGTGCGACGATGCAATTAATGTAAAGAAAGACGGTATTAGCAAGTTTTTGGACATTGTCGGTTTACAAAGTACCGTAAGTTACTTTCAAATTGCTTACTGCTTGCAGTGTGAGGTAGCAAAGCAGCTTCATTTTACCAAACTTCATTTTTATTCCGATTCACAACTTGTCAACATTACTATCAGTTTTGCGTTTAACCTCGTCAGTGATATAGAATTATCGGACCAAAATGATAAACTAAAAGTCGCTTGGAATCTGCTTCAATTTGATTTTGATTCCTGCCTTGACCAACTTCAAAAGTCAAATTGGACTTACGACGTCACAAAAGCAAGAAAGGCCACTGATTTAAAATCGATGGAGTGTTTGGCAAACTATCTACATAAAACACAAGTGTATGATGAAGCTTTGGAATTCTTTAACCAAATATTGATGGTCTATCGAAGCAAATCAACTGAGGAAACTAAGGATCCCGATATTGCTCGAGTATATCACAGAATCAGCTATTGCATGTCGAGGTTGCGACAATTCGACGAAGCGCTGACAGCTGCCGAAAAGTCGCTCCAGATTTATCAAAACATATCGCTTGATCAAGAGAGAGATGATGACGTTGCAAATGGCCTTCACAACGTAGGATACCGCCAGATCAAATTGCGCCGGTATGATGATGCATTGAGATCATTGAAACATTCTCTTTTAATTTGGGAAAATCTGTCAAGCCATATGAAAATGACTCATGAATATGCTTTCACACTTCATGACTATGGTCTTTGTCTCAGAGATCTAGGCCAGTTCGATGAAGCGCAAAAGTATATCAAGCTGGCTCTTGAGATCATTCAAACTAAATCACGAGATGCATCGAAAGACATTGATGTTGCATTTCTACAATGCGGTCTGGCTGATTGTCTATTTGAAATGAAACAGTTTAAAGATGCACTTGAATGCTACAAGAAATCGCTAGTCATCAGAGAAAATATCTCGCGAGGCAAACAAGTAGACTCGAGTATCGCATGGCGACTTTGTAAGATCGGTTATTGTCATAAAGCGTTGCATCTATTAGACGACGCGCTGCGATATTTCAAACAGTCACTTGAAGTCTACAAAAATAGATCACTTGATCAGCAGAAAGATAACCAAGTTGCTTTGGTTCTATACGAAGTCGGATCCTGTTTGGCTGACATGCATCAGGATGAAGATGCATTGAAATATTTGCCGGATTCGCTTAGTGTTTATAAAGAGCTGCCATCAAATTATGATGTTGCAGCTAGGATTGAGAACATTCGCATCAAAATTGATGCATGTAAGCGACGTTGTAGTCATGATTAATTTTGATACATTGTTCAACAACAACAGTAACTAAATTAGTTTTTTCTAGCTAATCCAACTTGTTGCCTGTCTCCCACTTGCTTATTTATTCTGTCCAATAAACCATATCTTGTTGACCGCATGCAGCAATGGGTGGGATAAATGCATAATCTTCTGCTAAAAAAAAGCAAAAAAAAAAAAACTAAGCGTCCGTCGAAAGATTTTGATAAAGTGTAAATTTTATCAGTAAAAGATAAGCACAAGCAATGAAGAAGCAATTTTTGTAAGATACGTTTTAATCAAACTTCATAACGTTGCTCAACAACCTGCTGTTTTGCTTTAGCGGAAACAGAAGAAGAAATTTCGTCTTTTGATTATATTATTCCACTCTCGTAGTTACATTTAAAAAATACGACTTTTTTTCAAACTAATTTTTAATCTGTTTCTATTTCTAAATGTAGTGATTGATAAAAACTGAAGTCTTAGCTTGTGTTCAGCATAGTTAGATTGTGTGTTTAAACAGTGCTGCCAATTAGAGTTCAAAAAGCATCAAGTTTCAAAAGAAAATAGAATGTTTTAAGTTAAAATTATGCAGTTTTAAAATTAGCTATTTTAATATTAGTTGGCGAACCGCACAGGTTGCTAATTGCCTTTTATATTTTTACACTTACACAATTAAATAGAAAAGGTCTCTTCACGTTTACACTGCAAAACTAGTAAATTACAAACTTTGGCCTTTGTATCTATTTAAATGAAATTTTTGTTTAATACTTCTATTTTGCACAATTGTATTCAAAATTTTGCCGTATAAATCAATAGGGGTTGATCTTGATCAAATACATATTAATAGGCAAATTTGACCAATTAAGCGTATTAACGCGCGTAAATACACGTGATTAGTGAAACGAGCCTAAATCTTGAAGAGCAAATACCATTTTGAATCAATTAACAAGCGTGGTTTTTAAATTATTTTTTGTTTGTTTTATTTATTTATTTTTGATCGTCGTATTTTGTCACCCGATTTCATTTTGCTGCTACTCGCTACAGCATATTATGTTCAAAGCGAATTGTTTCAAAATTCTAAACCAAGCGAGTACTTTTTACATCTTAAAATGTTCTGTCATTCAAAAATATATTCTGCATAAATATTTGCAATACAATTTGGTGAAGCTTAATGCTACAACGACAAAGCTTTTTGGGCATGCATGAATCAATATCAACCTTTCACGTTCTTCAATCATTGTCACGTGATCAATGCACGAAAGAATTACATTTTGCGTTTAGAATTCATAAATTTAGCTGCTTCATCCATAAATTGTTCCTGTCTTCGAACAATATTAAACATGGGCAGCATCAGTTTTTAAGTCTTTGAACATATTATTAGTTACACTATATCTATACCACATTTACGACAAAATTCTTATTACTGTATCAAGTTCTCGCTTTTTTAGGCGAACCATATTAATTGTTTCTAGGGCCTGGCTTTTAATCTACGAATAAGTTATTAGTTGATTTTGTGTAATCAAAACACTCAAATGCAATAAAGACGACAATCGAACGATCCAAAACGAATAATGTTCGCTTCTATTGTAAAAACATTAATATTTTTTGATCATCTAATTTAGTGTGTTCCATTATGCTTTTTTAACTAACAATACTTTTGTATTTTGATTGACCAAATTTAAATGCTACATTCATTGAACTCGCTGCAATAAGCTGAAGTGGCTTACGTGTTGTAGCGCGTTACTACGCTATTGCGCCTGGCCTCCAAGGATACACAGATCTTACGATTACTAAAAGAAAACTCTGACGTAAGAAAAGCAACGTACAGCTTTGATTCTACTTTTGTTGCCACCCGCAATTTTGTTCTAGCTTGATGTTTTGCTGCAACTTTGTACGAAAACTCAACAGCAAATTCTATTTAGTTTACAAATATCAGTTGGCTTTCAACTACAATGTAATGTCATTTCGAAATTAGGACTGAACAAAATTTCAGCAATTCAATTCTTTTAAACGGCTCCCAAAACGTCCGAAATGTGGTTGTCACATATACTGTGATAATTTTGAATACTTAGGTTATGATTAATATTTGCCTTCCTAGTTTTGCTTTCTTTTTTGATTTGGAATGTTCTAGATAATTTTTTCCTGTATGTTCTACGATCTTTTATAGTCACCGAGCTACTTGGTTGTTTACGACTGTTTAATTGCTATATTTGAACTTGAAGTTTGTGACGTCACAATTATGTTGCAATTTGTTATCGCAGGCTCCTATACTTTTTCTATTGTGACGTAATAACAATCTTTCTGGCATATTTAATAGCTATTGCCGTAGTATAAGTACACAGGTTTTTTTATTCCATTTACTTTAATAATTCTAGGATTCTAAGACTTACTGTTCTAGATATTAATTTCGTATGCAGTTTAGCCGAGATTGTGTATCTGTGATTGGCTTGTGTAGCCGTAGTGAGCAATCTGAATTGGTCAATCGTGAAAAGTTTTAGTGGAGCGATTCTGCTCAAAGAGACTTTGTTTTGTTTTCATTTTTTAATAGAAATTCTTAATTTAAGATTGGTGTGTTGCTTTCTGAAATTTATTTGAGAAGCTAAAGAAACTATCAACTACCATTTTGATTCGTCAATTAACATCTTAGTCGTTCTCTGGTTGAAGTCGACGTGGACCATTCTAGAGATTAAAGATTGTGTTCTGGCCAAGTATCAATATTGCGACATCTGGAGGCTCGTTCGGGAAACATTTGTTGGTTGACTATTACCATGGCGGCCTTTGTTTCAGAAGCTTTCGAGGAATTAAAGAAGCAAGTGGAGACTTTGAAGTCCAAGAGTAAATTTCTGATGGAGAAATGGCGCAAAATGTGCGAAACTGCAGCCGAACGGCCACGGAAAGGAGGTTACGAGCTGAGCGATATTTTTTTTTTTCTGTAGGCCTACCTTTTTGTCTAAATTTATAATTACCAGTATATTGAAGGATACTTTTCACCTGTTTTCATTTTAAATTCAAAACAACTTTTTCTGCATATTTTGTGGCTGATTTTAAATTTGCTATTTTGTCTAACTAGTGTAGAATCTTTCATTGGTTTGACTGCTTGATAATGCCAGTTAAATATCCACGTGAAATGTATTTAAGACCTTGTAAAAGGAATCAGTGTGCTATTCAGTGTGATATGTGTGGTGGATGGATTCATCTCAAATGCACAGTCATTAGTCCCCTTAAATTTCACACTCTTTGTTCTTCTACTGAACCATACCTCTGCCAAAATTGTTACAGTGAATTGTTTCCTTTTCAAACCCTAGATGATAAGCAATTGTTAAATGAAATGAGAAATGATGACAAACTAAACTTTGATATTAATCACACAAATAATTCGTTTTTCCCAGCTAAATGCTTACAGGTAGACAACAAGATAAAAAGCTTACTAAATGATTTAAATTCTGGTTTGGTTGACTCAAAATACTGCTCACAGGCCGAAGCCAATATTATTAACAAAAAGTGTAAATTTTCTTTGCTTTGCGTGAATATAAGAAGCTTAAATGCAAATTTTGATAAATTGAATGAACTTTTAACAAATTATGATATCTTACCTGATATCATTGCTATAAGTGAAACCAAACTTAAATTGTTACAGGTATACAATGCAAAGTTAAATGGGTACCATTTTTACCACAAAGGCACAACTACAAGATGGGGAGGAGTAGGATTGTTTATTAAGGAGTCTTTATCAATTTCAATTTGCAAGGAGTTTGATTTAAACATTCCTAACTGTGAAGATATGTGGATTCAACTAGATTTAGGGAATAACAAAAAATGTATAGTGGGGGTAATTTACAGACACCCTAAACAGAAATTATCAGAGTTTTGCAAGAGTTTTGAATCAACCATTGAAAAATTGAGTAGTAGAAAATTGATGTATTATATCGGAGGAGACTTCATCGCAGATTTGTTGAAAAGTAACTCTGATATCAATATTAAAGATTTCATGAATTTAACATATAGCTTAGGCTGCATTCCCTTAATTACACACCCGACAAGAATAACCACTACAAGCTCAACTCTTTTAGATCATGTTTATACAAACAATGTAGTGGGTGAACACAAAAGTTTTATTCTGGTGGAAGATGTAAGTGATCACCTGCCAGTAATGGTGTGTTCTAATTTAAGCCTGCCCAAGAGTGAAAAATCAACTGTCACCCTAATTCGTGATACAAAAAATTTTGAAGTAGAAAAATTTCTAGACAATTTGACTGAAGGAATGGAGCTATTAGGTGATATCAAAGAGGAATGCATTGATAACTACACTGAGAAGTTTATTGACATTTTTCATAAGACTTCAAACATACATGCACCATTACGAAAACAAAGCAGAAAGGAAACAAAACTAAAAAACAAACCATGGTTATCCAAAGGAATCCTTATATCAATCCAGCAAAAAAATTTATTGTACAAAAGAGCCCTTAAATTAAATGACAGTAATACATGGGCTCAATACAAAGTCTATAGAAATAAACTGACTCATATTAAGGAATATGCAAAACGAATTTACATTAACAATTTAGTGAATGATAATAAGCATGACACCTCGTCGCTTTGGAAAATTATAAATAAAATTATTCACTTGAAAAATGTGAAGAAAAATAACATTCCTAATAAAATGTATGCTTCCAAAAGTGAAAGTGCACAAGGTCCACAGGCCATCAGTAACTTGTTCAATAAATATTTCATAGAGATAGGAGTTAACCTTGCGTCTACAATCGAAACACCAGCTACAATTGATGGCAAATTTAATGCCACATCTTTGATTCAAAGTAGTTGCAATTCGTTTTTTCTAGAACCAATAGTTGAAGAAGAAGTAGTAAATTACATCAGAGTTATGAATCCATCAAAAAGTACAGGAAGACAAGGAATTCCTGCAAAGTATATAAAAATGTCAGGCTCTGTTATAGCTCCAGTTCTAACTAACATTTTTAATGCATGCATATCAACAGGATATTTTCCAAAAGTGTTAAAAACCGCTGAAGTTGTTCCAATTTTCAAAAAAGGCGAAAGAGAGTTATGCAGTAATTATCGCCCTATTTCTATTTTAAATCCTTTCGCCAAACTTTTTGAAAAGTGTCTGCTTGATCAACTAAACAATTATTTTGTGAGCAATAATTTGATTAGTCCAAACCAGTATGGTTTTAAGAAAAATTGCTCAACAAATGAAGCTGTTTTAGATATTTACAATAAGCTACTTGACAATATGGATAAAAAGCTCATTACATGTTCTATTTTTTTAGATTTAAGAAAAGCATATGATACCATCAATCACACAATACTGATCAAGAAACTAGAAAAGTATGGAATTAGAGGATTACCATTACAGTTACTAGCAAGTTACCTGACTGACCGTCAACAGTATACAATTGTAAATCAATATAAATCCAAGTCAAGAGATGTTATTTGCGGTATTCCTCAGGGATCAACTCTAGGTCCGTTGTTATTTAATATTTACATCAATGATCTACCACTTGCCTCAAATTCCACAATTCATCTTTTTGCTGATGATACAAACCTTACTCTCTCCCATTCTAATGTTTCAACACTGCAACAAAATATTAATGATGAATTAGTCAATGTAAGCAATTGGTTCAAGGTGAATAAATTATCAATTAACTTTAATAAAACTGAGTTTATGGTAGTGACAACAAAACAAAATAAACCTGAACTCAAAGTATCAATAGATAATAATCCAATCAAGCAATCACATTACATAAAGTATCTAGGTGTTCTCATAGACGACAATCTAAACTGGAAACAACAAATCAAGGAACAATGTTCAAAGGTAGCAAGAGGATCTTGGGCCCTTAATCAATTAAAACACTTTGTAGATGAGCAAACCTTAAGATCTGTTTACCACTGCCTCATATACTCTCATCTACAATACTGCATAAGTAGTTGGGGGACTGCTTCAAAATCAACATTAGCACCTCTCTTTATTCTGCAAAAAAGAAGCATCAGATTGTTAACTGGAAGTGGATATCGTGAGCATACTAATCCTTTGTTCTATCGAGCTAAATGCTTAAAACTCAAGGATATTTACTCTCTGGAAGCTGCAAAGCTAATGTACAAAATTCACAACAATGTATTATCTTTTGCAAATTCAGATAAGTTTAACCTAATAAAAAACTGCTATACACATAAGACAAGATTGAGCCACAAAAACAACTTCTTTCTTCCAAGAACTAGAACAAGATTAGGGCAAAAGTCTCTATCATTCGCAGGAATTAAAATTCGGAATGAAATTCCAAGCAGTATGAAAGAAGTTTCATTCTACAGATTTAAAAAAGCTGTTAAAGCTCATTTTTTATCAAACTATGAAACCGATAAAAGCTAAAATAACAGCTTTCTATCAGCAATGCAGTAGTAATTACAGGAATCATAGTTGCATATTTATGCTTTAGTTCAACAATAACCTATTCTATTGCTTGAATAGCATGAGTTTGGTGCATTCATCTATCACACATTTATTACAATACGTCATCTCTCATTTTGATGTGCCCATGAATTATTAGTAATTTTGCAATAACTGACTGAGGTTGATATATACTGGTATTGGAAATTGTACCAGTACTAATGACATATTGACAAACAAGACAAAACAAAGCAAGAAGTTTTTTTTTTTCACTCCAATTGCCCACTTTAAATTCTATAAAACTTAAATAAGCATTATGAACTTTATTAATTTTATTTCTATCCAATCTGTAGTTACAGCATTTTTATTTTTTAGTATGCTTAGAGTCAGAACAATTCTAATGTTGTCTTGCATTTTCTTTACATTGTGACTGTGAGTTTTGTGTATACACTGTACAAAGTGTACATATCTTTGCAATACTTTGCTTTAATTTTGCGTAAAATTTTTTATCATAGAAAGTAGCAGACTGAGAAAATCTAGAAGCTGCTTTTTTTAACCTTAACTTGGTGAGGTGGCAGTAGACTTAGATGACCTTTCGGTCCTTCGCTGTCTCCTCACCAAGTGACTAAATATCGCTTTGACTCTGCAAGTTTGTGTGTTTGGTTTTAAAGGAATTGCATGATGCTTTGGTGATAGACCTAGAGGAAGTTGCAGTTTTTTTCTTGTGATATGACGTCACTTGGTAAATAAATAAATATGATGATGATGATGATGATGATGAGTATAAATTTAAAGCAGTTATTTTAAGCGAATATAAAGCAACAAGATACAAAATACAAAGGCGTAGGCAGAAAATTTTTAGAGGGGGGGTGCAATCAGTGCCGTCGCCAGAGCAACCGAAGTGAGGGGATCTAGTTAAAAGTGGGGGCACTAAAGTTTGCATATAAAAACTGATCTTAAGATCTTGTACGGCTACAATTATGCGCAATTTTAAAACAAGGCTAGCAGCGTTGTTTTAGCTCTTTTTGTCCGCGGCCCATAATCGCATGAAAAATCTATCTGCAGCAGTGAATGCTACCAGACGTGCAACCAGAATTTTGCTAAGAGGGGGTAACCAACAGTAAGTTTTTTTTGGACAAAAGCTGCCTGATTTAGCCCTCGTGGTAAACTAACTGATGCAACTCAAGCGTGTCACAGACGGGCACAGTCACTAAATATTTAGTCACTGTGGACGAGGGCCTGAAGGCGGAGCCCCCAGCCACTGCGCGATTTTTGCGATTTTGCGGGGAAAAACAGCAATTTTAACGCCATTTTAATCACATTTTGCACTTTTTGAAGCCATAGAAATAACTAAATTGCTAAAATTCAGAAGCCATCGTAAAGAATTAAATTTCTTAGCACCCTCAGCCTTTCCCCCTCACTTCAGGTCAAGTTTAAAATACGTTTAAACGTTCGTATTTTGACGTTAAATTTTCCAAGTGACTTTGCTAAGGGGACTTAAGCCCTTCACCTAGGTTGCGCCACTGACTACGACCTCATGATCTTGAGTGTGCTTTAAAAATCAAAACAGCTGGTCTTTGAAAAAAAATGTTTTGATTTATTGTTTCATGTCATAATCACTACCTAAGTACCGATGACGATTCTGCAGGCTTGCTTGTCTCTTCCGCGACACATCCGTAAAGGCGTGTTAATAAGACAAAATAATGCGCCAGATTTATGTGTCACAGCAGTTGGCTGCCAGCAATTTTGCAAAGAATGGAGAAAACGTCAAAGGAGGTTTGAACGTAATTATCAGAGGTGGAGTCCTCGAGAACACATTTTGAAGTCCTTGGGTTTGGCCTCGAAGGTCAAGTCCTTGGACTTTGCCTCGAAGCCTAAAGTTATTGAAAATTGCCCTGTTCTCGGCTCGAGGACAGCACTATTTATTGAACCCTTAAAATTGAGTTGGAAAACGTCAGAAACCTCGCGGAAAATTTTGGAAGACATTTTTGTATTCCTCTTTTGGAGATCGGCTGAGATAAAATTTTTGAAGACCTTTTTTTGAGATCACTTGCGCCTGTGTCCTTCGTCCTTGGCCTCAAGCATTCCTGTTTTTGGCCTCGAGAGGGTGTGTCCTCGAAAAGGCTGTCCTTGGCCATGGCCTCGGATTTTTTTGTGACTTTGGCCTCAAACCCTGTGTCCTCGACTCCACCTCTGGTAATTATTCCTTTTTCCATCATTTTCTGTTTTCTGTCTGTTGTCTTGTCGTTGAGTGATGTTTCAAAAACAGTATTTTGCGTAAACTGAAATGGCGGGCACAAGCAGCCATTAGGGGGAGCATCGCCCCCCTGGCCCCTCGGAGCGATGGCACTGGGAGCAATGAAAAAAGAGCCAGTATTACCTATTAAAAATAAAAATTTTTTTGAAATTTGGGAGGTTTGGAAGAGCCCATGTAAGGTCCTGAGTCATTTCATCGGATAACAATCCGCACCGCAAATCATCTATTACCAGCAAAAGCTTCAAAGTAGGCTGTTTATATTTGCCATTTTGTATATAAAAAAAAAATTGCAGTACATTGCCATAATCAAAATCAATTTATTTGAAAGGATCAAAAATTTTACATTGGCAGTTATAAAATGAATTAAACTTTCGGTTAATATGCATAAATTTGAAGATAATTATCTTTCTTTATAGACAAAAGTGTTTATAATATTTTATGTTAAGCCCTCCTTGCGAATAACTATAGAAGTTGCAGGGGCAGGGCAAGCCCTACAATGTAGACGGGACAAGAGCGTCGCCGAAATTGTTAACAAAAAAGATAATGCAGCGATAGCAACCCAGCTTTCTTTTGACATTTTTTGGCAACGGTACAAGACTGTAATCCTCCGGCACGGAATCCTCTTGATAAAATCTTGCGGTTTAACCGCTGAAAGGTTTTTTCAACTTCAAGCGCACTAAGTGTACTGACTGTCTATTACTTTTCTTTTCCACAAAGTTTTTTGTCCTATATTTTATCGAGTCTAAAAGTACCTTTTGTCATGTTTGCTGCAACATATTTTTAAACAGCTAAACAATAATATAGCCTATTAAATTTATGTATCTGCAACATTTAAACTACGCAAAGCAACAAGTTTTCTACATACCGGTTCTAATAACACTATGAAAGAAATAACGTCATATTCCCCTTTAAGAAAGGCGATGACTCAAGTTCGTTTATTTCAATACTTTTTCTGGTCCAGACTTGTAAAACAAGACCTTCAAGAAAAATTGTTTCAAAAGTAGGCCTTGCCAAAAAGCTTTGGTGATGATCAAATATTTTGCCAAATAGAAGAGTTGTAAAACATAATTATATACACTAGTATAAACCAAAAGTCGCGTGCCTGAAATCCTTCTAGTTTTCTCATGCAAAAGTGATGCATCTACAGTTCTATACCCTTGAGCCAAGCTATGGACGCTTCTGGAGCCCAGTGCGATGTACCCGTTATACCACTCTCGTTTAGGCCCTTGTAAAAATCAGAGGTGGAGTCGAGGACACAAGGCTCGAGGCCAAGGCCAAGGCCAAGGACACAAAAAAAATCCGAGGCCAAGGCCAAGGACAACCTTTCCGAGGACAGAACCTCTCGAGGCCAAGGACAGGAATGTTCGAGGCCAAGGACCGAGGACACAGGCGCAAGTGTTCTCCAAAAAAAAAAAACGTCTTCAATAATTTTTTTTAGGCGATCTCCAATTTATAGGCGTACCCAAAATTTTTGATTGGGGGAGGTCTAAACCACAAATCACATGAAATGACGTCATAAAAATTTTTCCAAAGAGGAAGTTTTTGTGGGACAAATACATTGCAGGATGGAAGATCTGAAATCGTTGGCTGTTGGCACGTAACCAATATTTTGCAAAGGGAGAGGGCTTAAACTAATAGTTCAAAAACGCAAGTATTTAACTTTGGAAAAGTGTTGAGTAAGCTGGTGTAACTCAAAGATATCACAAACGGGAGGTCTGGAGGCGAGGCCTCCAGCTGCCAGAGGCTTTGAGGGGGGAATTTTTTGTAAGTTTTTGGAAAAAAAAGCTATTTTAATGCCATTGAATCACATTTCGCAAGTGTACTGAGCCATTTAAAAGCACTAGATTTTTGACATTTGAAAGCCAATTGAAAAAACCAAATTGGTTAATACTCCTTTTACTTGCAATTTAAATCCAAAACACGTTTAACATCTTGGATTTTGGAGTTAAATTTAATTGTAAGTGAACTGGTCCAGGTAGGGGAAAGCAAGGTGCATTGTCTCTTCCAACATTTTAGCAGTAAGTAATAATCCACTAGAAGATTTTCCTTAGAGATTTTTGTTTTGTCAAGACAATAACCAGTTATAGGAGTACATGTTCGGCTAGGGGCCCGGGCCCTCTCAATTGAAGTTTAATGATTCGTTCAATTAGCATTTTCCATGGCTAATTTTTTTAAAAAGTATTTTGTGCATAAAAACCGGCGAGGTTGGAGGTGAATTACTAAATTGTTATTGAAAAATGGTAAAATAGATGCTTATGGCAACTAACCATGTTATTGCCGGGCCGGATTTATTTCGCGCTAGGCCCCTGGCACTTAGGATATTTTCGCAACATCTTTCTGCCAAATATAGGTGAAGACCAAAAAAAGTCTTTCGATTTTAGCTCGGGGACCTTAGCTGGTACTCAGGCGCGTAGCCAGAAATTCGCAATGGGGAAGGGCTGTTTTAGGGGTCTGGGGGCAGGCCCCCAGTCGCCGGAGGCCAATGGGGGTTAGGGGCGAAGCCCCCAGCTGCCGGAGGCTGGGGGTATGGGGGCGGAGCCTCCAGCGCTCGAAAATGTTGCATTTTTTTGCAAAATGAACTGAATTTTAGAGCTATTTTAATACAAAATAATGCTTTTTAAACGTGGCATAGAAATTGGCAGCCCAACATGATTCAACTGGTTGCATTAATGGGCTATGGGAAGTGGCTAATGATAACATTGCAGTTCTCTTGTTTACGTGCTGGTAAAACATAAAATCCTATTATTCAATAAATTTCACACGGAGTAATCTATTTTGTCTATGTTTTATAACGAAAAATAATTGGGGGAAGGGCTAATGGAAAGATATTTGAGAGGAGTGACTGGTAATTAACTAACACCATAGGTGTGCAAGTTAATGCAAAACGTTAGCTTCGTTAGCCACTAGTCCGTTAACAAACTTCACGCCTCCGTTAACGTTAATGCGTTATTTTCAGCTTTAATTAACGGAAGTTAATAAAGTCCGTTAATTTGTTAACATTTTGTAATTTACATTTCTTGTTATTCACTCGCTTCTAGAATACGTATTGACGCTGTAGAGCTGATAGTAAGAAAATATTTATTGCTGAGGTGGTCTTTTTGTGTTTTGAAGTTATATTTTACAGTCTAATCTAATTTCAAGATAAAAATATAAGTTCACATGCACTAACGAAGCTGCGATTGGAAAATCTTTGGAAATTGCGATCAGCGATAATTAATTGATACCAGTGCAAAATGGTTTGTCCAGGTAGTCAGGTACGATGAATGAATAATGGTGCAAAATATTGACGATAAAATCCTTAACGGAAGTTAACGGAAGTTAATTTAGTCCGTTAACAGAACTTAACGGAAGTTAATTTAGTCCGTTAACATGAAGAAACTTTTTAACGGATTAACGAGTTAATGAAAAAGTTAGCTTCGTTATTAACGGATTAACAATTAACGGACTTGTGCCCACCTATGACTAACACTGAATAGCCCCCCCCCCCCTACCCTAATTCCTGAGTTTATGGTGCATTTGTTGGTAAAACCTATGTTAGGAGTTTTGACATTAGCGATCAAATTTGATTGTTTATTTTCGGGCATTTTTTCAAAGTTTTCATTGATTTGTGACTTTAATTTTTGGCAATTAGCCCACCCCCTGAATATATGTTTCAAATGATGCTTTAAATCACTTTTTAGTCAATTCCAGCGCAAAAAACAGTCTCAAAAGAGCTAAAAACGTGGTATTTTCCTTGTTCTGCATTTTGGTTGACAGGCCAATTGGGAGGGGGCTATATTCCCCGCCTTTCCCATGGCTACGTTACTGCTGGTACTGCGTCACATTATGGTAAATCCGGCCCTGATTAATGCATTACGTTCATAAAAAGGCTAGATGTGGACCTGAGATAGCAACTTTTAAGACAAAAACTCTCCGTTTTCTTCGGGTCATACGTTTAAATTGACTGGCAAAAATTGAATTGAGGGGGACGCGGAGCCCCTGGTCTTCAATATTGTTTTTAGTTATACTGTTGTAAGCGAAAAATGGTAAAAAGAAACTGATGCTGAAGAAACTATAGGCTTTTTTGTCACAGTTTTGTCATTGGTGAAATTTCAATTGGGAAGGGGAGTGGACCCCCAGCCCCCCTCCCCTTGGCAACGCCTTTGCTCCAAGTGAGGAAAACAAAAGAAGTCCTCGCAAATTTTCTGCAATGTTTCTGGCGTTTTCCAACGAAATTTCAACTGTTTAAAAAATAGTGCTGTCCTCGAGCCGAGGACAGGGCAATTTTCGAGGACTTGAGGCTTCGAGGCCAAGGCCAAGGCCAAGGACTTGACCTTCGAGGCCAAGGCCAAGGACTTGAAAATGTGTCCTCGAGGACGTCCTCGAGGCCAAGGACGTCCTCGAGGACTCCACCTCTGGTAAAAATACCCAATGTTATAGAGCATCTGTCGTCTTGAATAAATATTAACAGAAGTCGTCTAGGTTGAGCAGCAAAATCGTATGTTACTTTGTGATTTCTTGCATGTTTTCTTTGACTTTGTTTCTGTGCGCTCTACTGTAAACATACAAAGTTCACTTTTGCGATCTTCTCCAGAGTTGTTTCGAGCCAAGTTTTCATATGGAAAGTGCTGAAAGAGCGCTCCACAGTGCTAGTTGTAGATGGTAAAGTTAAAGCAATTAATAATGCATGTCGAACAGCAGGATAGAACTTACAGTATCGAATTATTATTTTATGTAACAGCCTACTTTTAACATTCTCAAGTTTGCTTGAATGCTTCCACATATCATATCTCGTGAGGGCTTCGATACAAAAAATTTTAATCATATAGGTGTTGTAAATTTGCTTTGCTTCAGTTTTAAAATTTTTGCTCGACAAAGTAACTGCTCGTATAAGATGTAACATCAGCTAGCGATTAGGCACAAAAATTGTATCGTCAATTTCTTTTTTGCGAAACACAAATTTAAACTATTCACATAAACTATTCACCAAAGCCCAGGGTCCTCCCAACTGAAATGCCACCAATTATAAAAATGTGACAAAAATCTTATTGTTTTTTCAGCTTCAGTTTCTTTTAGCATCTTTGCGTACGTTTTCGTTTAGCATTCACGCGTACAACAGTAATTAACAATAATATTGACGACCAGGGGCCCCGGTCCTCTCAATTTAATTTTTGCCAACCAATTTAAATGTATAACCCGGGTGAAATTAAGAGTTTTTGCCCTAAATGTTGCTTCTTCAGGCCCTCATCTAACGTTTTTATGAACGTAATGCAATAAACTTATAATCGGGGACGGATTTACCATATAATGGCACTGTGCGAGGAGCTACCCGCTCAAATGTAAATAATTTTTTGGCCGTCATCTATATTTGGCAGGATGATGTTGCAAAATTCCCTAAGTGCCAGAGGCTCAGCGCAATGTAAATTCGGCCCAGGCCATAGCATGGTGAGTAGGCGTAACCATTTAATGTACCATTTTTCAACAACAATTCACATCAACCTCGCAGTGTTTTTACGCATAATATACTTTCGAGAAAAAATTAGCTAGGGGAAATGTTCATTGAACAAAATATTGAAATTGAATTGAGGGGGCCTGGACCCCCTGGTCGTGCATATACACCTACACTGGTTATTTGCATAATAAAACAAAACAAAAAAAAATTTTAAGAAAGATCTTGGAGTGATTATTTTCTGCTAAAATATTGCAGAAGGCAATGTGTCTTACTTTTCCCTACCTGAGCCAAATCACTTACAAAATTTAACTCCAAAATGAAAAATTTTAAATGCATTTTGAACTTAAATTGCAAGTAAATAGATGATCGAACAATTTAATTTTTTCAATTGGTTTTCGAATGTTAAAAATCTAGTTCTTTGAGATGACTCTGAACACATGCGAAAAGTGATCCAGTGGCATTAAAATAGCTTTTTTCCAAAAAATTACCAAAAGTCTCCCAGCTGCTGGGGACTTAGCCAACAAACCCCCGTCTGTCATACATTTAAGTTACACTTATTTACCCAACACGTCTTTCAATTTAGACATCTTCGCTTTTTAACTTGCGCTTTAAAGCCCTCTTGCTTTAGCATAATCCTGGTTAAGAGCCAAAACAGGCCACCGCTTCTTATCTTCCATTCTACAATATTTTTGCTCCACAAAAAGTTCCTCTTTTGAAAATTTCGGATAACGCCATTGCATGTGATTTGTGGTTTGGCTTCCCCCCAATTAAAAATCCTGACTATGCCTATAAAGGGAGGACATGGCCCCCGATCAAAAAATCTGCCCCCCTTTCCCTTGCTGACGCCCATGATAAAATATACTACAATATAAGATACACGTAAAATATTTTGGAAGTAAGTCGTGCAACCAAAATTAGATTTGAGCCACTCGGAACAATATTAAAACTAGCGTCTTCTTAAACAAAAAAAGAGTATTTGTTTTTGAAGATAATCCATTCTTAGAACCAATCCATTGCATAATTTTAAATGCAAAATTGTTTTTCTACAATTTTTTAGCCATTGCAGGCGTACCCCTTCGGATTGAAGCCAAAAGCAAAAAATAAAAGCTAAGATAGATCTGAGGGCTCAATATGCTTAAGAAGAGATAAAAAGAAATCTATGGATTCTGCCAATAAGTGCTGCAAATAAAAAATTTCGTCATACCAATCTGCATTCAAACGTGGAGGCTAATATTTGAAGCAACCGTGCCTATTCTGGCAGTGCAGCAGATCAGAGATGATACAGTACTATGCTGGCGCTCAACCAGGATTTTTGTTAAGGGGGGGGGGGCTTGAACTAAAAGTTAAAATCTTTTTGTTCGAAAAACGTCTCATTTGGGCGACGTGCTGAGCAAATTGGTGCAACTCGAGTATATCACATACGGGGTTCTGGGGCGAAGGCAATTTTTGTGATCTTTTTAGCAAAGAATAATCATTTAACGCCAGTTGGATCACATTTTTTACGTTTATAGAGGCATTAGGAAGAACTAAATTGCAAAAATCGGAAAGTCATTTAAAAGAATAAAATTACCCAACCCTTTTAGCCCCTCTTATTTACAGTACCGGTCAAGTCCGAAACACGTTTATACGCTTGTATTTTTGGGGTAAATATTCTAGGTGATATGGCTAAGGGGGGCTGAAGCCCCTTTAGCCTCCACTGGTTGGTATTACTCCTTTGTCATCTTGTCGCTTTGTTATTACTCCCTTATCATCAACCCGTGAATCAACAAATCAAGAAGAAATCCAAATTATTAACGTAATCCCTGATGCGTACGCAAAAATGAAAAACAGATCAAGATAACTGGCAAAATGTGTTACCTGGTATTTTATGCATGATGCTACTGGTGCTGTGAGGTAGAATTGCATCCATAGCATAAAGGTGCATTCATCAACTAAACTTTGACAAATAATAATAATTACTTTCAAACGAATACAGTTAGTAAACACTTGAGTTAAAAATGTCTTTTGTCTGTGTGAAATTTCTATTCATTCTTATCAAGAAAAAAGGATTAAAACGTGTAAATAAACACATGGAAGCATTAACGTAGCTAAAAGTTTGTGCCAGTGGCAGGCTTCCAGCGGGCCTACTATTCGTCTCACAGTTAATTAAGCGCGGACCAACAAAATTAAAATTAACCTTCGCCAACAATTTGATGGTTTTTTCGTTGACATTAGGTAAAGACCAAAAATATACAAAAGGTCTTCAACAAGTCGTTGCTCCAGGGAGAGGGGAGCATGCAGGGGCGTATTTAGGGGGGGCATGGTGCCATGCCCCCCTCCCTTTGGGTCGCCAGGATAGTATACTTAGCATAGAATGGTATGCAAAAGTGTGGCATGCCCCCCTTTGTAACTTTGGCACAAAGTTTGAGCACAGAAACGGACAGAATCTGACTTATGACTTTTTTTTTGGTCTTTAGGTATTTTTGGGCTAAAAACCGGACTAAATCTGAGTGAAGACTTTTTTTTTTTGGTCTTCACCTAATTTTGGGCCAAAAACCGGACTATATCTGAGTAGAGAAACTTTTCTTTTGGTCTTCAATATTCTCAAATTTCCTGCCCCCCCTTACCCTTTCGAAAATCCTGCGTACGCTAGTGGCAGCATATGCCCATTTTTGAGCAGGGAACCCAATCAGGAGAGCAGGGTTTTTTTGCCCCCTCATCAGTTACGCCAGTGAATATAAGTGACAAAAAATTGCATCTGCCAACATAAGAATGGCGAGGGCGCCATACCACGACACTATGCCGTTGTAATATTCTGGCATTGTTAAATTGATTGTACTGTAACATGTATTATGCCATTTAATTGGGACTTCGCGCGAGCGCGTAGTGCTTTTGTTTTTATTCGCGAATTTCGGCAGAAGAGGATTGATTTTGCTTATAACTAGCGAACGGTAAAACCTTGAAAATTGAAATTTGGATTTAACATAAGAATACATGAAAGCGTCATTGGTGCCAATTTTGGGGATCCTAGGTCACGCGATCATGAATTGAGATACAAAAAAAGGATAAACAAACGTTAACTGAAAAGTTGTTAATTTGCTTATAATTCTAAAACCACTTGACGTGCAAAGCTGAAATTTGAACACAATGTGGGTGCTCATGAATGCTTTATGCAAACCGAGTTTGAAGGCGCCCGGTCACGTGACCAAAATTTTCACGGTTGAAAATGGGCAAAAAGTTGATGAGTTTGAACCGATATATGTTTGGAATTACCAATATGCAATTACCGATATTGATGAAAAATTGTTTGTGGTTTTGAGCACACTATCAACCGCCTTTCTTATGGTTATGTTCGTTTACCCCAACTTGAAAACTATATTTTTCTCGTTTTGCATCTTTTTCTTACTTTTTTTTCTTTTTCAACTGCCGCTATCTACTTTTAAACCGCTAAACGCATTGTATTGAAATTTGAGCGATTAAACATATGAGGGAGGATTAGTGCGGGACTGAAATCGGGTGTGCCAGGTTGGAGGAATCTCCTTTATTCCGGTCCTCCAAAATTTTGAACTTGTAAACCGTTAGAGCTGAATGGATCAAATTTTCGGATTGGGTTTATTATAAATAAACTAAACCTATCAAAAATTGGGGGTGCTATGATGGGGTTTTTCCCCAAACGGGTCCTCCAAAATTCAAACTTTTTAACCTTTTAAGCTAGATGCATGACATTTTTAAGGTAAGTAAATATAAAGATAAGATAAAATTTGACAAAACTTGGGGGTACAAAAATGGGGTCCCCCTCAAAAGGGACCGACAAAATTGAAACTTTTTAACCACTCATGCTAGACGCATAAAATTTTCGGGGTAGGCAAATATGAAGAAAAATTATATTTGACAAAAATTGCGGGTGTCAAAATGGGGAATTTCCCTCAAACGGAGCCGCCAAAATTTTTTACTTTTGAACCGTTGGAGCTGGATATATCAAATTTTCAAAATGGGTAGATATCAAAAACAAACCAAATCTAACAAAAATTGGGGGCACCAAAATGGGGGATTTCCCCAAAACGGGGCCCTCCAAAATTCAAAGTTTTTATCTTCTTAAGCTAGACACATGATTTTTTTAAGGTAAGCAAAAATAAAAGAAAAATAAAATTTGAAACAATTTAGAGGTACCAAAATGGTGGGCCCCCACCTTAAATGGGCCTCCTAAATTCAAACTTTGTCACAACAAATACTAGACACATGAAATTTTCAGGGTTGGCAATTACGAAGAAAAGACAAAATACGAGCCGTGACAAAAAAGATACCGAACTGTTTTTATAAAAATTTTATTACAGCATATTTTGATAGTTTATAAACTGTTCCCTTTAAAGTACTTCCCCTCCGAGTCAATGCACTTTTGCATGCGATCCTACCACTCACGAAGGCACTTGGTGAAATCCTCCTCTTTTGAGTCTCTTGAGCTCCTTCATCACTGATGCTTTTATTTCTTTCAGAGACAAAAAATGATTCCCTTTCATCACAGTTTTCAGTCTCGGAAAAAGTCACAAGTCACCATGTCTGGGAAATAGGGAGGGTGGTGAAGAGGTGTTATTTGTTTTTTGGCCAAGATCATCTTCACACTAATTGCCTAGAGTGCGGGTGCGTTGTTCATGTTGGAGAAGCCATGACTTGTTAGTTCACAGTTTCCTTATGCTGAATCCGTGTTTAGGCTCAGTTCTTCAGATATCACTTGTACAGTCAACCTGCAATCACTTCGCACCAGCTGATTCACTCTAGCGATGTTTTAATCTGTCCTCGTTGTGGAAGGTAGTCCCGTCTTGGGATCATCCTCTACTTCCTTGCGGCCTTTCACGAAATGTTTGTGCCATTCGAAATTCTGCGTCCTCGACATCACATCTTTACCATAAACCTCTTTAAGAAGTTTAAAACATTCAGTTGGGTTATACTTTAGTTTTCGTCTAAATTTTCAAGTTGATCTGTTGCTCCATTCTTGAGCCACAAACAGTTTCTTAACAACCTACAGCATAAAGTGCAAACAAACGCAACAAAAACCGTCAAAAAGTTACAAAATTGTGACAAAGGCTACTAATACTATGTTATACAAGAACTTTTGACACAAAAATAGAATAACCTACAGCAAAAAAAATGCAACACATCATAGCTAAGAAGTTGTGTTTGACGGTGACCGAGTGGCTTGCCAATTGGCAGAGTGCCAGGAGCGCGGTTAATACATTCCGGTTTCTTTTTTGTCACACCTCGTATGACAAAATTTGAGGGTACCAAAATAGGGGGTCCCCTTCAAACGGAACCACCAAACTTCAAACTTTTTAACCTCTCACGCTAGACACATGAAAATTTCAGAATAGGAAAATATGAAGAAAAGATAAAATTTGGGGGTATCAAAATGAAGATATCCCCCCAGACAAGGATGCCAAAATTCAAACTTTCACCACTTACGCCAGCACTGATCAAATTTTCAGAATAGGCAAATCTCGAAAAAAGATAAAGTTTGACAAAATTTGGAGGTATCACAATGGGGTACCCCATTCAAACGAGGACGCCGAAATTCAAGCTTTTTAATTGCGTAAGCTAGACCCATCACAATTCCGGGATACGTAAGCAAATAAGAAGTAAAGATCAAATTTGACAAAACTTGGGGCACCAAAATGGGGTCCTTCAAAATTCAAACTTTTCAACCATTCCAGCTAGACACATGAAGCTTTTAGAATAGGTAAATTAAAATAAAAATAAAATCAGAATAGTAAATAAAATAGAACTAATTTCAGGGGCCACAATTGGAGAGTCCTCCTCCAACGGGTCCTTTAAAATTTTTAACAGCTCTAGCTAGACAAATAAAATTTTCAAGATAGGTAAAAACATAATACGAAAAAAATTGAGGATCTCATACTATATGGGTCCTCCAATTATGTTGACACCTCCCCCCATTAACTGCAATAGTTGAACAAATCAAATCTATTGGATATGCTAATATGAATCAAAGATTAAAGATAACAAAATTTGGTTGGCCACATTGAGGATACCATGCCAAATGGTCTCATTAAAATTAAACAATTTTATTTCGATGTGTTACAGCTAGACATATCAAATTTTAAAGGTACTAAATCAAATCAAATCTTCCATCATACGCGCTGTATTACGCCGAAGCGTGTAACGAGTTGGCGGGGCCCATTTCCGCGTCATTGCGCCTCGGCAACACAGCTTCTTTCAAAATGTCGCAGCGGTGGCGAGCCGTTGGCCAAACTGTGTCCGATTTGAACGGTCTGAGATTTGAACGGCCCGCTACGGAGGCGAACGCGTTACTGCTTGACAGAGGTGGAGTCGAGGACACAAGGCTCGAGGCCAAGGCCAAGGACACAAAAAAAATCCGAGGCCAAGGCCAAGGACAGCCTTTTCGAGGACAGAACCTCTCGAGGCCAAGGACAGGAACGCTCGAGGCCAAGGCCAAGGACCAAGGACACAGGCGCAAGTGTTCTCCGAAAAAAAAGTCTTCAAAAATTTTTTTCAAGCGATCTCCAATTTATTGGCGTACCCAGAATTTTTGATTGGGGAGGCTTAAACCACAAATCACATGCAATGACGTCATTAAAATTTTTCCGAAGAGGAAGTTTTAGTTTGACAAAGATATCCTAGGATGGAAGATCTGAAATCGTTGCCTGTTGGCACGTAACCCGGATTTTGCAACGGGAGAGGGCCTAAACTAATAGCTGAAAAACGCAAATATTTAACTTTGGAAGCGTGTTGAGAAAGCTGGTGTAACTCAAAGGTATCACAAACGGGGGTCTGGGGGTGGGGACCCCCATCCGCCGGAGGCTTTGGGGGTCTGGGGGCGAAGCCCCAAGCCGTTGGGCGATTTTTTGTAGTTTTTTGGGAAAAAAAAGCCATTGAATCACATATCGCAAGTGTTCAGAGCCATTTAAAAGCACTAAATTTTTGCCATTTGAAAGCCAATTGAAAAAATCAAACTGTTTAATACTCCTTCTACTTGCAATTTAAGTCCAAAACACGTTTAACATCTTGCATTTTGGAGTTAAATTTAATTGTAAGTGATTTGGTCCAGGTAGGGGAAAGCAAGGTGCATTGTCTCTTGCAGCATTTTAGCAGTAAATAATAATCCCTGGAAGATTTTCCTTGGAGATTTAGTTTTGTCATAAAAATAACCAGTTAAAGCAGTACATGTTCGGCCAGCCCCCTCAATTGAAGTTCAATGATTCGTTCACTCAGCATTTTTCATGACTAATTTTTTTTAAAGTCTTTTGTGCATAAAAACCGGCGAGGTTGGAGGTGAATAACTGAATTGTTATTGAAAATTGGTACGATAGATGGTTATGTCTGCTAACCATGTTATTGCCGGCAGGATTTACTTCGCGCTAGGCCCATGGCACTTTGGAGATTTTCGCAACATCTTTCTGCCAAATATAGGTGAAGAACAAAAAAAGTCTTACGATTTTAACTCGGGGACCCTAGCTGGTACTCAGGCGCGTAGCCAGAAATTCACAATGGGGGGGCTGTTTTGGGGGTCTGGGGGCGGAGCCTTCAGCGCTCGAAAATTTTGCATTTTTTCGCAAAATGATCTTAATTTTAGAGCTATTTTAATAACAAACATTGCTTTTAAAACGTGGCGTAGAAATTGGCAGCGCAACATAATTCAACTGGTTGCATTAATGGGCTATATGGGGAGTGGCTACTGGCTAATGATAACATTGCAGTTCTCTTGTTTACTTGCTGGTAAATCATAAAATCCTATTATTCAATAAAACTCACTCGGTGTAATCTATTTCGTCTATATTTTATAAAAAAAATAATTGGGAGAAGTGCTAATGGAAAGATATTTGAGAGAAGTGACTATGGTAATTAACTAACACTGAATAGCCCCCCTCCTCTTATTCTTGAGTTTATAATATATTTGTTGATAAAACCTATGTTGGGCGTTTTTACATTAGCGATCAAATTTGATTGCTTATTTTCGGGGATTTTTTCAAAGTTTTCATTGATTGGTGACTTTTATTTTTGACAATTAGCCCCCCCCCTGAATATATGTTTCCAATGATACTTTAAATCACTTTTTAGTCAATTCCAGCGCAAAAAACAGTCTCAAAAAAGTTAAAAACGTGATATTTTTCTTATTCTGCATTTTGTTTGACAGGCCAATGGAGGGGGTTATAGCCCCCGCCTCCCCCATGGCTACGCTACTGCTGGTACTGCGTCATATTATGGTAAATCTGGCCCTGATTAATGCATTACGTTCACAAAAAGGCTAGATGTGGGCCTGAGATAGCAACTTTTAGGACAAAAACTCTCCATTTTCTTCGGGTTATACGTTTAAATTGGCTGGCAAAAATAGAATTGAGGGGGACCCGGCGCCCCTGGTCTTCAATATTGTTGTTATAGTTATACTGTTGTAAACGAAAAATGCTAAAAAGAAACTGAAACTGAAGGAACTATAGGATTTTTTGTCACATTTTTGTCATTGGTGAAATTTCAATTGGGAAGGGGGCGGACCCCCTGCCATCCTCCCCTTGGCTACGTCTATGCTCCAAGTGAGGAAAACAAAAAAAGTGTTCGCAAATTTTCCGCGAGGTTTCTGGCGCTTTCCAACGAAATTTCAACTGTTTAAAAAATAGTGCTGTTCTCGAGCCGAGGACAGGGCAATTTTCGAGGACTTGAGGCTTCGAGGCCAAGGCCAAGGCCAAGGACTTGACCTTCGAGGCCAAGGCCAAGGCCAAGGACTTCAAAATGTGTCCTCGAGGACGTCCTCGAGGCCAAGGACGTCCTCGAGGACTCCACCTCTGCTGCTTGACTAACTGGCGGGAGGCTAATATAAGAAAATCCTATAACATACCAAACTTGGCAATGCGATGTTGGACAAATAGTCCTTAAATGGGCCTTCACACTAAGCGATGAATTCTCACAATGATTATTGGTATCACCGAAAAGTAGATGAGTCAAATTTAAGGGATTACTCCAATATTTAAGACGTTGAAGTACGTGAGCTTAATGGCTTTGTTAGATTTAAGCTGGATGGCCGAGTTTTTTTACGAAAACTGTCACTTGTGTCGTTGAAAAATCTTTTACTTGCCTCTTCAAAATTTTTGTTAAATTTTGTTATAAAAGCTTTCGCGCAGAATAATGAATGTAATACATCACACTGCACGGTACAACAGATCGAGTTGTAAACGGGCCGACTAGTTTAGGCCCGAACCCGATCCGAACCCGAAAATATAAGCCCAAACCCAGCCCGAACCCAAAACCTAATCTGAAGCCCAAATCATGCCCGAAAAAAACCGAAAGTTAAGTTAGCTGTGAAAAATTCAGCAATGTTGCCAAGTTATTTTGATTATATTTTTGTGCACCTAAGACAAAAAGCACATCTCAAGCCCGAATTCAGCCCGACATTTTGTCAACTTTAGGCTCGAGCCCGGCCCGAACCCGATGTTGTCGCACCGACCTAGTTTATTTTTATTTTTGTCTCCGTTCGGCCTCGAACCCACATATACATTTCTTATCTTTGCAGCAATCTGATTATGCCTTTGCCTGCAGCTCGTTCGCACTTTACTTTGCCTCGTTTTGCACACCTTTAGATAATTATTTTTTCACGCTTTTTGCACTGTTGCTACTTACTTTAGCACCGAATCCCGTGTTGTTGGCGCATTCTTAATTTTGGTTGTCTGGCGGTTGGACGTATTTTTGCAAGAAAAGACCTCGCGGTTTTTCTGTTGTATTTTTATTTTCTGGAAAACTTTTGGTTAATTTCTGCCTCGTCGATTTTATTTTAACTAACTTACAAAATTTTGATTCAGTTATTTTTGTTGAGAAATTGGTTTAGTAGAGTCAGAGCTGTGAAGACCTGGATGCAGGGCCACCGAGAGGGGGGGTGGGGGCAGGGGGGGACAATGACCCCGGGGCCCATGGACGTTAGGGAGCCTATGGGCTTTAGGGGGCCCAGCAGAGGGTTCATCGAAATGACCCTGACAAATCAGTGTGTGGGAGATCGAAGACGTTTTTCTTTGGAGATCATATCAAAATTCGGAGAAAACTGTAGCATTTTCCTTTTCTGTTTTGGAGCGCACAAAACCGGAGATGCCTAATATTTGAGCTGACCCCAGACCCACGTTTGGCTCTCGGCGCCCCTGGGTACAGGTACCGTATGCTTCAAAAATTGAACCGAAGTACGGTACGCTGGTACGGTACGGTTCAAGATGCGAGGTACGAATTACGGATTTGAAACTTCTTGGTTGCCGAAAGATGGGTTTCTTGGAGGAGAATGAGGTCATACTGATTGTTGGAAAGAAAGGCAATTAGTTCAGCTCGATGTGAGGGGAAAAACCGCCCACATTCCATTGTAGAATTCTGAGGTTTTGAATGAGGGGTGGAGTTCGTTGAGGGTGAGGCAGCAAGTTGTAGATTGGTTGTGTGCTTGATGGTGATGGTGATGATGTGAAAGGGTGGTGGTGATGTGAAAGGTAGAGTGAAGGCGGAAAGAGGGTAAGTGTTAAGGAGGGTAGGATGTGAGGGGAGAGGTAGAGATGAATCCATTAGATCTGAACATGTTGGTGGGGTGGTGTGGGTGGGGGCGGAGCTTGAGAGACGGGGCGGGGGCACGCTTGCTGGTGGGTGGGAGAGGCAAGGTCCCCATTGAGACAAGCATGGCAATTCCAACCCATGGTGGAGACAGACGCACAGATTTTGCGAAAGTTAGCCCTGGTCAGGGAGGAGCAGAAGTTCACCCACTTGAAACAAGAGGAGCACTTTAGAAAGTCCTTACCTACTTCGTGAGAGCACATGGAGCAGAGGTAACATGGGGGGCCCCGAGGTGGACGCGGTTGATAAAATCCAGGTGGTAGTGGGGGGAACCCTGGAGGAGGGAGGGCAGCACGCCGGGCAACGCCAACTCACCGCAGTGCCAGTTGCACAGATTGTGCGAAAGTCAGAACGGGTAAGGGAGGAGCAGAGGAAGTGCACCCACAAAGGCAAGCAAAACACTGAAGGGAGTCTCTGCCCACATCAAGGTGACAGATGGAGCAGGGGTACCTGGGGCGAGGATGGCTACTAATGTGGCCCGGGTTAGGATGGACATTGCCACTAACAAGGTGCAAAGCCAGAATAAGGAGACGTCGAAGGTGGGTCTGGTCAATTAGAAGAGGAGCCGCCCGATTGTGACCGGTCAACGGGCGGCCCAGCGAAAAAACAGTCCGACACAATGGGGGCGACCTTTTGGTCGAGCCCCTCGGGAGATCTGTCCTGCCATTTCGACCCATCCCAATTGGGAAGGGGACTGCACTACCACGATGAGGTGGCAGGACGCTGGTGCAGAGTATACTCAGTAGTATATTCAACACGTCTTCTACTTTAGACATTTGCACTTTTCCCTTTTCCATTGAAGTTCTTTCCCTTTAGCAAAATTCTGGTTTCGTACCAAACACAGGCCAAGGCTTTTGATATTCCGATCTACGATATCTTTGTGCCACAAAAAGTATCTCTTTGGAAAATGTATGATGACGTCATTGCATGTGATTTGCGGTTTGCCCCCCCCAATCAAAAATCCTGGCTACGCCTATAAGAGGAGCCCTGACTAAATCTTCTTTATTAAAAAATCTGGATTGATAGACTAATACGGTGGCTTGCAGTTGTAACGTCCCGCTCATATTTTTGCCCCCAAAACGTTTGAGTGTTTTGATATCTCAATTACGATCTAAATTTTAAAAAATTGGGTAGATTTTTTCATTTATTTCAACATCAAAAATATGGGTCCCGAAAATTTTATTTCGGGCTATTTATAGTGGTCGCATTATTAAAACCGTATATATAGAATAACTAGCTGGCTTATTGACGCATTAGAAAATAGCTTGTTAACGTTAAACGTTGTTTAGCATCATTAAATTAAGGTGACGTCATTTGATGACGTCGTAACTAATTTGAGACAAGTTTACGCTATTAAACCTGTAACTCGTGGAACTATCATGGGCTTATTGACATTTTAAAATGCAAATTGTTAACTTTAAACGTTGTTTTGCATCATCAGATGAAGAGAGTGATTCCTTGGTTTTTCTTGTGGCGACGATTATAAATGTTGACAGAAGCATAGATTGGGGTTTTATTCATTCTGCAATTATTATCGGTGATGCTTTTGAATATAAATTACCATAATATTCTTAAGGTGGGGCGTATGTCATATATAGAGATTTTGAATGGTTTTGTTATGATTATTTCCTTGCCTTAGCTAAGTCATCACTGCTTTACTAGTTTTGACGCCTTTTTGATTCGGAATGTTCGAGATAATTCTTTTCTATTATGTTCTACGATTTTCTCCACTCTCCAGGTTACTTGTTCGTTTACGATTTTTAATATTGCTATATGAACGCTTTGGATTTGTATAAATAAGGTTTTTTTTCCATTCAATTATTCTAATAATTGGAGGATTCTATGAAGTATTCTTAGAACTCGAGGACTCTAAGGCAAGTAGTCTGATTATAAATATTAGTTTCGTAGGCAGTTTAGGTGAGATTGTCTATCTGTGTTTGGCTTGTGTAGCTGTTATAGGCGTAGCCAGGATTTTTGATTGGGGAGGGCTCAAACCACTAATCACATGCAATGAAGTCATCACAAACTTCAAACGAGGAATTTTTTGTGGGGGCAAAGATATCGTTGAACGGAAGATCAGAAGCTGTGGCCTGGTGTTGGCACGTAACTAGAAACTCTTTCAAAGAGAGGGTTTAAATCAATAGTTAAAATGCCAAAATGTCTAAATTAGTAGACGTGTTTGAGTAAAGAAGTGTACTGTAATTCAAACGTATCACTGACGGGGGTCTGGGGGCGGAGCCCCCAGCCGCCTGGCAATTTTTCGTAATTTTTTTGGAAAAAAAAAGCTATTTTGATACCATTGGATCACATTTCGCACGTCTACAGAGCCATTTGAAAGTACTAGATTTTTACACATTTGAAAGCCAATTGAAAAAATTTAGTTGTTTTCTCCTCCTTTTGCTTGCAATTCAAGGCCAAAACACGTTTAAAATCTTGCATTTTGGAGTTAAATTTTGTGACTTGGCCCAGTTAAAGGGAAGTAAAGTACATTGCCTCCTGCAATATTTTAGCAGTAAATAACAATCCAGTCCAACATTTTTCTTATAGATTATTGCTTTGTCATGAAAACAATCAGTTATAGGAGTACAAATAAGGCCAAGGGGCCCAGGCCCTCTCAATTCAAAATTTTGTTCAATGAGCATTCCCGTTACTGTAGTTAATTTTTTCAAAACTATTTTGTTGCATAAAAACTGGCGAGGTGGAGGGGAATTGTTATTACTGAAAAATGTGCAATAGATAGTTACGCTTGTAAACCACGTTATAGCTCGGGCCGGATTTACATGGAGTTGGGCACCTGGCACTTTGAGCTTTTCGCAATATTTTCCTGCCAAATACGGGCGAAGACCAAAAACAAGCCTTATCTGAGCGCGGGGCTCCTGGCACTGTGCCATATATAAAATCCACCCCTGGTTATTGCATTACGTTTACAAAAAGATTAAATCAAGGCATCAGTTAGCAACTTTTAGGATAAAAACCCTTAATTTCACTCGGGTTACACATTTAAATTGGTTGGAAAACATTAAATTGAAGAGGCTCAGGCCCCCTGAAACAATATTATTGCTGGGTGCCCATTTAAATTGGTGGTCATTTAAATATTACTGTAGGAGGAATTTCTTAATTGGTTGGCAAACATTAAATTGAGGGAGCCCGGGCACTCTGGATCAATATTATTGTTGAGGGGCCATTTAAATTGGGGGCCATTTAAATATTTTTGTCGGGGGCTCATTTAAATTGCTTAGCAAAAATTAAATTGAGGGGGCCCGGGCCCCTTGGATCAAATATTATAGTGAATTACTGCTGCACGCGTGTACGGTTGTACGCAAAGATGCTAAAAGAAACTGAAATGGAAGAAACAATAGTCTTTTTTGTGACGTTTTTTATCAATGGTAGCATTTCAATTGGGGGGGCGGGCCCCCTACTCTCTCTGGCTACGCCTATGGTAGCCGTAGTGTGCGATCTGAATTGGTCGATCGCGATAAGTTTTAGTGGAGCGGTTTTGCTCAGTGAGAGTTGGTTTGTGTTTTTAATCTTAAATCGAAAGTTCTTAATTTAAGATTTGTGTGCTGCTCTCAGTAATTCAAGAAACTAAAGGAACTATCAACTGCCATTTTCGATTTGTCAACAAACATCTTAGATGTTCTCTGGTTTAAGTCGGCCCGGACTATTCTAGAGATTAAAAGTTGTACATTACTGCAGACAAGTATCAATAGTCGCGCCACGCAGGTTTTTGTCGAACCTTGTTCCAAACAAATTATCGCCAGAGGGAAAGTGTCACTAAAAGTAAATGAACCACCCCATGAGTTGTACCACAATCATGTTTGTCGATTTGTTATTATTATTTGTAGACTACCGTTTTAAGAAATATCACCTTTTATCAGTTATATGCCAATTACTGTAGATAGATCTGGCCCTGGCTATAACAGTCCGCAAATGACGGCTACATATTAGTAGCTTGCATCAGTTACAAAAGATGTAATGTTAATTCAAAACTAACCTACTATTTTGTAAATACGATGTTGCTATTTTCATCTTAAAAGTTCTTCAAGAGCTTGCTGTTTTGTGACATGATTCGAGGCCAGGCAGACGTATTATTTTGTTAAAAACAGCTTACAAATTTACATTTCAAGTATAACTAATCAATTTCATCTTTAATTCTTTACTTATGTTGCTTAGAAGTTGTTTTCTGGTGATCCAGAAAGGGTGAAACAGATTTGTTAAAAGTTTCTAAATTTGACTATGAATGAAATAATTAAAAACTTTCAATACATTTACATGAACATTTTTGTAACTTTACTAAAGGGGGCTTTAGAACTTGCTTCATTGATTATGGCAGTGTAATACAATGTAATGATTGTGTTAATTTTTTAATCTAAAATAAAAGTATTTATAGGCTCCAAAACAAGCCTTTTAAAAATATTTTTTCCATTTTTAGATTACTTCTGTCCATCCCGAGTATAAAAGCCAGAAGGAGCAGAGTTGGAGTCCTTGAGGACGTCCTTGACCTCGAGGATGTCCTGGAGGACACATTTTGAAGACCTTGGCCGCGGCCCCGAAAGTCAAGTCTTCAGAGGTGGAGTCCTCGAGGACGTCCTTGGCCTCGAGGACGTCCTCGAGGACAGATTTTGAAGTCCTTGGCCTAGGCCTCGAGGCCTCAAGTCCTCGAAAATTAGCCTGTCCTCGGCTCGAGGACAGCACTATTTCTTGAATTGTTAAAATTTTGTAGAGCGCCTGAAAAATTTTATGGAAAACGTGTTTTTGTGGAGCTCGCCTGAAAAATTTTTGTGAAGACCTTTTGTTTGGGGGGAGAGCATTTGCGCTTGTGTCCTTGGTCCTTGGCCTCGAGCATTCCTGTTCTTGGCCTAAAGAGTGTCTGTCCTCGGAAAGGCTGTCCTTGGCCTCGGATTTTTTTGTGTCCTTGGCCTTGACCTTGGCCTCGAGCCTTGAGTCCTCGACTCCACCTCTGCAAGTCTTTGGCCTTGGCCTTGAAGCTTCAAGTCCTTGAAAATTGCCTTGTCCTCTGCTTGAGGACAGCACTATTTTTTGAACCGTTAAAATTTTGTGGGAAAACGCCAAAAATCTCGCGGAAAATTTGCGAAGACTCTTATTGTTTTCCTCCGTTGGAAATCGCCCGAAAAAAAATTTTGCGGACCTTTTTTTTTGGAGAACACTTGCGCCTGTGTCCTTGGTCCTTGGCCTAGAGCATTTCTGTCCTTGGCCTCGAGAGTGTCTGACCTCGGAAGGGTTGTTCTTGGCCTTGGCCTCGGATTTTTTTGTGGCCTTGGCCTCGAGCCTTGTGTCCCGACTCCACCTCTGAGAAGAAGCATCAAATACTCAGGAAAACAAGATCTCATACAGAGAGTTTGTTGTTCCTCTGCACACAATACTTCCGGAGGCTATACAATTTCAATCGGTCAACTGCTGCCTAAATGAACTAGAGATTTCAACCATACTTTCAGATGTAGTATAGTGAGTGTTTGACAGAAAGTAATAAACTTAAATTTGTTAGATGATTGACTATAATGTTGGAATAAACCTGCTGCATAAACACTGTTTGTTATTTGAATGATCTATTCTTCTTGAAGTTCCAGTGATTGGGAATCAAAGAGGGCGAGGCAGTACATAACCAAATTAGAAGGTTGTTTTGTTTTACCAAAATTTATATGGACCATTGAGTACGAGACAAGAAAGGTACAATACAGTAGGTTAGAAAATACACTTCTGTAGTGTATGCTCTACTGTTTTTACTTTGCGATTACTTAACTTTTAAATTTTTTGACAAAAAACAATTGACAAAAAACAAAAATTTGTTATCATTTTTGACATTGCGCAGGTGTAAATTAAAAAAAAAAGAATGGCAAATAAATCAATGAATGAAGAAAAAGTTAGTGATGCAAGTCTAAACGAAGAAAAAGATCTTGTTAAGAAGCTCAAGAAGGTTTGCCATAAAGACGGAAATGATGTTGATTTATCTAAATCTACAGTCATTTTTCATCAGTTGGCGAAACTTTACCAAAAACGCAAACCAGAAGTTGTTACTCATCGGATGATTTGCTTGGTTAAAAGCGCAGCTTTGTTTAACGCTGCTCTTGCAAGATCACCTTGTAATGTACAAGAAATCGAAAACGATTTAAAAGACTATGCACTGAGTTGCTCCAGGAAGCTGACGTCAAGCTTAAACATGTAGATTTAGTTCTACAAGCAAAAGATGTTGCAGAAAGTATAGAAAACATGCGTAACAAAGTAGCACGAAAATTGCAAGAGCTGAGTGAAATTCCTATTGGGATTGAACAAGATTTAAAAACAATGCTTGAAACTGAAAAAGCTAAGGAAGTTGAAAAGCTACTTAAAGTCATTGCCTGTGATTACAAAAACATTATGATTAGCGTAGCGAAGTTTACTGAAAGAGTCATGGGAGAACCTCCTTGTAGCTTTTCACTAGCTGGAATGGGTTCCCTGGCAAGAGAGGAAATAACGCCTTATTCAGATTTTGAAAACATGATTTTGATGAAAATTGATTGTGGTGACTATGAGCCTATGCTACATTATTTTCGATGGTATTCAGTACTTTTTCAAATCGTTTTGATCAATCTACAAGAAACAATCATTCCCAATGTATTTATTTCATCCTTTAATGACAAGAACTCTAAGCATGGAAATTGGTATCGCGATAATATTACAACAAGGGGAATTTGCTTTGACGGAATGATGCCTCACGCATGCAAGTTTCCGCTGGGAAGACAGCAAGTTACTAAAAAAAAACCTTGGGCGACCGAATTAATTAAGCCAGTCAACGAAATGCTCAAATATCTTAATAGCGAGGAAAGTCTAAAAAATGGATACCATTTAAGCACAATTCTCACAAAGACATGTCACGTGTATGGAAATGCTGAAGTATTTAATGATTTTGAAAAAGGCGTTCAACGTTTAATTGAACAAGAAAAACAAGAAGCTATCCAAGATTCTGTAGCAAAACAAATCACGGAAGATCTATAGGTAACTTTGCTACGCGACAATCGCTGGTTAGCATCAAGCCTTCTGTGAAATTCAATTTAAAGCGCGTTGTGTACCGCAGTACAACCTTACTTATATCGGAGTTGGGGAGACTTTACGAAGCTCGAGGAAACTCTTGTTTTGAGATATTGCGGGAACTGGCTGATCAGGAGAAAATCAATAGAAGTGCCAAACAAAATTTAATGTACGCTGTAGCGTTAGCATGTGAGGCTAGGTTGAAATGGTACATGAAGAAATAACGACAAAATGACGAGATCGATTCAATAGATACATTTGCTAGTTTAGTCGGGAAAAAAGCTACCTTGCGGTACTTTCAAATCGCTTACGCACTGCAATGTGACTTATCAAAGCACTTAAAGTTGAAGAAGTTGCATTTGTATTCTAACCCAGTTCTCTTGAATATCAGTTGGATGTGCTGCTTGAACGACTTCTCACAACTGCATGCTGTTTCAATGGCAGCAAAGGAAAACAACAAAACCACTGAAAGATATTATGAGTTTGACGAATGTTTGATTTCCATGGAAAAACATGTGCGTTTGAACAAAACAAAAGTCCTCCACAATTCAACAAGCACGAACAGTACCGAACGAACGCAGATGCTTTTCTATCTCTGGGAGATTTTCAACAAAAATTGGAGTGCTTTGATGATGCTATTGAATTTTACCAAAAAGCTTTGGAATCAATAGAAAATTTACACGAAAACCAACCAAAATTGCTGGAAGCTAAAGCAAAGCAGTTATCTGCTGAAGATTTGCTTCGATACCAAGAAGTTTCGTTAATTCAATTTAAAGTTGGTCAATGCTTTTTGAAGCAAGGAACAAAAATTGCGGAAGCAAAATCTTATTTCGAAAAATCTTTGGATATTAGCAAGCAAATTGCAACCGATATCGATACAAATCGAGAGATTGGGAATTCATTGTTTGAAATAGGTGTTTGTTACACTTACATGAGCAAGATTGATGAAGCAATGCTTCAGTTTGAAAAATCGATGAAAGTTCGCCAATTCATTTCACTTGACATTGAAACCGACGCTGACATTGCTGCGACATTTTTTGAAATAGGTCAATGTTTATGTCACACGAAAAAATATCGAGAAGCGCTTGAACCTTTGCTAGCAGCACTACTAATTAGGCAAAGTGTAACACATGATAATGCAATCAATCACAAAGTTGCTTTGATGTTACAAATGATTGGCATCAGTTATTTTGAAAGCCACAAGTTGGATAAAGCTGAATCTCATTTTAGGCAATCATTGCAAATTAGAGAAAAAATCAGTTTTGATCAAAAAACGGATCTAGAAATTGCCACTTCTTCTTATTGGATCGGCCGCTGCTTGCTCGATTTGAAGATTCCAGAAAAAGCAGTCACATTTTTTAGAAAATCTTGCCAAATTTTGGAAACAGCGCCTTTCGACGATAGATCCCACCATGATCTTCCTAGTACATACCATTGGATTGGTCGATGTTTGTTTGATATGGATCAACCAATAGAAGGTAAAATTTATTTTGAAAATGCAATACAATTCTATGAATCTTTGCCATTTACACCGACAAATGAGCTTGATAGAGCACATTCAGTTTATTGGATTGGTCGCTGTTTGTTTGAACTGCAGAGACCGCTTGCAGATAGTAAAAAAAATTTTGAAAAAGTTGTTGAAATCTACGATCACCTACCATTGCATGTCAAAACTACTTGTGAGTTGGCTGAGTTTCATTACTGGATTGGTCGCTGTTTATTTGATATGAAAAAAACCATCCAAGCTAAAAATTGTTTTGAAATGGCAATTCAGATAGAAAAACTATTGTTCGAAAATGATAAAGCTGATCGTCAAGTTGCAAGTTTATTTTACTGTATTGGAAAGGTCGCTGCTTGTTTGATGTTTGTAAATACGAGAAAAGCAGAGTTTTTTTTGAAAAAGCTTTGAAAATCCAAGAGCAATTATAGGTTAGTAACAATGATATTGCAAAATCTTCTTACTGGATTGATCGATGTTTTTTCGAAATAAGCAACATCGATAAGGCTGAAGTCTATTTCGAAAAATCTTTTCAAATTTACAGAGATGCCTCAAGTGACGTAATAAAAGATCGCAATATAGCTGATTCATCATACTGGATTGGTCGTTGTGCATTTTGTAAAAATTTTTTGAAAAGTGTATGTTTTTTTAAAAAATCACTTCAGATTTATGAAATAACCACGGAGAACAAATTTTTCGATCGTGATGTAGCAAATTTAAGTTTTTGGCTCGGTCGCTGCTTATTTGAAATGAAAAATACCGAATTTGGTAAACCATATTTTGAAACATCACTTCGCATCCTTAGTGCTTCATTAAGTATGGACAGTTTATCGACTAATCTTGATTTAGCAAACACATATTACTGGATTGGACGTTGCGTTTACAATTCAAACCCAGCAGTTGAAGCTCGTCAACACTTTGCAAAAGCTTGTGAGTTATATTTACATTCATCACTTATTGAAACTGCTGATCTTGATATCGCAAATTCATGTTTTTGGATTGGTCGCTGTGTGTTTGATATGAAAGAACCCACTAAAGCTGAGTACTTCTTCAACTTTGCACTTCGAATCTATGAACAATGGTCCAAAAATGCTGAAGCTGATAGTCAAGTAGCAAGTTTACTTAATTGGATAGGTTACTGCTTGTTTGATGTTGGTAAATACAAGGAAGGCAAAGTTACTTTTGAAAAAGCTTTGGAAATCCAAGAAAAATCCATTGTCAACACAAATGACGCTGCAATATCTTCTTACTGGATTGGTCGCTGTTTTTTCGAGATGAACGAAATCAACGAGGCCGAAGCCTTCTTGGAAAAATCTTTTAAAATATACGAAAAGGCTTCAAGTGATGTGACAATCGATCGTGATTTTGCTGACTTATCATATTGGATTGGTTATTGTGCACTTAATTCGAACCTTTCAAAAAGTATACGCTGCTTCAAAAAATCACTACAGATTTATGAGATTACCTCAGGAAATGCGGCGTTCGATCTTGATGTTGCAAAATCAAGTTTTTGGCTCGGTCGTTGCTTATTTGAAATGAAAAAAACCGAAGACAATAAATTATGTTTTGAAACATCACTTCGCATCTACAACGATCTATCAAATATGGGCAACTTATCGACTAATCTTCTTTTAGCAAATTCATATTACTGGATTGGACGCTGCGTTTACAATTCAAACCCAGCAGTTGAAGCTTCGCAACACTTGGCCACAGCTTGTCAGTTATATTTACATTTGTCAGCATCCATTGAAACTGATCCTGATGTCGCTAATTCATGTTATTGGATTGGTCGCTGCAATTTTGATATGAAAGAACCCACTAAAGCTAAATACTGTACTTCTTCAACTCTGCGCTTTTCATCTACAAACATTTGCCTGAAAATGCTGAAGCTGATAGTCACGTAGCAAGTTTACATTGGTGGATAGGTCGCTGCTTGTTTGAAGTGCGTAAATTCAAGGCAGGCAGAGTTTTTTTTGAAAAAGCTTTGGAAATCCAAGAAAAATCCTTGGTCAATACAAATGAAGCTGCGATATTTCCTTACTGGATTAGTCGCTGTTTATTCGAGATAAACAAAGTCGACGAGGCCGAAGTCTTCTTCCAGAAATCTTTTCAAATTTATGGAAAAGCATCACTTGTTGTAGCTCAAGAACAGAGGTGGAGTCCTCGAGGACGTCCTTGGCCTCGAGGACGTCCTCGAGGACACATTTTGAAGTCCTTGGCCTTGGCCTCGAAGCCTCAAGTCCTTGGCCTTGGCCTCGAGGCCTTAGGTCCTCGAAAATTGCCCTGTCCTCGGCTCGAGGACAGCACTATTTTTGAACCGTTGAAATTTTGTTGAAAACGCCAGAAACCTCGCGGAAAATTTGTAAATACCTTTTTTATTTTGCGCAATTGGAGCGTAGGTTTAGCCAAGCGCGCCTCCCCCCCAATTGAAATTTCATCAATGACAAAAATGTGACAAAAAAGCCTATTGTTTCTTCAGTTTCAGTTTCTTTTTAGCGTTTTTCGTTTACACCAGTAGCGAACAACAATACTGAAGACCAAGGGCCCTGGGACCCCCTAAAATCATTTTTGCCAGCCAATTTAAACGTAAATCTGGAAGAAATGGATAGTTTTCATCCTAAAAGTTGCTATCTCAGGATCACATCTAGCCTTTTTATGAACGTAATGCATTAACCAAGGCCAGATTTACCACAATATGGCGCAGTACCAGCTAAGGGCTCTGCGCTCAAATCTTCAGACTTTTTGTGGTCACCTACATTTGGCAGAAAGATGTTGCAAAAATCTCCAAAGTGCCAGGGGCCCAGCGCGATGGAAATCCGGATCGGCAATAACATGGCCAGTAGCGTAGCCGGGGGCGGGGGGGGGCTATATCCCCCCCATTGGCCTGTCAACCAAAATACAGAATAAGAAAAACACCACGTTATTAGCTCTTCTGAGACTGTCTTTTGCGCTGGAATTGACTAAAAAGTGATTTAAAGCATTTTTGAAACATATATTCAGAGGGGGGGGCTAATTTGTCAAAAATTAAAGTCACCAATCAATGAAAACTTTAAAAAATGCCCAAAAATAAGCAATCACATTTGATCGCTAGTGTAAAAACGCCAAACATAGGTTTTATCAACAAATATATTATAAACTCAGAAATAAAGGGGGGGTGGCTACTCAGTGTTAGTTAATCGCCAATCACTTCTCTCAAATATCTTTCCATTAGCGCCCCCTCCCCCCCGATTATTTTTCTTTATAAAATACAGACGAAATAGATTACTTCGTGTGAGTTTTGTTGAATAATAGGATTTTATGATTTACCTGCATGTAAACAAGAGAACTGCAATGTTATCATTAGCCACTTCCCACATAGCCCGATAATGCAACCAGTTGAATCATGTTGCGCTGGTAATTTCTATGCCACGTTTTAAAAGCATTATTTTTTTATTAAAATAGCTCTAAAATTAAGTTATATTTGCAAAAAAATGCAAAATATGTGAGCGCTGGGGGCTCCGCCCCCAAACCCCCGTGCCTCCGGCGTCTGGGGGCTTTGCTTCCAGACCCCCAAACACAGCCCCCCCATTGCGAATTTCTGGCTGCGCGCCTGACACATGGTTAGTAAGCGAAACTACCCATCTATTGTACTATTTTTCAATAACAATTCATTAATTCACCTCCACCTCGCCAGTTTTTACGCACAAAATACTTTTTTAAAAAATTAGCCATGGAAAATGCTGATGGAACAAATCGTTGAACTTCAGTAAAAGGAGCCTGGGCCCCCTGGCCTAACATGCACTTCTATAACTGGCTATTTTCATGACAAAACAAAAATCTCTAAGGAAAATCTTCGAGTGGATTTTCATTTACTGCTAAAATGTTGCACGAGTCAATGCACCTTACTTCCCCCTACCTGGAGCAAATCACGTACAATTAAACTTTAGCACCAAAATGCAAGATGTTAAACGTGTTTTGAACTAAGATTGCAACTAGAAGGAGGATTAAACAATTTAATTTTTTCAATTGGCTTTCAAATGTCAAAAATCTAGTGCTTTCAAATGGTTCTAAACATGTGCGAAGTGTGATTCAATTGCATTAAAATAGCTTTTTTTACCAAAAAATTACAAAAAATCGCCCAACAGCTGGGGGCTTCGCCCCCAGACCCCCGTCTGTGATACGTTGGAGTTACACTGATTTTCTCAAAACGTCTCCAAAGTTAATATTTGCACTTTCCAACTATATTAGTTGAGGCCCTCTCCCTTTGCAAAATCCTGGTTAACTCAAAAACAAGCAAATTTTTGATGACGTCATTGCATGTGATTTGTGGTTTAAGCCTCCCCAATCAAAAATTCTGGCTACGCCTTTAAATTGGAGATTGCCTGAAAAACTTTTTTGAAGACGTTTTTTTTTGGAGAACACTTGCGGCTGTGTCCTTGGTCCTTGGCCTTGGCCTCGAGCATTCCTGTCGTTGGCCTCGAGAGGGTCTGTCCTCGAAAAGGCTGTCCTTGGCCTTGGCCTCGGATTTTTTTTGTGTCCTTGGCCTTGGCCTCGAGCCTTGTGTCCTCGACTCCACCTCTGCTCAAGAACATGATCTAGCTGACTTAACGTATTGGATTGGTCGCTGTGCTTTTAATACGAACCTTTCAAAAAGCAAAACTTTTTTAGAAAAATCACTCCAGATTTATGAAGTAAAAAAAATCTCATCAGAAAATAAAGTTTTTAATCATCACGTTGCAAAAATAAGATATTGGATTGGTCGCTGTTTGATTAAGATGAAAAATTTTGACGAAGGCAAAATACATCTTGAAAAGGCAATTTGCATCATTGAATCATCATCAAGATGCGTTTTAACCAACCGTGATCTAGCAAGTTCAAATTATTGGATTGGTTGTACTTTGTACGATTCAAAGAAACCAGTTAAAGCGATTGAGCATTTTGGAAAAGCTTGTAGGATCTATCTAACTTCTTCTGATTATGCTAAAACTGATCGTGACGTGGCAAACTCAAACTATTGGATCGGTCGCTGTTTGCTTGACATTAGGAGAAGCTCAAAAGCTAAATTTGCTTTTGAAACTGCATTGAAGATACAAAAAGAGATTTGTATTTTTTCTTTTGATAACTCAATAAATTTGGATGTTGCCAACTCAACTTACTGGATTGGTTATTGTTTGCTTGAGATGCACTTACCAAAAAAAGTAAAATTTACTTCGAAAAATCGTTGGAAATGTATGAAAAACTATTATTACCAGCATCTGGTTTTGCAACAAATCTTGATGTTGCACGTTCATCGTATTGGATTGGCCAGTGCTTGTTACTTCTAAAAAAAGGTAAAAAAAGTATTTTATTTTTTGAAAAAGCCAAACAGATTTATGAGAAGTTACTGTCTGGTGCCGGAACTGAGTGTGCTGATTGCGCGAATTCAACCCAGCAAACATTGCATTGTCGGGCCGATGTTGGCAAGATGCAGTTGCCAACATTTGTTAACCTCGGCCCCACCGCTGCAGCCAATGTTGGGGCGATGCGGTTTTGCACCAAAGTCCAGCGTTCATCCAACATTGGCATTCTGCAGCGGGCCGACATCGGAACCTGCGTCAGCCAACAATGGTGGAATAATGTTTCCAACGTCGGCCCAGAGTTGGCAAACTGCAGCTAACCAACATCGGAACTGCAGCTAGCCAATATCGGACTGCAAACTGCAGCGAACAACATCGGATCCTGCGTCGCGCCAACAATGGCGGAATAATGTTGCCAACGTTGGCAAAGTCGTCAAACTGCAGGCGGAATACTGTTGCCAACGTTGGCAAAGCCGTCAAACTGCAGCTAGCCTACATTGGAACCTGCGTCGCGCCAACTGTGGCGGAATAATGTTGCCAACAATGGCCCAGAGTCGTGAAACCGCAGCTAGCCAACATCGGAAGCTGCGTGGCCCTATTTGTTGTGGAACTGCATCCCACTAGCTGGTAATGCCTGCAAGAATCCAGTACTGGCACATATTGTTACAATGGCATTGGTGCGATCGTCTAACTTCATCCATCTTGCGTCGTATAAATAAAGTTTTATTGCAAGGCAAAAAAACTGAAGATGGTAAATAACGCAAGAAAAAGCAAAAGACGTAAAATTTCGCAAACTGAAAATAAAAAACACAGGTTCCTTTGGAAATGTTGGTCGTGACTGCCGTTCAAGATTCAGACCGTGGGTTTGTTGAAGATAGGACGGATTAGGAAGTTATAGAAACTGCAACAACAAAAAATAATTCAGTTAAAGCGAATGATATAACTTACGTAACTGTGAATAAATGTTCTCTAGTCTTTCTATCATGAGCATGTAATTCATGAAAATGTGGCATATAAACAGTCTCTGGAAAAACTGGTGAAACGCCTCTCCAAGAGTGTTTTTGGTTTCCGACATCCCGCGCGAAAAATTTAACTTTTTATACATTTGACAGTTTACTTACAAGCTTGTAGTTAACGCCATATAGAGTAAAACGACAAAGCGTAAGTAAATTTGAATAAGAGCAATGAGACTATATAACAGGGGTAGGCAACCTTTTCGTCCCATGGGCCACATCCAGACCCAGCAAGGTTTCAGCGGACCAAAACAAAAGTCTTCGCCTGGACATTAGGCATTTTACAGCCGATTTAATGGCGATGACCAAAGAAAAAAAAAGGTCTTCGACTGAAAATTAGGCATTTTGCACCCGATTCAATGGCAGTGACCAAAGAAAACAGCACTTCGGTGGGGTTGCAGATGAATTTCAATCATAAGAAAAAGATCGCGGGCCGAATGAAATTGCTTGGCGGGCTGGTCTGGCCCGCGGGCCGTAGGTTGCCAACCCTTGCTTTATAAGACAACATGAAGCGTTACTCAACCGGTGTTCGATTCCCACACTGGCAATGCGTCGTTGTGTCCTTGGGAAAGACACTTCACAGTGGCCCAGTCTAACAAAAGACTAGAAAAAAGAAACCCAAAAAAAGGCTCTGCAATAGTTCAGTTATGGTTAGACAGACGCAGAGTGTCTGGTTAATATGAAGGAACTAAACCGATAAGATAGCAATGAGCAAGAAAAATAACTTTGCGCGTAAGTTTTGTGTTTTTGACGTCCGGAAGTCGCTAGTGTTTGCCTTTTAATAAACCTATGCAGACTTCACTTAATCAAAGCTAGATATCTTGGATCAATGCTTACAACTATGGACTAATTTCAAGCGAAATTAAGATCGGGCGACACAGTAACTACATTGTGCCAACACTGGATTATTGAGAAAAGATGAAACTACCTGTAGACTGAGCAGAGGGTTCATTCTATCAGGTCACGATCGCTGATTACTGAATTCTTTGCCCTGACAGGTCGTCTTTGTAATGAAGTCGAACCTAAATATAATCAAATTCACATTAGGTTCGAAAATGTAACTAAATAGTTCAAAAAGCTTCGTTTAAGAATTTCTTAACTGATTCCACTAAAAGGTATTGTCTAGAGAGCGTAAATTTTAAACAAGCTTTAGTCCCGGTCTACACTGTCCGTAAAATCAGGAGTGTATGAGCTTTTTGCTACTTTATTTTAACCAACTGGCACCTTGAACGTTGATAAGATGATACGACGGACGTAAAGATTTCTGTTTAAAATAAATACGCTTGTTTGCTCACGATTTTACGCAGTGTAGACCGTACTTAAGGCATTTGCTTCCGATTTTTGTACACAGAATAAATCACATTGATGGAAAAATTATCAATTCGGAGCACAATTACACTGAAGCTGTGTTTATCACAGAAAACTGACTTAAAACTACCTTTTGGCTTTGGAAATCGACAGCATAAACGGAGCTAGTTGCAGGCATGGCTTTTGACATAGGATTTAATTTTCAAGAAGTTGGAAAAAAGTTATTTTAAACTTATTATGAAATGTGGCAGTGGATAGTCCCAGGTCTAAAAATTGCTTGAATTAATAAGTGAACCCAATTGATTTAAAGCTTGAAAAAGACTATGGTTCTTCCAAAACTGTTTTGTCAAATTGCTTGTACCAACATGCAATACATATTAACTTAGCCTTAGTTAGTTTAAGTCAAATTAAATGGAGAACAATAAGACTAACTGAAATAAATTTTTAAAATTAGTGTTATTTCATTTAGTTGTGACACCATCTTTTTTGTCCCAGTCTGTTCCAGAAATAGTGTACTTCTAGAACCAAAAAAAATTTAGGATCTATAAAAACTTAAGCACTATTAAAGGCAGCATTTGTCGTAGTAAATAACAACGCTACTAAACACCAGTTTTTATTGTTTACCAAGTTCTAACTTTTTCGGTCTGAATTGTAATAGAAGCCGAAATGCCGAGACAAAGTAATTGGCGTCAGCTGTGTAGCAGCTGAATTATTTCAGAAATTTTTTTTTAAAGTTTTGAACTTTGAAAATATCTGAGAAAGATAGGATAAGTTAACCCTAATAGAATTTTAAGCTAACGATGCCAAGATACTTCGTTTGCTTATTACCTTTATTGAGTTTGCAAAGCCATCTGTTTCATATCTGCACCATGCTTACGACCACCATGGCGGTCCTTCCAGTTTCTTTAGACAATTTGCAAAGTGCTGTATTTGTAATCTTTTCTCACTCATCTGAAATAAAAGTTACCTGGTAATTTTTTATCATTTGGGTAAAAAGAATTATAGCGTATGACTTTTGTAAAATTAATCAAAATAAGGTACAGTGTTAAAAAAAAATCCTCAGCTGCCAGGGCAAAAATTGATTGATTACTGTTTTACATCTACCACATAACCGCAGTTTCTCCCAGCTTGGGGCATCCAAGTCAAGTTTTTCATTGTTGACCAAAATGTTGGAAAAAGCCTGAAATATACATTCATAGCAAAATTGAACTTTTAACATCTTGCCATTTTCAACATATTGCAGTTTAAAGTCAACAGTTTTCTTCTTTTTTTAGTGCTGCCGTTTTGCCATTATTGTGGCAGAAGATTAACTTTTGAAAAGTTGGCCTACATTTATTTGAAAAATTTCTAAAGGGAAAAAACCTTTTCAGTGAAAATCTAAATTATCATATCTTGGAATCGGAAGGTAGTAGTAACTTAAATTTGGTGAAGTTGGTTTTCAGATCTGTTAAAGTTTTTTGAGAGACAACCAAGAATTTTTTTTTCAATCTAAATGACCTTTTACTGCATATCAGTTTGATTTCTTAGCATATGGCCAGCATTTCTTGCTGATTTTTACTTTTACGATACGCAAGAAAAACAATGACAAAAGTATAAAGCACAATTTTCTGAGTCAGTTCAAAGGCCAGATGCATATTTGTATAATTTGATTACCTGATTTCTGATGTCGGTTTGCCACAAATAAAAAAGTACCCATTGCTGATACTCTTAAAATCGGTCAACGAATTTTGAGTGCAGGGTGTTTAGACGCAGGACGAGTATGCGCCGGGACTATTAGGTTCCAGGACTTCAAATCTTATTTAAAAACATCAGAAAAAAATTTTTTTAATTTTATTTTGAATTCGAAAAAATGTTTTTTCTTGCACGTAAAATTTCTGGGGCCTAAAAGTCCTGGCGACGCATAATCGTCACGATCCGAAATAAAATATGCTTTTTCTAAGATCTTTCCATAGCCATGCATTTCAACTTGTTAGCTGCTACAGTTTCACTTTTAATCAAATGTTTACATGTGTTTTAAATTAAACAATTAATTGATCAGATTTAAATAAAAACTTCATCAAAAATAAACACGTTCAACTATACCTTAGAACTTGAACACTGAACAGAGAGCTTCGTCAACAACAAAATTTATCTTCAAGTTCATTACATCCAGTTTCTTCATTGTTCAGATCAGATGAAGTAGGAGCATATTATCACTAATGGTGACTGACCATCAATAGATTGCAACAGCTACTTAAAGACTATATCATTAATGTACATTACGTTAAGACAGTTACTAAAAAAAGGTAAATATCTGGAGATTTTTATTTCTTCAGTTAGAGGTCTTCATTTCTAGAAAATGCGTAAGCAAATTAGAAAGTTTCCCACCATCCGTGCTCTAATTTAAAAGGGCAATGAAATCGAAAATTTTTTTGCTTGATTTTCTCCCAGCAAATTTTGACAAATCTGAAGACTAACTTTATTCAATTTAAGATTTTTACAACCTTCTATTCCTGAGATATAACAAATTTAATTCCCCCTTAAAAAGGCTTTTTCCCTTTGAAATTTTGCCATAGTTGCTGATTAGAAAAAAAAATTCAAAAGTTACCGCATGTTCCTGATTCTCAATAAATGTTTTGCGCCATAGTTGAAAAATGAGCTGCTTTTCAATAACTGTAAGCCAGTTTTCCAAAAGTTAATTTTCTCTCACAATACTGACAAAATGGCAACACTGAACTAAGGGGAAAATTGCTAATTTTGAACCGCATTATTTTGAAAACAAGAAGGCATAATAGAAAGTTCAAATTTGGTGAGAATGCGTTAGAGGCTTATCCAACATTTTGGCCCAAAGTGATTCCCTTTTTAAGTTGTAGAGGAGGTTTTGTGCTGAGCCAAAAATATTTTTGCATTGTCTATGCCAAATTGGTGAAAAATTTTAATTTTGTGCATTAGACTTCTCTGGCGCAACCCACATGGCATATGGCAAGCACAGTAAATGTATTTAACAGCAATAACATTGAAAAAAACTACAGCCAGGTAGCCACTTTGCAGTTTGCAGACATGCATTTTATTCTTTTGAAGACAAAAATCTAACCTTTACACAAAGCCAAATTATTTTTGTTTATAAATTGCCACTTTTTACGATGATTAGCTGCCTTTAACGATATCGATTTTTCATCAAAAGATTCTGGAAAATCTCTTTTTTCTTGCAAAGGACTGTTTTTTTAGCTTATATATACACTATACAGGTAAAGTCACTTCTTGAAAATAAAGTGCATTCAGATTTGGTTTTATAAGTCTTTTCCACAGCGCTATACTGACAGAACATCGTGTCACCATTGGTTGCATTACTTTTTTATTAGCTTGTTGTAAAAAAGATGGTACAGTTGGGTAGCCACTTTGCAAACATGCCAAAAATTAATCATTTTACGACAGGTTGGAAAGTTTAATTACAAAGCGCAAATTTTCGCACCATCCTTAAATCCATATAATTTTTGCACTGTGCCAATTTACACAAATACAATTTGCCAGAATAATTTCTGCATTCTCTTTGCTCTGCGACTTGACGCGGAGAAGGCCTTGCCAACTTGTTACACACTTTAGCGTAACACACTGAGTATAACGAAAGATTTGATTTCTATTTGTTTAAACATTTGTCATAAAACCCTTTTATTGGTAAAGTTTTAAAACTTTGATTTTCGGTTGATGTTTTGGACTAGACTGAGATCCAGTACAGATGGCATGAAGTCCCAGGTCAAAAAACAGTGCCAGGTCATAAGGCCTAATTTTTTAAAACACTTTTTCCTGAAGCAAAGTTTTTGCAAAAAATGCTTTGCTTTGGTACACACTAGATTTTCTGCTTAAAAGGTTTATTGCAGGCCACTGGTATGAAGATAAGGTTACTAATACTTAACTTTGGTACTTACAGAAGTGTTTCCCAAAAAGAAAAAAATTTGATAAATAGTAACTGGCAAAATACATTCAAAACATAGGGGCCAGCTATAGTGATTCATTTCTATGCCGTCACTTCATATTATCGGATCAAGGTGGCTGTGAACTACATACAAAAACACTGCAGCAAACTCTAAAGATTGCACAGTTTAATAGTGGACACAGTTTTTAACAAATAAGAAAACTAGGTACTGGAAACAAAAAACAATGGCAATTTATGATTATTTCACAGGCTTTAAAGCTTCAAGGCGACTTTAACAGAACAGTAAAAATTTGTAATCATTCATTTGGTAATGAAAAAGTTATTTGTGCTTATAAAAAAAATCAATACAGTTATTATAATTATTTAGCAATAAAAATGCGTTTTGGCAAATAGTTGCAAAAAAGCTGCATTAAGCGGACTTTCAGAATAGGCAACAAAATTTTGAGAAGCCATAAGAAGCACAATCTCCAACTAACTACTGGTTTCATAGCTAAAATACTTACTATATAGAAGCTAAATAATTTCCCTGACATCTCTGAAAGGTGACTTTATGAGTACCAAAATTTTTTCTTTTAGTTGAACACTTGACCCCTCAATAAAAAATTTACCATACTTTAACCCCAAAAAATGTTTTTCAATTCTATTCAGATAACAACTTAGTTGATACACATACATATTGTTTACAAGTTATTTTGGCACTTTTACTGCAGCTCATTTTTGGAACACTGAAGCTTAGCAGGCAACTTTCTTAAATGTGCCTTTTTATCCCCAATAAAAATTGTTTATTTATTTACGGTATATAAAGAAATGCCCAAGTCCCTTGAGTACATGAAGAATATTGTACATACCTACCATCTAATATGCAACTTTAGCCAACATATATTAGTGATCTAAATACTTTTCTGATTTTTTATCAAAGTTACCCCCATACCAAGGATGTAGGACTTTACGGTACACATATGGATGTAGAAAACTGGTAATTGTTGTTTATAATAAATTAATTGTGGTGTTTTGAGCTGTTTGTAATTTTTGATTGATACATTCAAATCTAATATTGTTGGCAGAGGCTTTTAGTGTTATGCTACGCAAAATACTGAATAAGAAAATTGCTATTCTAGCCCTAATCCCAACCCTAATGTTAATCCTAACCTACACTCAAAATCTAATCCAAATCCTCCATAACTTTAAATAAGGATGAATGAGCGCTCACTCTGTGCTCTTCCATTCTCTTTATGGGACTTACATAACAACCATAACATAACACTAACCACTTCCAATATTGCTCAATGACAATACTAGGCTAATGCTATGACGTAACAACAGGACTGTGGGTTAGACCTTTTTGGGATAAAAAAATTTTGTGAAAAAATTATAGTCTTTATATTTTAAAAAGCCATACCAGTGGGCTAACCGAAAAAGTACATCATCTTCCATTATACTCCAAACAAATAATATTCATATTTGTAGATGAAGTATCTTATCTCAATTTTTTTTCTTTGGTGGATTAAGACTACATTAGCTCTAAGCATTTCATTTTCAGAATGTCTGCTAAGTGGCTACCGGTACCCGACTGAACAGCATCTGAAAGACTTTTTCAATTATTGACAATTTGTACTCATAGTTCAAAAAACTCAGCCTGCAATTGGTTAAGCTGATCAGCAATGTACCAGTGAGCTAAATCAAGTTTAAGACAATTTCAATTGAATTAACCTTGAAGTATTATACTCCAAATCCCAAATCTTTGCTGTATGTAACTACTATAAAATCTTATTCTTCACGTTAACTCAAATTTAGTGTCTTTGAAATTATTTGGAAACCAGAATATTATTGAAGCCCATGCGAAGCATTTGTTGTTGTTTTTTTTAAAGAAAAACTAAGATTTTTGAGGATAATTTGACTTTAGAGCAGATACAGACCTTTTTTTATTTTATTCATCATTTTACTTTTAAAACTTTTAGAGATAGAGTTTTTCTGCATCCGATTATTACGAGTTTTTGCAAAAAAAACAACTTTTGTAAAGTTTTGAGGGATTCCAGCTTCGGGATTTTTGTCTAGTTGATCTGGAAACAAAAAAGTACCGGTAACTATAATTACATTTTTAGTTACCAAGTTGCTTTAGCTAAGAGACAGCAAAGGGACATTTTGATCTTCGAGTCAAGTTGCCACTCGCCCATCTGTCAACACAAAGTACAGGCTTCACACTGATCTTTTTTAACTGAACTTCAAACAAGAACGCTGTAAATACTGAATTTTTATAGTCTTTGTTTTGTTTTGACGAAGAATTAAACCCAAGTCTACACTTTCAGTAGCAAATGCTCTATCCACTCAACTAATGATCAGTGCAGTAGTTGTAAACTACAATATGTTTGTTAAGATAATTTTGAATGATAAAACATTGTCTATACAAACATAAAAATCATTTCTAATTGTTATCTTGGGATTCTGACTACAAATTTAGTGTGTCGTATGAAATGCATGCATCTGATATTTCAAAATCCAAACCACTTAATTTTTTACTTTAAGTTTGCAAAAAAATGCGATACCTATAACTGGGTTGCAGGAATTTAAAAGTTGTCCAAAATCGTTTTGTATAGTACAGTATTGAACAAAGAAGGATTTTAAACAAAAACACATGGTTTAAGCTATACACTTTTTGTTTTTTATTAAAACCAGTAAATTAAACAAACTTTAATCATGATTGCTGTTAAACAAATCAAAAATGGCAATACCAAAAAGGCCCAGCAAACTCTGCTGATTAAGTCCAAATGCGTTGTACTAGCACGTGTTATTAACATTATTTTTTTCATGCTGAAGCTGGCATTATTCTCAAATTATTCTTAAACCTAAAGCAAAAATATAAATCTCGTGTTCCTTTGCAATTCTGTTTACTAAAAAGCATTTTACTGTGTGTTATTGACATGCCAAGTGTTTAACCCTTTGTTGAAAAATTAAAAAATGTTCTCACTTTTTTTCTTAACTTTAACAGCTACGGAAATTTTTGACTTATATATTCAATTGAGCTCATATTTTGTGCAAACTGTTTCGAGATAAATGGTGGCTTTTTGTTACCTTTACATTGATGGAAGTGGCTGGTGTTATGTAACATAATGCCCATGAAGAAAGAACGAGAGCAAAAAGTGAGCGCTCATTTACTCTTTTTTGTTTTTTAAATTATTGATATGGTTTGGGTTAGATTTTGAATTTAGATTAAGACCAATGTTCGGGTTAGAGTTTGGGTTAGGTTTAGAGCTAAAATAGCAATTTTTTTATTCTTATTTCTTACATAACGTAATAGCAGCCTCTACCAATATTTACTAACTAGAAGACTGCAAGGTTACTTCACAGTCTCCTGGTCAATGGCAACTTGGCAAATAAACCTGCATTATAATTACAATATTACTAAAGCAAAAAAAATTACCATTAGCGATCTGGCTTATACTGCACAACCAATGCGATGCTTTTCGTAGAATGATGAGTTTTGAAATATTATGTGCGATGATTTCCAAAATTGAAGTTTGAACACGTGATAAATGAAACTAATTATATCCAGAAAATTACCAACTACAGATCATTGCTGGGAAAAATCTATTTATTTACTGTAAGAAGGTCCCTTCTTAATTTTGACTGGTTTTTTGAAATTCAATGAAATAAAAATATTTACATAACTTGAAAACTTTTCATTTAATTGTTCAAAAAAAATCCTGAAAATTCAAAAAATATTTTAGTAGTACACTGTAGAACTGTATGATGCCGCATATACAAATACAGTATGTTAACAAAATCAAAATAAGCAGCCCTTTTTTTACCAAGGATACTATTCCGCAGGTCTAGTTATGTAACATAAGCCTACTCTGAGTTGTTCCTTTATGTCTTTAGACCTAATCTTTTGGCCAATTTTGCATGATGATTGAAATTCAGTCATGCCTAAACAATTTGCACAAATCCAGTTCTTTTGTTTTTGCTTGCGGCAGAAATTTTTGTTTTTTTTAAGCTACCAGTACGCTAAGCCATAATTTTCTTTGACTTGGCCACCTATCAGTATCATGATACCAAATCATACATTTATGGCAAAAGACTATGATTAACATTGGCGTTATTTCGACATTTGGAGACAAAATAGTCCTATAGCTATTTTGCCTCCAGCTCCTACATAGCTCAGTAGCCCTATCCCTGAACTGTAACCTTAACCTCACTGCCTCAGACCTTAACCTAGCCCTAACGCTAACCCCAACTCTTAATCCTAACCAAAAGAAAGGAAAATACTATCGGTATTTTGCCTCTTGAGACAAAATAGCTACCGCCACTGAAATTTGATATAAGTACAAGTTACCGTACAAGTTTAAATTTTTTCTATGGTAGTGTCTGCTGCACTGGTCCAGTTCTTGATACAAAAACGCTGCTGCACCAGCAATCAGTTATATTGCTTTTTTCTCATTAATTCAACTTAAATACAGCACTTTGACGCATCAACTCTGAACTGCGTACTGGTAGCCCCGGTGGTGTAGTGGTAAGGCACTCGCTGGTTACTCAACGTTTGAGTTCCATTTGTGCTGAATGCGCTAGGCTCGTCTCGCGATTGAACACAATCATGCTGTGTTATTTTTATTTCTTTTTCTTCAAAATTTTGCATTAGACTTAGAGTTACAGGTAGGGTTCCCGGTTTGGGCAGCAATGCCAGCTTGAGAGATAGTAACTTGAAGTGCAAACACAAACAATCGGTGCAGCAGCAATTTCATGTTGAAAACTGGACTGGTGCTCTAGACACAGCCTTTTTCTACGGTGCGTGACATATGTAGGCCTATGGTATTTCATAATACAGTTGCACAAACTTCTGGGGCACAATTTACCCCAAGATAGGTCTGGGAAAAAGTTCCTCCTAGTTTAAATATGCCTAATGAAATAGGGCTAATTATCGAAACAATAATCAACAATTAAATAAGTGGGCTGTAGCCTACCAGTAATAACTGCAATTTTGCTTTGTTTCATGTCCGAAATTACCCTTATCAGCTTATTGGTTGGGATCGATTTGGGGATAGTTTTAGAATAGGCATTAGTGTTTGGGTTAGATTTGAGTCAGAAATAATAAAAAAGTAGGCTAGATAAAAATTTCCGGAGAAATAAACCCTTCCAAATATAGTACCGGTAATAAATAGCGGATAGCCTACTGTAACTTAGTCCAGTAGTCTAGAAGCCATTTTTACAAGACAATGCTACATCACTCATCACTGAATCATGGCATGGTAAAACTAACCCCAGCACTGCAACACAAACTGTTAGAACCATTACCTCCAACCCTAAACTTAAACCACCGGTAACTCTTAACAATTGCTTAAACCTGTAAATTTTTGCCTGAAACTATCCACACAACCATTGATGCTATATACTGTACCTACTTGAAAAACTAGATTTTGCGATGCTGTTCCGCTTCAGTAATTTTGTTTTTTCGTTTTTGAAATTTGTGAAGGGTTTAGCTCAAACATCTTTTGTTTTACAAAGAAATTAGACTAAAATATATAAAAATTACTGATTGGTGTTGCAGATTACTTTGCAAAAAAGTAAGACATAAGTTTTAAGTAAGGTTTGGTCTCACCATAACAAAGTTTTTTCAAGTGCTTGCTCCTGAAAAATTACAAAAATAAACATGGATTTTCGACATAAAAACGTCTAGGCCTTGTTTATAATTGATTGATTGATTGATTGGTGCATCTTTATCCTCCTATCACGAGAAAGCGACGGTGCGCTATGCTTAGGACGAATCCGCACCCGCTTAGGAGTTGACCATTTTCCAAGCTTTCCTGTTGAAGTTTTACTTCTTCCCACGTAAATTTGCTGCTTGTTCGAAGCCACCAAGCAGAGATAATTATCGTAAAGCGTCTTATCCAAGGACGCAACAACGTGACCAGGGTGCGGGTTGAACTCATGATCCTGCGATCAGAGTCGTCGTAAAAACGACGCCTCTACCCATTCGGCCACGCTGCCGACAGCTAATTCTGATCCCTGTTCAGCACTTTTGGAATGAACAATCTAAATTAATTACAAAAAATTGTCGGTAGTTAAGAAAAATTTTATCCACCAATGTTGGCCTGGGGCTGGCATCCAACGTTGGCCCTGTATTGGCTGAAATGCATAATGCCGATGTTGGCAACCGATGTTGAGCCAATATTCTACCAACGTTGGCTGAATCGTAATAAAAAAAAAGTATTTTTGGCAAATTAGATACCTACAAGTAAAAGAAAATGGCCCAGAATCATTACACAATCGTGAAAAAATTCGAGGAAACTTACTACTACAATAATTACGGCGTTTGCAAAGATGTTGGCAAAACATTGGCAACATTGGCAAAGCGTTGGCAAATTTGCCGACGTTTTGCCAACCCTGCCAACTGATGGCCAACATTGGCCCGATCTTGCATGTTTGCTGGGAAGTTATTGGATTGGTCGATGTTTATTTTGTATGAAGGAAGCAAAAAAAAGTAAAGTCTTTTTTGAAAAAGCAGTGAAAATTTTAGAAAGAGCATCACTTGATGTTCAAAATGATCGCAGTATTGCGGATTCAAAAACCTGGATTGGTCGTTGCTTGTTTGATATGAAAGAATTTGAAAAAGGACAACATGTTTTCATGTCAGCAGTGCCGGTGTACGACGATTCGTCAGTTGATGTGACGACAGATTTTGATCTTGCCAAAGCTACATTTTGGCTTGGACGCTGCTTGTTTGATGCAAAAAATCCAGAAAAGGGAAAACTATTCTTTGAGAGATCATTGAAAATATACGAAAAATTATTTGATCTTGAGCAACCGCATACATCTCATGATCTGTTTGAAACTAGTTATTGGATTGGACGCTGTTTGTTTAAGGTAAATGATCTAGAATTGGCAAAAGTTTTCTTTGAAAGAGCGTTAGGAATAGCAGAGAGCATTTCACGGGATGTCACGGTTGATCGTGTAGTTGCCGATATAACTTCATATATTGGTTGCAGTTTGATGAATTTGGAAAACCCTGGGAAAGCAAAAATCTTTTTTTGAAAAAGCGTGCAAATTTATGAAAAATCATCATTGGATGCAGCAATTGATTGTGATTTTGCCCAAACCTGGCTCAAATAAATCTTTGTACACATCGAATGACCAGTAACAACCTTGGAGCTCATAAAGAAATTACGGACTGACGCAGGGACAGAAGCTGACAGCACGAGACCGAAACTTTTAGGACTCGATAATTTTGGAGATTTTTTGCAAAACACACATAGATCTATTAGTAGCTACTTCATAGTATTGCTTCGAAAAGAACACAAATTTGCACTGCAAAAGATGCTTGCGCCAATTGTAAAAAATGCAGGCAACGGCAACTAGATGTTATAAATTTTAGATAATACATTGCGGTATACTGGTAGAAAGTAAAAGTTTATACTGTACAGTATATTGGCAATTGGAAAACTTCAATCAATTAATTAACGGTGTAGGTGCCAAAAAAAGCGCAAAAAAAACAATGAAGTAACGTTTGAGATAAGTAATTACTAAGAAATAGCTCCAACAATTTTTTTTAGTTCGGTATTCTTGGTCCATGCCCCCACAAACTGAAGTAAAATTGCTGTCATCTCTAGAATCACCAATTTTTTCTCCTAACTTTAGATTTATCGGTTGTTTGGACTTAACTTGCTTGCCGAACACTGCCCAGATCACTATATATGGCTTAAAGAAGTCTGAAAAACAAGAATTTAGATTTTTCATATTATGATGCTTGCTTTATTGTTCATACTTTGAAACTTATCGACAAAAAACCACATACTTTTTGCACGTCCGATTTTTAGCACGTTTTTGATTCGTTCCCGAAAAAAAGAACCAAAAAAAGAATCGAGAATTAGAATTAAAAAACCGTGATAAAGTGTACATGTAAAACGGCAAAATGATAAGCTCATTTTTATTGAACGGAGCTTGATGAAGTTATTATTACCAAATTATTTTTTTTTGTCAGAATTTTTTGTGCATGTACTGTACTAGTATATACAAACAGTAAAAATATTGCTTGGTGCACTTTAGTTTTATGGGTTTTTATGGATATGACTTTTTTCTATTGATTTCTCCACTCAGTTTTCATAATTTTGTAATTTACTCATTTCATTGTGTTACGTCGCATTCTTAGTTTGTTCTTTGCTGCCCACTAGTGGTCTGTGTTCTTATTGTTTGGCTAACGCTAGTTCTGTTTATGACTTGCCAAGTCGCCGGAAGCGATGCACCATTTTCACACTGACAAAATCTTCACGCGCGGAGATTTGGTCAGTTCAGTTCAGCATTCCTAGCATCAGGTTGTTCTGATTTTTTGGAATTCTCTCTCGATCGTATGCTGCAGTGAATTTGAACTCGCATTTGACTACCTGGCAAAATCAATCGGTATGTATTTGTTTATAATTTCTATTTAGCATTAGTCTTCGTATATCTTGCTTTCTATAATTTTATGGTAATGATATGGGAGCCGAGAAGCACACCTTTTTACTGGTTTTTCGGGGGTTGGGTGTGGTTAGTCTGGGCATGTGAATGCTTCACATGGTCTTGGCTCCGATATTTTTACAGGGTTTGGAAGTAATTGCTATACTACGTTTGAAACGTTTTCGTTTGTTTTCAGAAACCGCAGTACGCAGTATGCAGTACGCAGTATGCAGTATGCAATAAACAACAACTCCAAAAAGCTGCGCGTTTCGATTCTTTCCTGTGTACAGGTATAGGGCTGCGCCAGGAGCCCAGAGTGTACCCTACACATTGTATATATTTACTTTCTAGCGCATTTCTTGTTTGTTTTGTTCTTGCAAAAAATGTCAAAAAAGAAATAGACAACACGAAACCAAAAATAGTTCCAAAGAATGAATATGCTAAATAAACGAACTTAAACTGAAATTGCTTTAAAAAAGAGTAATAATCAAAATTATTATCACTGTATATACATCGTACATGTCCAGTTTCTGTGTTTTTTTTTAATCAGAATGTTTTTATCTGCTAGGCTGCTTTTTTCTGTTTGTGTTTTTTTTCGCTTTTTTTGGTTTTTAAGAATTGTTGTGGTGCATATTTATTCTCCTATCACCAGACAGCCTCAGACACTAATTATTGGATGATCCGCAAACTTTTCATTACCATAACTATTTCGTGGTTGGTGGATGCCGCAACTGCTTGCAACTGATTCAACGTTTCTGTAAATTTTTCCGAATTCTTGGTGATTGAATTTGCTGCTTGTTTGAAGCCACCAAGCCGAGATAATCATCCAAGGACGCAACAGTGTTGCCAGGATGCTACTTGTGGTGGTCCGTAGCATAGGCGTAGCCAGGGGGGGCCCAGGGGGACCGCCCCCCCAAATAAAATACCACTAATGATAAAAAATTATGACAACATAGCCTAGCGATGTTTAGTTACAGTTACGGATGACGAGGGAACCCCGGGGCCCCTAATCAACAACCAGGGGGCCCCTAACCAACAACCAAGGGGGCCCGGGTCTCCTAACTAACGACTAAGGAGCCCTGGGGCCCCTAACCGACAACCAGGGGGCCCCGGGGCCCCTAACTGACAAACGGGGGCTCCGGGGCCTCTAACTGATGAACAAGGGGCCCTGGGGCCCCTAATTGACAACCAGGGGCCCACAGGGCCCCTAACTGAGAACCTAACCGACAACCAGGGAGCCTCGGGTCCCCTAACTGACAAACGGAGATCCCGGGGCCTCTAACTGATAAACAGGGGGCTCTGGAGCTCCTAATTGACGACTAGGGGCCCGCAGGGCCCCTAACTAACAACCAGGGGGCCTTGGAGCCCCAAACTGACAAACGGGGCCCCGGGGCCTCTAACTGATGAACAGGTGGCCCTGGGGCCCCTAATTGACAACCAGGGGTATCCAGGGCCCTTAACTAACAACCAGGGGGCTCCGGGGCCCCTAACTGACAACCAGGGTTCCCGTGTCCCCCAACTAACAACCAGGAGACTACTAACCAACAACCAGGGGGCCCTTAACTAACAGCCAGGGGGCCCCAGAGCCCCTAACCGAAAACCAGGAGGCCCCGGAGCCCCTAACTGATGAACAAGGGTCCCAGGCCAGGGCCCCGTAATTCAAGTTTTTAACAATCTATATGTAAAACCTGTGAAAAATTTTAGAGCTTTGTGCTAAAAGTTACAACCCCAGTCCCTCGTTTAACGTTATAATGAACTTAATGCTATAACACAGGCGGTAATGCAAACCCCCTATTGAAATACTACCAATGATGAATATAATGAGAGCATAGCCAGTATGTTGTCCTTGTCCGAAATTGCAGTTTCTTTCGTTTAGGATTTATGCGTACAAAAGTAAGTAATAATAATGACGACTACCTGTCCACGTCATAATAATGTCATGCAATTCCTGGAGGTTTCAAAAAACTGTCTTGTGACTTGACTCGAGTCCTTCACGATTAGAAAAAAAGTTATTTTAATTTCGCTTTAAATGTTTTTTTTATGAAAGTACTTAAGGGCACGATCTTATCTCAAAATCATAGGCGTTGCCAGGGGGTGGCCCAGGGGGCCCGGGCCTCCTCAATTGAAATGCCACCAGCGACAAAAATTTACCAAAAAAACCTTGTTTCTTCATTTTCAGTTTCTTTAAGCATCTTTGCGTACAACAGTACACGCGTACAACAGTAATTAACAATAAATAATATTGACGACCAAGGGCCCCGCCGCACCCCCTTAATTCAATCTTTTCCAACCAATTTAAACGTATAACCAGGGTGAAATCAAGAGTTTTTGTCTTAAGAGTTGCTACCTCAGGCCCTCATCTAAACTTTTTTTGAACGTAATGTAATAACCAGGGCCGTATTTGGCATATGGCACAGTGCCAGGGCCCCGCGCTCAGATAGTAGGACTTTTTTGATCTTCACTTACATTTGGCAGAAAGATGTTGCAAAATCCTCTAAGTGCCAGGGACCTTGCGCGTTGTAAATCCAGCCCAGAAACAACACGTTTAGTAAGCGTAACCATCTAATGTACCATTTCAGTAACGATTCAACTCCACCTCGACAGTTTTTACGCACAAAATACTTTTAAAAAAATAGCTAGGGAAAATGCTCATTAAACAAATTATTGAATTTCAATTGAAGGGGCCTGGGCCCCCTGGCCGTACATGTACTACAACAGGTTAACTTTGTGACAAAACAAAAATCTTGAAGAAAAATCTTTGAGTGGATTACTATTTACTGCTAAAATATTGCAGGAGGCAATGTGCTTTACTTCCCCCTACATGGACCAAATCACTTGCAATTAAAATTTTACACCGTAATGCAAGATTTTAAACGTGTTTTGGACTTTAATGGCAGGTAAAAGGAGGATTGAACAATCAACGTTTAAATTTAACTGAAAATAAAAGGAGGATTGAACGGTTAAATTTGTTGGATTGGCTTTCAAATGTTAAAAATCTAGTTCTTTGAAATGGCTGTGAACACGTGCGAAATGCAATCCAATGGGATTAAAATAGCTTTTTTTCCAAAAAACTTACAAAAATCGTCCAACAGCTGGGGGCTTTTCCCCCAGGCCCACATAGCCTCTGGCGGCTGGGGGCTAAGCCCCCAGACCCCCGTCTGTGATACGTTTGAGTATACTTGCTTACTCAACACGTCTCCTAAGTTAGATTTGCATATTCCAATTATTACTTTTCGCCCTTTCCCTTTACCAAAATCCTGGTTCAGTGCCAACGTGCTACAGCTTCAGATCTTCCATTCTACGACATCTTTGCCCCACAAAAAGTTCCTTTTTTGAAAATTTCTGATGACGTCATTGCATGTGGTTTGGGCTCCCCCCAATAAAAAATCCTGGCTACGCTTATGGTCCGTATAGTTACTAAACAATACTTCCCTCTGATTTTTATCAAACTCTTTATCTGATTTGCCGACCCCAATGCTAATGCCATTGTTGTTATAATATTTTTATTGCTTATATAATTCCTGCCTATTTAAGCTCAATATTATTGTTTATATCTACAATTAACTTTACTGAGAAGCTTACCTCCTATTTTTAAATTCTGGCAACTGCATTTACGTTAAACTACTGAATTGATCGAGTTTGTAACATAATGCCGTAAAAATGCAGGAGTTCAACATTGATAAATAGTAAGTATTGCTTTTTTATACACACCAGTTAACATATGACAAGTGTTTTTTTGTTTTTTGTTTTTCTTAACAAATTATGATTTACGCAGTGGCGTAAACATCGCTTAGAAACATTATCTCACATATGGATCCTTTTAAACGAGTGTTAAACTTGACTAAAGAAGTGAGTGGGGTGTTGAAGAGGCTAAGTAATTTAATTCAGGCGAAGTTCTTACAAATCTTAGCGATCAGTTTTTTCAAATGGTTCTACAAAGGTACAAAATGTTATCCGCTTAGTGGCGTTAAAATAACTATTTTTTCTGAAAAATCACAAAAATCATCCAGTGGCCGGAGCTCTGCCCCAGATCCCGTCCGTGAGTCCCACACAAATTTTAGCTTTGACTTTAAGCCCCTCCGTTGGCAAAAATCTGGTTATGCTCCTAAATTTTTGTAGTACCATATTTAGAATGCTGGTCGAAAGCATCCAATTTTGGCTAAGCTTGACTTTATTGGTTTTTATGGTAAAATACGACAATAAGATTCATGTTGCACAAAAGAAGCGAATTACAAAAAGGACGCAAACATTTGAGACCAAAAGTTGTATTGCTGTATTTTCTGAAATAAAAGAAATGACCGATACAATTTATACTTCGAAATTAGCGCTAACACTGGAAATACAAGTCGTATACCATTATATCGCTTTTAATGCTGTTATTATTATATCATTGTTACTATTATTATTTTGAAAAGTCGTGTATCGATATTAATATCATTATAAAGCACTTATGCAGTTGAATTCACTAACTTGTTTTTTTGTAATGTACTTGTAAATCGCTATAAACTCGTATACCGCTATTACAGTAATATCACTATAAACTATACTTGTTGGCAACCATAGGCGGAGCCAGGATTTTTGATTGGGGGGGGGCCAAATCACATGCAATGACGTCATCAGAAATTTTCGAAAATAGAACTTTTTGTCGGGCAAAATATTGTAGAATGGAAGATCTGAAGCCGCAGCCTGATGGCGCTTAACCAGGATGTCGGTAAAGGGGGAGGGTGAAAACTAATAGTTAAAAAGTGTAAATGTCTAACTTAGGAGACGTGTTGAGTAAGCTAGCGTACTCAAACGTATCACAGACGGGGGTCTGGGGGCTTGCCCCCAGCCGCCGGTGGCTATGGGAGTCTGGGGCCAAAGCCCCCAGCCCTTGGGCAATGTTTGTAAGTTTTTGGAAAAAAATTTATTTTAATCCCATTGGATCACATTTCGCACGAATTCAGAGGCATTTCAAAGAACTAAATTTTTATCACTTAAAAGCCAATCCAAAAAATTTAGTTGTTCAATCCTCCTTTTGCAATTAAATCCCAAAACACGTTTAAAATCTTGCATTATGGTGTAAAATTTTAATTACAAGTGATTTGGTCTATGGGGGAAAGTAAGACACATTGCCTCCTGCAATACTTTAGCAGTAAATAATAATCCTCTCGAAGATTTTCCTTAGAGATTTTTGTTTAGTCATGAAGTTTACCAGTTATAGGAGTACATGTACAGCCAAAGGGCCCAGGTCCCTTCAATTGAAATTCAGTAGTTTGTTCAATGAGCATTTTCCCTAGCTATTTTTTTAAAAGTATTTTGTGCGTAAAAACTGGCGAGATGGAGGTAAATCGTTATTGAAAAATGGTACAATAGATGGTTACGCTTACTAAACATGTTATTCCCGGGCTTGATTTACATTGCACAAGGCCCCTGGCACTTAGAGGATTTTTGCAACATCTTCATGCCAAATATAAATGAAGACCAAAAAAAGTCCTACTATCTGAGGGCAGGGCCCTGGCACTGAGCCATATGGCAAAAACGGCGCTGGTTATAGCATTAAGTTCATAAAAAGTTTAGATGAGGTCCCGAGGACTTGTAGGACAAAAACTCTTGATTTCACCCTGGTTATACGTTTAAATTGGTAGGAAAAGATTGAATTAATGGGGTGCGCGGGGTCCTCTGGTTGTCAATATTATTTGTTGTTAATTACTGTTGTACGCGTGTACTGATGTACGCAAAGATGCTTAAAGAAACTGAAAATGAAGCAACAAGACTTTTTTGACAAATTTTTGTCATTGGTGGCATTTCGATTAAGGGGGGCCGGGTCCCCTCGGCCACCCCCTGGCTACGCCAATGATTTTGAGATAAGATCGCTCCCCTAATAAGTTCTTCCATAAAAAAAACATTTAAATCAAAATCAAACTAACTCTTTTTCCAAAACGTGGAGGACTCGAGTCAAGTCACTTGGCAGTTTTTTGAAACGTCCAAAAATTGCATGATATTATTATGACGTGTACATGTGGTCCTCATTATTATTGATTACTTGTGTACGCTTAAATCCTAAATTAAAGAAACTGCAATTCCGGACAGAGACAACATACTGGCTATGCTCTCTTTATATTTATCATTGGTAGTATTTCAATTGGGGTTTGCATTATCGACTGTGTTATAGCATTACGTTCATAATAACGTTAAACGAGGGCCTGGGGTGGCAACTTTTTGGTCAAAACTCTTAGATTTCTCACAGGTTTTGCATATAAATTGTTAAAAATTTGAATTAAGGGCTCCTGGCCCGGGAATCTTGGTCGTCAGTCAGAGGCCCTGGGATCCCCTGGTTGTGAGTTAGGGACTCCATGACCCCCTGGTTGTTGGTTAGGGACCCCGGGGCCCCGTCGTCATTAAATAGGGGCCCCGGGCCCCCTCGCCGTCAGTTGGGAAGCCCGTGGGCCCCCTGGTCGTCAGTAAAGGGGGGCACAGGACCGCCAGGTTGTCGGTTAGGGGCCCAGGGGGCCCCTTATTGTCGGTTAGGGGCCCCAGGCCCCCTGGTTGCCGGTTAGGGGTTTTGGGGCCCCCTGATTGTTAGTTAGGGGCGCTGGGGCTCCCTGGTCGTGAGTTAGGGGCCCCTGGGCTCCCTGGTCGTCAGCTAGGGACTCCGGGGCCCTGAGGCCCCCTGGTTGTTGATTAGGGACCCCGGGGCCCCTTTGTTGTCGGTTAGGGTCCTCGGGGGCCCCTCGTTGTTAGTTAGGGGCCATGGGGCTCCTGGTAATTAGTTAATGACCCCAAGGCCCTCTGTTCATCAATTAGGGGAACCCTGATTGTTGGTAAGGGGCCCCTGGCCCCTTGGTTGTCAGTTAGGGGCCCGGGGCTCCCTAGATGTCAGTTAGGGGCCCCTGGTTGTTGGTTAGGGGCCCCTTGGACGTTAGTTAGGGGCCCCGGAGCTCCTGGTTTTCAGTTAGGGGTTCCGGGGCCCCATGGTTGTTGGTTAAGGGCCCCAGGGCCTCAGGTTGTTAGTAAGGGCCCCCTGGTTGTTAGTTAGGGGACCCGGGACTCCCTTGTTGTCATTAACATTTTTGTTAATTACTGTTATGAGCGTAATTACTGAAAAAAAAACTGCAACTAAACATCGCTAGGCTATGCTGTCATAATTTTTTGTCGTTAGTGGTATTTTGATTGGGGGGGGCCCGGGCCCCCTGGGCCCCCCCTGGCTACGCCTATGTTGGCAACTGTTGTATTCACCAGTTTGAATTATATACTAGTATATTGCTATAAACTCATGCATCGCTATTATTTTTGTTTTAACTCGTATATTGCTATTAATATCACTATAAACCATACGTGTGATCTCTGAGTTATGTTATGTACTTGTATTCCGCTATAAACTCGTATATTGCCATTAGCTTTTTGTTTTTTTGAAATCGTAAATATGTTTTAGTCGCTAAACGCTTCGCTACTATATATTTTTTCCTGTAATAAACATGCCTAGCCTTTTTGAATGATTTCTTTTGACATTTTGGGTAACATTTTTTATGTTTATTGTGTACTTTATTTTTTATGAGTTTGTAAGACTTGTATCATTATTTTTTACGAGTTTGTAGGACTTGCTTATATGACAAGTTGTTTTACATAGTGATCAATAATAAGAGCCTAAGCATTTTTGAACCTTCGTTTGCATTTATATAAAGAAGCGTTTGTGAGTTAGGTGCTTTATGATTCTAGTAATGCTACAAACTTAAAAACTGTTGATACAAAACTACTGTTTCACTGTTGGAGTCAACTAGTCTACCACTTTGGTGGCCCAGCCTGACGACAGATATGCAAATAGAGCCCAAAAAGGGTGTTCTGTACGTTGGTGTGGTTAGACAGACCCGGAGTGTTTATAGTTCATACGCATGAAGGAATGAACTGTTGTTTTTTATGTTTGTGCAGGAGTTGGAGGTTTGTATAGTTTCATGAATTTGTACAAAAAAATCGAATTTTTAGTCGTTCATCGCAAGGACTTGCCCCTTGCACAATGTTCCCAGCGAGAACGACTTCCAAAACATCAGGTTTTTTGAAACAAAAACAATAAAAAATTAAAAAATGCGGCGCGAAACCAATGTTATTAGTGCAAATTATTTTTCTACAGCAAAAAATTTCGTTAAATTGAGGCGAAAACTTTTTTTGAGATCTGGGTCGAAGACCATTTTCTATCTAATCCCATTTTTAGGCTTTTTGCTTTGCGGAAAAACTTAGTGAAGCCACATTTTTTAACTACGTAAGAATTTGGTCCAAAAACATCTGACATCAAATTACAAGTCAAAAACATCAGATCTGATGTAAAAACACCAATGCTGGAACACTGCCTGTGCATACAGAAGCTTCTTTAGAGGTACAAAGTTCGCAGTTTTAAAAGAGTTTTACAGTAGATTTGTTGTGTACAACAGCAAAATCACTGGGCTTTATTATTTAAAAATGCAAAGCTTTATTTCACCAGAAATTTTATTCATTTTGAGCCTAACTAGCCCCAATCTAATCTCCAAACCCTAACTCAAACCCGAAACTTAACCTTTGAAAGCAAACAAAAAATGCGCGGATGAACATTTTTAATTTTTCATTTGCTTTTTTTAACTTAAAATTTTACGTAATAAAAGTCACCACCATAAAACGATACCTAAAATGAAATGAAAAATTGTTGGGCTTGTGTATTAAAGTTAGCCAGCTAGCTAGATGCAGCATTCTTCTCCAGCTGCAGTTTCTTTTTACCAGCGACTTTATTACCCACTGGATTACAAACCCGTTGAGCTCAAACATTTTAGTCAATTCATTATTCGTTTAATGAGCAACAAATAGTTGTAACAATTATTTTTAGTTTTTAAACCCAGTGCTTATGCAATGCATAGACTATATTGTAATATACGCTTTTGTGTGAATAGCGTTTTTCAGCGTGTTTTGATCTGCCGTACGGATATTATACAGTAGTGTACATTTTATTTTTCATGTGAATTTTAATAGGTTTCACTCACCAGTATCTGCTTGTATTTTTTGGAGTTCGCCTAGTTATCTCTGCATTATTTTTGCAGCATGTGGTGAAAATTATTAGAGTATCAATTAAAAGATGAGCATTTTGTCAAATTTTGGACTTAACTTTAACAAAACGCTTAGAGTTATGGCATAAATTGTAATTATTCTTACACGTTTTTGTATTTAGACTATATCATACTCTGTGAGTATTTATTTTATTTTGTACTATTTAAAAATGATAAAATGTCGAAGAATGGTTATTTGCGATCAGGGCATAATTTTTTGTTAGTTAGGTGGTCCATAATACTGTACTAGCCTATCCTTTTTCATGTTCTTATGTAGCTTTGTGCGTTACAGTAATTTTGCAGTATGTAACCGCTAACAAGTGCATTATATACATTTTATTAAGAGCATTAGCAATTCAGCATTAGGTACTTGGATACCACTTTTGCTCTAGGAATTAGGCTTATCAATGCTTAGCGTGTCTTTATGGAACTGTAAATGAGGTCCAATCATTTGTCTACGAGTAGATCTCCAACAGACTCTTTACTCTTCTAACAACCGATCGCCGAAGAAGTCGCCCGCGATAATTGAAAAACGGCGAGGAGCAAGGCTACTCACTATCTCCCTTGCTGTTCAATATCACAGCGATTCGCTGCCTTTACCCAATCCCAGCACTATGGATTTGCTGATGATCTTGCTTTGCTGCCATGGTGGATAAGAACTGGACGAAAACTGCGAAAACACTGAAGTCCGATATTGACAACATCTCGGTATATTTTAATACATAAAGACTACTAGCTTGCTGCAAAGTAATCAGCAACTGACTTTTAGTTGAACCCCAGAGTAGTTAACATCAGTTAAACATCTCTGTCAATGGATCTCCTCTTCTTTGCCAGAACCAACCTACATATTAAGAAGTAAAGCTTAATTGATAGGCAACTTACTTAATGACTTCACCTGAAAAGCTTGTGCTCCAAGGTAGCTGTAAAGGATAGCCTGCTCAGTGCTCAGACGCTTGGCAGGACATCATGATCGGGCTTGGAAAAATTATAGTTGTAATAGACAAAATTGTAATTAATTACACGATTTTGCTGTAATTGTAATTGAAATTTTTCACAAGTCGATAATTGTAATTGTAATTGAAAAATTTTCTGCTTATTTTCAATTAAAGCTACGGTACTCTATTATTCACTGAGATAGGTGATAACAAAATGTGCTTGAATAGCATCAACTTTCCTCCGGTTGCAAATCGATATCGACATTTTCTCCCGGTTGCAATCACATCTGACGTCACAAACCGAACATCAAAGTACATTAAGGATAATTAGAGGTAGTTTTAGAGATAGAGTTTATTTTAGAGATTAACCTAAACTTAGCACGTACTTTAATTATGATTAGCATTAACTCTAAGACAAAAAAATAGCTTAATATAAAGCAAAAAGCATGGTAGTGGGCGTGTTAGCTTTTAGCTTTCCAGCATAGAAAGCATGTTAGCTTTCGAGCAAAAAGCATCTTAGTGAGCGGACGTGCGTAGTTTGCAAAGAAAAATCCTACGGCGCAAATTTTAGGTTGGAAATCCAAAGTTTTGTAAGCTGCGGAATTAGAGCTCTCAGTAATGTTGAAAGGTTGGTTAGTAAAAAGAAATCAATATACATCACTGTAGGTATCGGTACCTTTTAAGTTATAATAATATTAAACTATCTTAGCGTGAGTAATAGTGCAACCTTACGTAACAACTAATCGCGGTTACTGTCCCGCTACGGTTTTGGCAGCATGCCGCTGTCTAGTGCATCTGAAAATGTGTACATTGATGCTGCAGGTTTTTCGGTTGTCACTAACAAATAGGGTTTGAAACGTAAATCGCCAAAGCGCAAGTCATACCCGAACAGCTCTAGTGACAAACTTTCGAATTCCAAAAAAAGGCAGCTATTACCCATCTACGGCCTGTTATTTAGCAAGCAAATTTGGGTGAGAAAGAAGGTAGACCTCTTGCCTCTTATAACCCTATTACAATCAATAGGTATCGAGGAAAAGCCATTGGGCAATATGAATCTTGCAAGCCAATTCGAAACGGCAATTTGTTGATAATTTGCAAGACTAATAATCAGGTTAAGACACTCTTATATCTGGACTCTCTATCTGATACTGCAGGTAATTCTATCCCAATAATTGCATCTACAACCAAACCTCCTGGTGCAAGAGGGGTTATTTACAATGCACCTCTTTACATCACGAATGATGATTTTCTGGAATGTCTAAAACAGATCCAGGTGAATAATATTAAGCGATTTAAATTCAAAGACGCGAAAGGCAAAATGACTGACACTAAAACAGTTTTGTTGCATTTTGATTGTCCCGACTTGCCCCCGCAGGTTCAATTGGGATATTTAAAATTTAATGTTAAAAGGGCATTCAACCCAAATTTTGAAAAACTGAGAAAAATTCTTAAAAAAAATATGTTCACCAACATGACCCCATTGCGATTCTTGCAACTCATCAGGTTAAGAAAGTTTAAGAGAAAAAATTTCATGTTTTCCCCGTAGAATCCAAATTTCGGCCATCTTGTTCCTAGTTAATTGCGCAATAAATCAGTGTGTAACTTCTATTTCGAGTCTTGCTAAGTACCGGGCTTTTGGGAACTAGGTGAGTGCTGAAGGTTCAGGTAAATAAATTAGTGGAACAACTGCTGTTTGAATTCAGAGAGGTTAGATGCTTTACTAGTGTGCTTTGTCTGCCAAGTGCTAGCAAAGTATTCGGAAACAAGATAAGGTTTTGGTGCTTTAGGCGTAGTAGTCTATAGTCTTTTGTGACTACTGCTTACTGTAGATAGCCAATCCAAAGAAATAATTACATGTTGAAGGCTAAAGCTTCGTAGCTGACTAGAACTTGACTTAGATTCCAGTGTTTAGTGAGCCAGTAAGTTTTATGCGATCATTGCGCAATTGGTTTAGGCTTAAAGGTCAGAAGACCAGTTAATTTTTTACGTAAATATGCAATGGCAGTGACTACTTCACCGAAAGTTTTCAAGTTAAAGAAAATAAAACGAAAATGAGAAATATTCATCCGCGCTTTTTTCATTTGCTATTTTAGGGGTTAAGATTAGAGTGTAGGTTAGAATTTGGGTTAGGGTTCGATTTGGGGATAATTTAGTTTTAGAGTAAGCATTTGAGTTTGGGTTAGATTTGAGTTAAAATTAATAGAAAACTAGAAAAAAATTTCCGGTGAAATAAAGCCTTCCATGCGCAATTGCAAGCTTCAATGCAAAGCATTTTAGTTTGCATTTTTCGTTTCGGTTTGCTACGGCTATCAGCAGGTACCTACGAAGCCACTTCCTCGACAGCTGCTAATCTAGTCAGTCATTGGAAGCGATGTTGACCCACGTCCGTTCAGTTTGTTATGTTCGGAAAGCGTTTCTCCTTACTCTAAGGGGAAAAATAATTGCGAATATCTTACAATTTCTTAGTCGAAGAGAATCAAAATTGGTGCGAAAAAATTCTAAAAAATTGCCAAAGTTGTTTCACCAAAGTTTCACGGTAAAATTTTTTAAACAAAAACGTCCTGAATGCCCTTTTAAACAGTACATCACGATGCCATTGCGTTGTTTTAAATGCAATCGTTTCGGGCACATTGCAGAAAAATGTAGAGGCAAAAAACGGTGTGCAAAATGTGGAAGGGAACACACAGAGCTAGGCACCCGCTACTTGAAAGTAGCGGCGCTGCCGCTGTTACGCAAAAAAAGCAGCGGCGCTGCCGCTTATCGCTACTCAAATGAAAAAGTAGCGCCGCTGCCGCTACTTGCATGCAAAAAAACAGCCGCTGCCGCTACCTAAAAAAAATAAAGAGTATTTACGAAAGTAAATTATTCAAGCTTTTAAAATACTGGTACAGGTTAAAATCGGCATTAACAGGCTTAAATGGTAGACATTTGAGTAGAAATTTGACGCAAAAGTAGATCAAGCGTTTAAGATATTGGTGTTTACGAAGTCGAAGGAGATACTTAGTAATGACGTACATCTTAAGCAAATGATGCTCAATGCGATGCAAGTTACACTAAGTATTTTTTTTACGAATATAATTCTTAACTAAGTTGTCTTTGAAGCTTATTTATTACCTGGTACTATTTTGTTCTATTCTTAGCGCACTATAAATTCAATTCTTAGTTTTACTGTTAACTGTAGTAGCAAAATTTATTTTACTACGCCTTGATGTAACTACTCAGGCCCGGCGCCACAGGACATAGATGCAGCCAGAGGGGGGTATGGAGCCCGGGCCCCCTCCAATTGAAATGCGACCAATGATAAAAATGTGACAAAAAAGCCTATTGTTTCGTCAGTTTCAATATTTTTCAGCATTTTTTGCGTACAACAGTACACGCGTACAGCGGTAATTAACAACAATATTGACGACCAGGGAGCAGGGCCCCCTCAATTTAATTTTTGCCGATCAATTACAATGAATAACCTGGCTGAAATTAAGGGTTTTTATTTTAAAGTTGCTACCTAGGGCTCTCATCTAACGTTTTTAAAAACGTAATGCAATAACCAGAGCGTGATTTACCATATGGCACAGTACCAAAGGCCATGCGCTCAGATGGTAAGACTTTATTTTTGGTCTACATTTATTCTGCGAAAATCTCCAACGTGCCAGGGGCCCCGCGCAATGTAAATATGGCCGGGCAGTAACATGGCAATTAGACGTAACCATTTATTGTACGGTTTTTAATAACAATTCACCTCCACCTCGCTAGTTTTTACGCGAAAAAATACTTTTTGAAAAAAAAATAGCAAGGAGAAATGCTCATTGAACAAATCATTGAATTTGAATGGAGGGGCTTGGGGCCTCTTGATCGTACATGTACTCTTACAACTGGTTATTTTCTCGTCAAAACAAAAATCTCTAAGGAAAATCTTCGAATGGATTATTATTTGCTACTAAAATACTTACAAAATTTAACCCCAAATGCAAAATCATAAACGTATTTTCGACCAAATTATAAGTAAAAGGAGGATTGAAACAACTCAATTTTTTTCAATTGGCTTTCAAATGTTAAAAATTTAGTTCTTTCAAATGGTTCTAAACCCATACGAAATGTGATCCAATGACATTAAAATAGCTTTTTTTCCAAAAAATTGCAAAAACATTGCCAAGCAGCTGGGGCTTCGGCCCCAAACCTCCATCTGTGATACGTTTGAGTAAACTAGTTTGCTTACACACGCCTTCCAGTTTACATGTTTTCATTTTTAACTTTTGGTTTAAGCGCTCTCCCTTTTGAAAACTTTTCGTTAAGTGCCAAACCAGGCCACGGTTTCTGATCATACTTTCTACGATATCTTTGTCCCACAAAAAGTTCCTCTTTTGAAAATTTCTAATGACGTCATTGCATGTCATTTTTGGTTTGGCCCTCCCCCAATAAAAAATTCTGGCTTCGCCTATGCACGGGGGAGGGGGGGTTTGGGCCGTGCCCCCCAAATCACTGCTTGTGCTTCCCAAGTGAGAGTAAACTTTTGTACTAGTACAAGAGGACCAGCAAACTTATGCCCAAAAACAGGTCACCACAAACGTTTTTTTTTATGAAACAGCAAGACAGATCGAGTGAACGTGATCAAGTAGCCTAAGATTTTGCGATAAAGACCTTTTTTTATTTTTTTGGTCTTCACTTCCAAATTTGAGGGCAAAATCCATACCAAAGGAGGATAACATGGAATTTCGAGCAAAATATTCACCAGATTGCATAGGCATTCGAAAGGCGTCTGGTCTCGGCTGCGTAAGCGTCCCCCCAAACGTTTTTTTGCCCCACTTCGAAACCCACTACTCTGGCTCCGGGCCTGTTACTCTACTGTTCTACTTGCAGTGCACGAACTATAATGTGGTCTGCGACCAAATAGCCAACCAATTATCTTCATTTGCTTTACTAAATGCTAACAGTTTGAGGAAATATCGCGGAAAACCGTCTTTGCGATTTGCAAGTTTTTAGCAATTTATCGAACTGTAATTATCGCATTTTCGTTAAAGAGATGCTGCTCGAAATCGGCTTTATTGAAATAGGTTTTATCAGTTCAAATTGCCCGCTACTAGCCACATTGTTTGTTCAATTTTGGTTTAGAAAAAATAGGACCACGTACGATAAAACTCCCCTATACATATGCGAGCTACGACAAAACGTCACAAAGATGACCTGTATGTTCTACTAAACTAAAATAACGTGGTAACAAGAGCAGAGCGAAAACAAACGGAGAGTAAAGACTACAAGCGGTAAAATGTGAAAATGTGAATCAAAAAAGTCTTGGAAAGAGTTTATTAAGAGTAGCGGCAGTGGCATCATATTTGCTTAAAAAAACAGCGCTGAAGCGCTGCCGCTTTTTTGGTTAAAAAAACAGCTGCGCTGCCGCTTGTCGCTGGTGACGAAAAAGTAGCGGCGCTATAGTAGCGCCGCTGGTGAACAGCACCGCTGTGCCCATCACTGGGAACACAACACATCTTCTTGCAGTATCACAAATGTAGTTGCAATAAAGTGTGCTAATTGCAAAGGCACTCATAGTGCTGCAAGCAAAATCTGCCCCAAGTATTTACGAGAAGCGCAAGTACTTAAATATCAAACCGAAAAAAAATTAACGTATGCTGAGGCATGTAGGAAATACAACCGCGCTACCAACAACCCAAGAAACGCGGATGCTAGACAGTCTCAATCACTTTTTAACCTTAGAGAATTTCCTCTTCTACCAGCATCAAATGGGGCTAGCCCCATCAACGTTAGGCCTTACTTGCAACAAGTCGAAAAAAACCCTGCTGAAAGTGATGTCACTCAAACCTGCATTGAACTTAATGAAAATAGCTGCAATGCTTTGCAGATTGATTCTGCAATTAACTTTATGTTTAGTAATCCGATATATTTCGTAGCTTTTTTGACAGAGGTCATTAATCAAACTTTGCTTGCAACAAAAACTAACAAAGAAATTGATATATATCAAATTATTTCTGACTCTGCAGGAAAACAAACAGGAATTCCCATTGACGTTGAGCAGCGAAAATCTTTGACCTAATGGCGATCCATATTTTACAGCGGAATTGCAGATCTATTCGTAACAAAATTTTAAATCCACGAAGTTATTTATCAACTTTTGCTAATTTACCAGATATTTTATGTTTGCAGGAAACCTACCTAAACAAACAAACAATTTTTGCTCTAACAGGCTACCAAGTTATAAGAAAAAGATCGAAGTAATGGAAAAAAAAGTAGGAGGTATTTGCTTTTGCGTTAAAAACTCTATTTCTTTTTTAGAAATTAGACTACAAGAGTGCAGTAACAGTATAGAAATTATGGAGATCAAAGAAAGTAACGTGGCAATTTTTAATGTGTACAATCCTCCATCTAATTCAATAGACAAAACGTGTCTGTCATTCATTACCAAATTTCCTAATGTTATTATCTGTGGTGATTTTAACGCCCACCACAAGATCTGGGACTCTGGTAACCCAAATCAAAATGGTATCAGCTTGATAGCCTTTATCGAAGAAAATGACTATTCATTACAAAATACTTCCAAACCAACTCACACGGTTTTTAACGCAAGATTAAAATGTTCTCTAATTGATCTCACTATTACTTCTCCAAGCATTTCCCACAAATGCAACTTGGAGGTGACCAATATTTTTATGGGAAGCGATCACTGTGTCATTGACACTAAAATCAATGTTAACGTTTCACATTCTTCACAATATTTGCCTCGGTGGGCCTTTAAGCGGGCAAGCTGGGATGTATTTTGCCGCGATTTGGATATTAATCATAGTTTAATTTCGGCTGACGTTCATGATTTTCACAACAATCTTACTTCCGCTATCATGGACATAGCTAAGAGAACCATTCCCACAACAAAGTCATTTAATAAGGTGGCGGTTCTGTGGTGGAGTAAAGCTTGTGAAATTGCGATTAATAACAAAAAACATGCTTTTAATCGAATGAAACGAACTCGCGACCCTCTAGACATAGTAATTTTTAAACGTGCTCGAGCCAAAGCGAAGTTAACGTTAAACGAAGCTAAAAAATTGTCTTGGCGGAATTACTGCTCTTCACTTTCCTCAAACACCAAACTGGGTCAAGTTTGGTCAACATTAAAAAGGTTTAACAGGCAACAAACCGATACGCACATTCCTACGTTACATCAAAATGGTTTGACAGACACCAATGATCAGCACAAAGCGAATATGCTTGCTAACCAATTTCATGCTGTTAGCAGCAATGACAATTATTCGAATGAATTTAAAAATAACTCAAGTAATTTTTCTTTTCAACTAGCTCACAAATTATCGTTACAGGAATACCAATGCAAGGAGTTTAACGCTCCTTTTTGTATGACAGAACTTAAGAATTCTTTAAAAACTTCCAACAATACTGCGGTTAGTGCTGATAACATTAGCACAGAAATGCTCAAGCACATGCCCGAGCATTGTTTACGGACGGTTTTGCTGCTCTTCAACAAAATTTGGTTTACAGGTGAATTACCGATGTGCTGGCTCCATTCCGTAATTGTTCAATTGCACAAGCCCTACAAACCTCTAATTTACATAGCTCTTACAGACCAATATCTCTAACCAGTCATTTATGCAAACTGATGGAAAGAATGGTTACGGTAAGACTTAGATGGTATCTGGAAAGTAATAATTTGCTTAACCAATATCAGTCAGCCTTTCGTGAAAGCAGAAGGCCTCTCGATCATCTTTTGCGTTTACACGACACAGTGCATATGGCACTGGCCAACCATACATCGGTTTTAGCTGTTTTTCTTGAAATCGAAAAAGCATACGATTTAGTTTATAAAGATATCGTATTAATAAAACTATTAAACTTGGGTGTCAATGGATTTATGCTAAATTTTATTGCAGCTTTTTTGACCAACAGATCTTTTCAAGTACGAATCTCTTCGGCTCATCCAAAGGTTAAGCACTTACACAATGGTATTCGGCAAGGGAGTGTGCTAAGCCCTTTGTTGTTTGCTGTCATGATTAACAGCTTACCGACTTGCTTAAATTCCAAAATACCACTTTTTGCAGATGATGTGTGTTTTTGGGAAACTGATACTGATATAAAAGTTTTGAACAAACTAGCTCAATCCTCACTCAACAAAATTAATGCATGGTGCAATATCAATGGTTTTAAGATGTCAATTAACAAATCTGCAGTGCTCTATTCACAAAGAAGCGTAAGAACAAACAAGTTTCTTTGATCCTAAACAATCAAACAATTGAAGTTAAACATCAATTTAAATACTTGGGCATTATTTTTCAGGAAAATGGTTTGTATAATGACATGTTAGTTACGTGCATGACAAATGTCTTAAACGCATTAATTTGTTTCGGATGTTAAAAGGAACAAATCGGGAAGTGTCAAAAGACCCTCTTTTATGCATTTACAGGGCATTAATCCGTCCAATAATCGAATACGGAATGGAGATCTACTTAAACTCTTCCGATTCAACTTTAAAACAAATTGAGAAAATTCAAACTGAGTGCTTGAGGATATGTGCCGGAGCAATGCGTAGCACTCCTATAAATTGTTTGCAAGTTCACTGCAACGAGATGCCGTTAAAACTAAAATTTGAACAACTATGTTTGAATTTCAGAGCTTAGCTGGGAACATTTGCCAATCACCCTAGCCCATCTGTCGTTCAGGACAGTTGACAGGAGAGGTTTCCAGATAATCCTGGTTTCTGTTCTTTTGATATGAGAACAAAAGGTTTCTTTGATAAACCTAATGTGAATTTAAATACTATCGTCTTGCCCGACATTCCTATTTGGCTGATTGACGAACCGGTTATTGATCTAAACATATTTTTTCTTTGCAGGAAAAATGATAATACTTATTTAATTAGATCTTGTTTTTCAAATGTAATTGATACTGATTATGCGGATTTCACTCTTTTTTTTCTGACGGTTCTAAAAGTCAGCATGGCACCAGTTCTGCTTTCTTTGCACCGCAAACAAATACAAAAAGATCAAAAGCGATTAATAGCCTTGGATCTGCTTTTTCTGCCGAGCTTTATGCTATTCTGTCTGCTTTACATTGGATAGCCATAAATAGACCCTGGAAAAGCCTCATTGTAACCGATTGTTGTACTGTTTTACAGGCTCTAAATTCGAAGAAGTGGGGTAAGCATTATATTTTAAATAACTCTTTGTTATTGAATCACTATCTAACTCATTCTAATTTGAAAGTTACTTTTCTCAGGGTTCCTAGTCATTCCGGGATTTCTGGAAACGAAATTGCGGATAACTTAACCAAGCATGTTTTCAGATCTGTCGTACAATGCTCATCAAATGACGTTCAAATTAAGCGAGTCGAAAGTAACTTATCTTATTCAAAAGTCATTCATTCGGGATCATATCTACAAGAAGTGGAATCGTCATTACATCGCTTATCCCGCCGCTGGCCAATACAAATTTTTTTTCCCAAATGTCCAAAATGTGCCTTCTTTTAAATCAAAAGAAATTTTTAGACTTCAAACTGCTCTCATTGCTGCTTAAATCAGCATTTGTTTAGAATAAATTGCCATGACACTGGTTTATGTTCCAAATGCAAAGTTCCTGAAACTGTCCCACATTTTCTTTTTGTTTGCCCAAATTATTCAACTGATCGTAATATTCTGAAAAGTGCTGTGGAAAAATTAGGCCTTAACTTTGATTTGAAATCTATATTATCAAACAAGGTGGTGTATCCCCATCTTATTCAATATATTTGCTCCTCCAATCGGTTCATCTAAAATGTTACTGGCTATCGTTTAATCTTATTATACTCACTACCATTTTGCGTAACAATGAAATGTGTACATGTAATCACTTAAAAATACTCAAAGAGCTTATTTATTCTTTCTAAGTATGAGTTGGCTTGGGTGGGGCAAAGCCAAGCAGGACCTATTGCACATTATTATAAAACGTTTTTCATTTACTTTTTAGGCTTGATTTTTCTCCACCGCAACCCATCTCTGATTGTGTTTCTTCTTCGTTCAATATACAGTACTTTGTTCAATATATCGTAATTTGTTAGTATGTATTAATACATGTTAAGTTATAGTTGATCCTAAAAACATTTTTAGAAGTACCTTTTCTCTAACGATGTGTGCCTAACAAACTCATTTTGTTTACCTACTTCTTATAGTAAAAGTGTTTCGTATTTTATAGTAAATTACTCTGGTAGATCTGTGCGGTTATATGAAATGCTAATTTTTTTTTGTGCTTCTTTAAAAGGTTACTTTTTGAGCGCTTCTGTAGTGATACCAGGCGCCTGCTGTCGCTTCGGAAGTACTGGCTTCTTTTTTTTTAATTTCAACCACAGGTTTAAAATTCACAGCATTTCATATATCTATTTTTGTTTTTTAGTCAATTTTGTTATGGTGCTGATAAACCACCGCTGTTATAAAGCGCCACTATTCACAATAATAATAATAATAATAGTTGAGTCGAGTCGACGTAACGTTAATTATTTTTGTTGTTTAAACCGTCTAGCTGAGTAAGTTGTTGAATTTGAAAACTGCAATATTGAAAATGTTTAAGGTACGTACGTTTTCATTATGATTATGATAATTTTAACAGATAAAAATTTATTGCTAACAACCTTGATCTTGTTTGGGAATAGTAAAACATAGCTTGCTCTGCTGCCTTCCTGCACGTTAAATAAACTCGTGTTGTGTTTTCACTTTTAATGATTCTAAGATATTAATTGTTAAACTATGTAAACCTTGATAACTCGTATCCTGAATGCAATTATGCTAGTTTGCACCTCTCACTTATTATGTTTCACTTAATGTCTCTAATTGAATTATATTAGCTTATCCCTTGCCCTTCAATTTACGCTTGGAATTTAAATTGTAGAGCAAACCACGAAATCGCCACGCCACGTACTGCACTGTCAGCTGTTGTCCGCACTGTGATACCTTTTCTCTCCGTCACTGTAACATCGTTTGAGCGAAACAGTTTGGTACGTTAAATGATTGAAACTACCGGTACCGATTTCAAATGTTAATGATTGTTTAGTTAATGTCGGTTAGTAAATTCGCATATTATAAAGATTTCTCCTAAATATCTTCGAGCAGGATGTTTTTTATTGTTCCCATAAGTAAGCCTTTTTGTAATTATTGTGTTATGTGCTTTATGAAGTTTTGCCTCTGCACTAGTGTTTATTTTTCTCATTGTTTTTAACAGAAACCGCTCGCTCGCTCGTTCACTTGCTTATTTACCCGTTTTTTGTTTTTCCCTGGCCGTCTAATAAACAACGATTTGATCTACACGTTTGGTGGAGAATCGGACAGGCGTTAAAGAGACGAATCGAGATCCAAGTTCCGAGAGCGTTTCGCTATTAGCTAATCACCTTTGTTGGCATCCGGAGTGCACCCAAACCACTCAATAAGACGGCTGCGCAACAATAACTACTTTGAGGTTGAAGGAATCCGCACCTGCTTTGGAGTTTCCACTGATTCAATGCTCGTGTGGATTTCTTCGAATTCTTGTTCATTGAATTTGCTGCTTGTTCAAAGCCAGCAAGCAGAGATAATCATCGTAAAGCGTCTTGTCCTAGAAGGTAAAGCGTCATGTAAATAAAGCTGGCTACGTCAATCAATGAATGAATAAATGACGCAACCAACGTAACAAGGGTACGGGTTGAATCCAGATCGTGCGACCTGTATCATTGTAAAAATGCGACGCCTTTGCCCTCTTATCCACGCTGCCGACTATGAGCTGTCGACATTTGCAAGCAGTAGCGTACGCAGGATTTTGGAAAGGGGGGGCAGGAAATTTGAAAATAAAGAAGACCAAAAGAAAAATTTCTCCACTCAGAATCAGTACGTTTTCCTGCCCAAAATTAGGTGAAGACCAAAAAAAAAAGCTCTTCACTCAAAATTAGTCCGGTTTTTGACCCAAAATTGGGTGAAGAACCAAAAAAACAGGTCTTTACCCAGATTCTGTCCTTTTGTGTGCTCAAACTTTCTGCCCAAGTTACAATGGGGAGGCGGGGGCCATGCCGCAATTTTGCATACTATTCTATGCCAATTATACTATCCTGGCAATCCAAAGGGGGGCCATGGCTCCATGGTCATCCCTAAATACGCCCCTATTTGCAAGGTACGTTTGCGACATTACTGTATATTGACTAAGGATGATCGAGTAATATAAGTGGTGTAATTGTAAGATATTTGGTAAAAAAAACATAAAATAGTTAAAAATGTTGTTCATTGACTACAGACTACAAAGGATATCAGCGAATTAGAGTTCTGATTTTCAAAGGTGGAGTCTAGGACCCAACGTTCGAGGCCGAGGGCTCAAAGTAATCCGAGGCCAAGGACCGACTTTTCAAAGACAGACCCTTTCGAGACCAAGGACACAACTTTTAAAGACTGCCAATTTTCTGCTTGAATTCAGGCGATCTCAAAAGAAAAAAAAGGTCAACGTCCAAGAAATTGCATATTTTTTGCGTGAAATCAGGCGATCTCAAAAAAAACTTACCGTGCAAGAGACAGAGAACTTCAAATATTTTCCTTGCTTTTCAACGAATCAAAAGATAGTATATAAGCCTATTTTCCTCAAGCCAAGGCCAAGGACTTCAAAATGTGTCCTCGAGGACGTTCTCGAGGTCAAGGACGTCCTCGAGGACTCCACCTCTGACAATAAGATGATGGTTAACTGCTTTTAATGAGGTAATAAGCGGCGGCGGTAGCTCAGTAGTTAGAGCGGCGAGTTAGTGATCGAAAGGTTAGTGACTGCTGGTTCGATTCCCAAACTGGCAATGCATATGTCATTGTGTTCTTGGAAAATAAACTCAATGTTTTTCTTTTCGGGGCCAAGCAGTCTACTCGTTGATGTGGTTTAGCTTCGCAAAAAACTTGCCAGTAGAAACCAAAAAGCGTTAAATAAAACCCAAAAGTTATGCGATGATGTGGTTAAAGTTAAGACAAAAGCAGAGAGCCTGGGCCTGCTTTACAGAAATTTCCACGCTCTCATTAACAACTAGAATTTTTTAAAGGCGTTACCGGACGAAATACCCGCTAAAGGCAAGAGGTTATTTTTGCTCATGCATGTTAAACTCTGACAGTTGAATAACGTATTTCGCCAAGTTACTTGAAACGATTGCGAAACACAGCCAGAGTAAAAAAATATTGCATTTTCATCGCCAAATTCAAGAAGATTTTGAAGTACTTTTTAAGCATAAATTTGATGACGAGGTGCTGAAAACTTTAACTAAAGAGAATTTTTGCTGAAAATCACAGTAATTATAATGGTCGTCATGTTTCCTATTAGACTGCAAAGATGCAAAGAATAAAGCGAATTGCATTGAGAATCGTTTGCTGTATTGACCAGTAAACGAATATTGAGAAGCGCCAATTGACAAAATAGCAATTCACTCTTTTTTTTATACAGTATAAGAAGAGTTTTATAAGAACACCATGTTCACTTTTGCTCAAAAGTTAAGAACAAATTAATGAAGAACAATACCAGCCTCGGCTGCAAAAATAAGCTTAAATCAAGAACAAACAAAATAGAATGAATTCCTAATCAATAAAAGAAATTAAATTTTGAACTGAATCAAAACGATAAAATTTTAGTGCTTTTGTGTTAGCAAGCAAAATTGTTACTATTCCGAAATTAATTAATTTAATTAACTTAGCATAATGTTTTGGGTAAAGATTGTTATGGGACATAATTTTATTGCAAGTAAATTGATCATTTTCTTGAAGTTTTTTTGTTTTTTTTTCCGAAAGTTTTATCACTGTAATATTTGTCATTTTGGCCTGCTAAGCCTAACTGATGAGCTTCAAAATTAGGCGAAACAGCTGTCTTAGGCATGCAACTGGTTGTTTTTTGTTCTCTGCTTGTAGCATGGCTTTATGTGAATTTTGATGTTTGTTCAATTGCTTTCGTAATGTACCTTTTAAATGGTGTTCCCTTTTCAATTTTTGTTTTATTACGTGATAGCTGCACACCCACTCAGCTTGGATGGATTTCCTAATGTTACAACTTTGTTGTCCTTTTTTTTTGTATTCCGAAATTATCAAGCTTTGATGCTGCGGGCAAGCAAATGAAAAAAATTTTGGCGGTCGTTCAAGTTGAAAGAAAAATCTCTTTTTCGCTTTTGCACTTTTACGATGCTGCTTTCTGGATTTAAAAAATAGAAGTCCAGTGAATTATTCACTTTTGAAAAATTTTAAAACTAAATGTCGCTGTTAAAATATATAAGTTTATCCATCAACAATCCCTAGGGCGCTTTCCGTCACTTTCAATTCAGGTATGGAAAAAGTTTTTTTAGATTGATTCAAAAACATAAGTAAATTGCAGTTGTTCTTTAACAGGGGTGAAGCATTCAGCTGAGATTATGTGCGAAAGATAAAGAACGATCTAAAACAGTGGTTTTCAACCTGTGGGCCATGGCCCAACGGTGGGCCACAGAAGTATTTTGCAGTGGGCCACAGAGCATTTTGGTTTGAAAAAGTCGTATTTGCACGATGAGCTGTTAATTTCCAGACATTGTCAGAAAGCTGGTAGAAATTTGCGTTGAAAGGCGAGTTGAGTTGTTTTTTTGCTTTTTTTTTTATGGAGATCACCTGTTTTCGGCCGGAAAAAGCGTTTGAATTTTGGTGAAGACCTTTTTTTCGACCGGAAAAACCGTTTCAATCTAATTCAAGACTGAAGAGAATTTGGGTTAAGTTCTTGAGCAATACTTTGAGAGTAGGGCAATGGAAAATTTTCAAAATAAAAATGGGCCACCGTTTGAAAAAGGTTGGGAACAACTGATCTAAAACATATCTTTACCGAATTTCACCAGTTTACGACTTATTTAGCAAAACGGCTACAAAGTTAACCATTTAGAAATGTTTATTGCTTCGATGTTTGAAATCTTAAACTAGAGATACTAACGTGTTTCGACACAGTCTCATGTCATCTTCACGGCGTACATTCAAAAAGATAAGCAATTATACTGAAAACAATTCAAAACAATATGCGCTGACTGCTGAGCTATCGCGTCGCGTTTTGACCTTGCTCAAAGGTCTCATCAGGCGACAACAACACAATATATACGGTACTTACACAAAATATACACACTGTGCGATCGCGTTAAAATCCAGGTAGAAAATTATTACAGCATACGCATCTGTTCAGTCTATGCAAAGTTCCGTGACGTCACACACTTATGATAGTACATGGAAAAGTACAAGGAGAGCTTTGGTTGAATGTAAATGAGCGACATAAGGAAGCTTAAGCAATTCAGCAAAACGGCTACAAAGCTAAACATTTAGAAATTGTATTGTATTAAATTGTTTTCGGTGTATTGCTTATGTTTTTGAATGTACGCCTTGAAGATGACGTAACACTGTGTCGAAGTAAATTTGATTTGATTTGATTTGATTAGAAAACAAAAGCAGAAGTATTTTACAGCAAAACGGTATCACAACACTTGTGATGTGACTTAAGCACAGACCTTTGAAAAAAATTTTATTTTGCACAACAAACGTTAGCATCTCTAGTTTGAGATCCCAAACATCGAAGTAAACCTTTCTAAATTTTTAACTTTGTAGCCGTTTTGCTAAATTGCTTAAGCTTCCCTGCGTAGTGTCACACATTTACACTTAACCAGAGCTCTCGTTGTACTTTTCCAGGCAGTGGTGCCGATCTTTGTTGAGCATTGAAGGGGATAATTTGCAATTTTACCCCAATTTTGCCCTATTTTGAGCATTGGGGGCGGATGAACCTCGACCACGATTTTGTTCGGGTGTGGAAATTTATTGAAGACCAAAAGAAAAATGCAAATAGAACACTTTTTCTCCCCGAATTCAGGTGAAGACCAAAAAAAACAAAGGTCTTCATCAAAAATAGAACACTTTTTCTCCCCGATTTTAGGTGAAGACCAGAAAAAAAAAAGGTTTTCAGCCAGAATAGAACACTTTTTTCCCCAAATTTACGCTCAGCTGTGCACCCGTTCAAATTATTGGGGGGGATGCAGATGTGGACCATTCTCAAACTATTGGGGGGATACAGTCAAATTATTAGGGGATATATATTAGAGTGCATCAATCCCCCCTCATATTCAAAAATCATGTTCTACCTAGCGTTAAAATGTTGCACTTGGGCTAGAAAGAAGCCATTTAAATTTTTTTGAAATTTTATTGGTGCCTAGGGGTCCCACCGAGGGGTCAAAAATCTCAAAATTTGTCAAATTTTGAAAAAACTCACAATAATGCTACAAATAGCAAGTTTAAGTGATCCTATCGTTGATAATTCCATTCAGGATAAAATTTTGCACAAGTTGAAACTTTATTCCACGTTTTTGCACCAAGAATAAAGCAGCAACTAAACAAAATCATTGAACTGGAACGAAATCGCTACAGCGAATTTTTATGTTATTGCCCATAACTTAATTGTTTTAGTAGATAAAGACATGGTTTTTTTTGCGGTAGGTTTATCTACTGGAAAACTATGCATATCTTGGAAGAAATATTGCATGAAGGTTCTCAGTTTATGCAATATTTGCAAGTTTATCATCAAAGGTTTTTGCAAAAAAAGTCTAGTTTGCAAAGTAAGGTACATATAGGCATTGCTTTGATGCTAACTGTCAAGTCTAACTCTACCTGTGTTATGCCTCGACTACCCAAAGCAATGCCATAGCATGGGTATTGCATAATGCATACTGTGCCTGATTGGAAGAACTAGAGTACTGTATAGCATCAATCACAATGTTGGATACTAATCAAAAAGTCAATACCAAAAAAATATTTTGTTTTTAGATAATTTGATACAGAATAAGGTTTGGTTAAGTTAATTAAGTAAAATGCTGTGTACAATATATTAGTAGCTGTGTGGTATTTTGCACGACATTGCATCCTCAACAATAAAAAACTTAGCAAGAATGAGTTCTACAAGCACACCCTCAAGTACCACAATAACTCGTAAAACAAGTGTTGTATTTGGGCTGGGAGAAGTAATCACAGAAGCTGATGGCACAATTACAAGTTAGCAAAACTTGTTAATCGGAGCCAAGTACTTTGTTTTCTGATAACATGAGAATCTGAGCAGTTAGTGAAGCAGTGGCAATTTCTGATAAAATCTGAGCAGTAGTGAAGCAGTGGCAATTCAACTGATATATGGAATGACAAACCAGGAAATTCTCCTACTATTGCAACTCATATGTACGTTGGAAAATTGGAACGGAAGCTTTTATTCCTATCAACATTTTATCTTCACTAGATTTGGTGGCTATGGCAACATGAATGAAAGTAACACCAGCTCAACAACTAGCATTTATACATGCTTTTAATTATTGAAGTAACTGGTGGAGATCCTGCAAAAGTTAAGTTCTTTTAAGTCGTTAAAAACGTGGGTTAGAATAACTTCGCCAACATGATGTTGATATTCTGACCATATTAAAGCACTTTGAAGATGGCTTTGGAGAGTAACACATATTGAGAACTGTAAGTGTCCTGTATTGCTACTAGTAGTATCAAATACCGTGTTGATAATCTTAGTATTGCAATTCCACTCAATGAGCAAATCAGTAATTTGTTTGCTCACAGTTTCTCCAGTTTTGCCATGAGCGCCAGTGGTAAATAATGGAGCACAAAGTAGCTTGGCTTCATCTCTTGTTCTCACTGCAACTTTAAGACATTCTTCATTTACACAGATTTTGTTAATTTTTCTTTGAGATGTGTCTGCATGAGCATATGACAGCTTAACTTTTGCAGGATCTCAATCAGTTCCTTCAATAAAAGCACATGTAGGTAAATGCAAATTGTTGAGCTGGCGTTGTTTTCATTCATGTTGCCATAGCCACTAACTTTGGTGAAGATAAAATGTCGGAAGGAATAAAAGTTTCTGTTCCAGCTTTCCAACGTACTTATGAGTTGCAATAGTGAAAGAATTTTTTGGTTTGTTTCTCCATGCATTAGTAACTACAAGCTTCAGTTTAACTGCCACTGTCTTTACTACTGCTAAAGATTCTCGGGCTACCAGAAAACAAAGTGCTTTGAGCAGATGAAGAAGTTTTGCTGACTTGCTGTTTGGCTGCCTCTTTTCTGAGCAGCTTGCATTTCATCTTTATCACGAGAACCATGATGCAACTCTGTCCGTCTTCATGGAATGAAACAATTGTAGATCATCAAAATCTTTGATCAATGATTCTGCATTAGGTTGCCAAATTTGGAATGTATTGTCCAATTCCAGGTGTTGTTGCAGCAGCTTAGTTTAGGTGCTGACTGTTGATCGTCTTGCAATTGGAATAGCTGTTAGTTAACATTGTTGTCTAACTGTTAACATTTTTTGACAAGCTTTTATTTCTGATCTCATGTGAATGTTAGCTTTCTTGTAAAAGATGCTTACTTGAGCAAACACTTGTTTAGCCGCCTGCATCCTCGCTTTTGCTTTCTGATATATCTTGTTGATAACGATACAGCAAACAGCGAAGGACTTGGTGTGATGGTGACGATCCAGAGCCAATAATTGTGCCATCAGCTTCTGTGATCCTTCTCCTAGCCCAAACATAGCACTTGTTTTACGAGTTCTTTTTGTATTTGAGGGTGTGCTTAATGTAGATCTCATCCTTGCTAACTTTTTGAATGTTGAGAATGTAATGTCGTGCAAATTACCACACATGAACTAATATATTGCACTTAGCATTTTACTTAATTATTTATTTGCATGCAACATTGTGATTGATGCTATACAGTACTCTAGTTCTTCCAATCAGGCACAGTATGCATTATGCAATACCCATGCTATGGCATTGCTTTGGGTAGTCGAGGCATAACACAGGTAGAGTTAGACTTGACAGTTAGCATCAAAGCAATGCCTATATGTACCTTACTTTGCAAACTAGACTTTTTTTGCAAAAACCTTTGATGATAAACTTGCAAATATTGCATAAACTGAGAACCTTCATGCAATATTTCTTCCAAGATATGCATAGTTTTCCAGTAGATAAACCTACCGCAAAAAAAACCATGTCTTTATCTACTAAAACAATTAAGTTATGGGCAATAACATAAAAATTCGCTGTAGCGATTTCGTTCCAGTTCAATGATTTTGTTTAGTTGCTGCTTTATTCTTGGTGCAAAAACGTGGAATAAAGTTTCAACTTGTGCAAAATTTTATCCTGAATGGAATTATCAACGATAGGATCACTTAAACTTGCTATTTGTAGCATTATTGTGAGTTTTTTCAAAATTTGACAAATTTTGAGATTTTTGACCCCTCGGTGGGACCCCTAGGCACCAATAAAATTTCAAAAAAATTTATATGGCTTCTTTCTAGCCCAAGTGCAACATTTTAACGCTAGGTAGAACATGATTTTTGAATATGAGGGGGGATTGATGCACTCTAATATATATCCCATATCCCCCCGGGTTTCGGCACCCCAGTTTGCAGGTACTGTCGTAAGTGTGTGACGTCACGAAACTTTACATAGATTGAACAGTGAACACGTGCGTATACTGCAATAATTTTCTACCTGAATTTCAACTGTATCGCACAATGTGTATATTTTGTTTAAGTGATGTACGTATATATTGCGTTATTGTCGCCTAACCACTTTGGTCACCACACGTACATTTGTACAATTTTTTTTTGGCGTTGTTTTTTTGCCCAGCTGTAATACTAGGGCATTTGAGTCATTATAATAACACCATCACGTGACAGCAGTTCTGGCTTCAAGCGTGCAGCGTTAAAACAATTGTCAACAGTCAAACAAGATGGCTGCCAACATGCTTGCAGCGCAGCAAGTGAAATTAACCAAAATAAGTGTGAAAATACGTCAAAACCAAATAAGTCAGCGTTTCTCAACCTGGGGGTCGCGACCCCCAAGGAGGTCGCGAAGGTGTTTTCAGGGGGTCGTAAGGTTATTTATAAAATACTGGTATTTCTCTAATCGCAAAGGATTCTAAAATCTTCAAAATCTTTGCAGCGATCGCTTTTCAACTATATTGTAGCAAGCTGTCAACCGGTTGTAGGCCTACTATTGCAAGTATTACAATACCATGTGCAGTTTAGTTGGAAAGCCAAATTTGCTAAGTGGTACAATGAAATATCGCCATGTTTGAAAATTTGTCCAGTGCTATTAAAGAAGATGAAGAACTCGATGAACGTTTGAATACGTTGACTAGACAGCATCTTCAACCTCTTAAAACTGTGTTAAAACAATATTTTCCTGAGCTTAAAGAACAAGAATCCGCATTCGTATGAAATCTGTTCTTAACCCGTATCTTACCGCTATATGTTATGATTGTCAAATTGCGACAAAACTTCACGAAAATGCGTGAATTTAGTTGGATAAGAGACCAAAAAAAATTATTCTAAAAATATCGTTTACGAGATATGACTATGTTCCCAAATGGGAACACTGGCGGTTTTCAGCACAAACTGTTGAAACCAATTTAAAGTTGTTTATTTCGACACAAAACAATCAGAGCAATCAGCTTCATAGTACATTTCCCCTCACATGAAAGCGTTTGATCTGCGCTAACGCTTGTTGCATTTTATGCACATGATACGAGTGTTTTTCTTGCACACCTTGCATCTTCCTTGAGAGGTAGATTCGGGAAAATGTCCCACCCCATCAAAATATTTGTCTGCAAAGTATGTGCTGATATAACAAAAAAAATGGCACCTTAGGTAAGCCGTTCAAAAACTTGATTTTCGGGATACATTTGGACAAGCACGTACCCAGAACGGAATTTTGGGTGGGAAGGAAAAATTTGGGGGGGCAAAGTAATGTATTTAGCCAGAAATGCATGAAATTTTGTTAAAAATAAGGTTCAACCAAAATTATTTTGGGGGCAAAGTAAAATTTTGGAAGGGCACTTTTCCCGCCCGCCCCCTGGCTACGTCCTAGGTTTGGAGGGGTTCCTGGGGGTGGTACTCAGTGCTCCCTCTAAGCTGTGCGCGTGTGCGCTCGCTCACAGCTTACAGTGACTGCGCACACGCATAAATTTACTGCGCACAGACATATTGTTGAACAGACACATTGTTGCTTAGGAGTTATTTCACAAGTATTACAAATATTAGTCATTTCAAGAAAAGTGCGCACACAGACCTTTTGCACGCACAGACTACAAAAAATTAGAGAGAACGTTGGGGGTACCCACAAACTAAGTCAAAATATTTGTCTGCTAAGTATTTGCGGATATTACAAAAAAAAACGGCACCATAGCTTAAGCCGTTCAAAAATTGATTTTTTGGGGTCCATGTGGGTTCTCTGGGAGGGTGGTAGCCTCAAACTATGCTAAAATATACGTCAAACATCTACTGATATAAAATAACTGGCGCCCAATCTTGAGCTGTTCAAAAATTTAATTTTTTGGGGCCCCATGTTTGGGAGAATTCCCGCTGGAGTGGCTCCAAAAAATTTCGGGAGACCAATTGCGTTTGCAGCTCAGCAACTTTGCACAAAAATTAGATTTCTATGTTTTGTGGTTTAGGAGAAGAAGAGCGTACAAGGTTTAGAAGAAAAAAGGAAAAAAAAAACTCATTGCGGCCAAATTGGTTGGGATAAAAGGGTATTTTAAAACACATAAAAATGTGAAATATTTTTTCCGTATTTGAGCCTTTTTTGAATGTGACCGCTTTTTACGCCAAACTTTTGGGTTGGTTTTTGGGTCCTAAAGTCTAAGTCAGGTAATTTATTGCCTCGATATTTGGTACAAACATACAACTCGTTAACTTCAAACTGCTGTCGCAATTTCATGTGGCTAGACCAAACCGGTCTTGAGTAATAAGCAAAAGTCTAAAACTTCGCTCTCGTTAGTTTGAAAATGGCCAAGTAAAAACAAAGGAACAGGCTACGAGAGCGTCGGTCGTTGCAATAATGGGCTTTCTAGTGCAGCACAATAAGTAATTCTTCTAGTTTACTCTTATCTAAACAATACGTACAGTAGCGCGACCAAACTACTCTAAGTCATAATTCTGAAAATTCATAAAAAGCAGTCTATTATAGATTGTTACACACGCTTCTCGTAAAACTACATGCAGCATAACTTGCGTGCTGTGAAACCGCCAATGTTCCCAAATGGGAACAAATAAGTTCGAAACTAATTTTCCAACCGTAACTTGCTAATAATTACAAAGAAAACGATTTTGTGAAGTCATGTCGTTATCAAAGTGTACAAAACATAGTCTTAGCATTTAAAACATTTTTCACCCTTAGTTCTACACCTCACCAAATCGTGCCAACTTAAACCTCCTGTTTTCATCACGTTTCAAAGTCCAATTTTTTTGTAAAATTTCGTCAGAATTGCCAAGCAAAACTATAGAAATTAATTTCTTAAACCCAAAAAACTATCCAACTTAGTTCTAAACCTTTACATAACTTAGGAGTCACAGAAAATGAAATTTAAAACTTTGTTCCTAAGTGGGAACATTGGTAAGAAACGGGTTAACTGCTTTGAATGTTAGTGATAATCCTGATGTATTACAAGACCAGTTTTACGATCATCAAAATCATTCGTCCGCACGTGATGTTTTTCAGAAAATGGCACTCTCTCAGTCAGTAGCAGAGCCAGGGGGGCGGCGGGGCTACAGCCCTCCCTCCCCCATTGGTATGTCAACCAAATTGCAGAATAAAACAAATACTACGCTTTTAGCTCTTTTGAGAGTGTTTTATGCACTGGAATGAATTAAAATAGTGAATTAAAACATCTTTTGAGACATATATTCAGGGGGGAGGGGGCTAGTTTGTCAAAAATAAAAGTCACAGCTACATGAAAACTTTGAAAAATGACCAAAAATAAGCAATCAAATTTGATCACTAGTGTAAAAATGCTAAACGTAGGTGTCATCAACAAATATACCATAAACTTAATTAGGAATAGGGGCAGGGCTATTCAGTATTAGCTAATTACCAATCGTTCCTCTCAAATCTCTTTTCATTAGCCCCCTAACCCCAGGTATTTTTCTCTATAAGCTGTGGACGAAATAGATTACTCGATGTGAATTTTATTGAACCACACGATTTTATAATTTACCAGCATCTAAATGAGAGAATTAAAAATTTGCCATTAGCCACCTCCTAGATAGCCCATTTATGCAACCAGTTTAATCATGCTTCCACTGCCAATTTCAATGCCATGTTTTAAAAGCATTATTTTTTTAACAATATAGCCCTAAAATCAAATTATTTTTGCAAAAAAATGCAAAACTTTTGAGCGCTGGGGGCACTGCCCCCAGACCCCCGTGCCTCCCGCGGCAGGGGGCGTTGTCCCCACACCCTCTTCCTCCGGCGGTTGGGAGCTTGGCCCCCAGACCCCCAAAACAGCCCCACCAATGCGAATTTCTGGCTACGCCCCTGCTCTCAGTTCTGGTGTGCTATGCGCGAATCCTACCCACAAGTATCCGAACTACCTTTTCAAATATTGTACTCACATTTGCAACAACATACCTCTGCAAGAGCGGCTTTTCAGCTCTTTTACATATCAAAAAGAAAGCACGAAATCAAAGGAAAGTTAACGATGATATAAGATTGGCTTTATCGAGCACTAAACCACGAATCCCTAAATTGGCTTTGTGGCTGCACAGTCTACCGTCGCACTAACAGATGTAAAATCGATCAGTAATTTGAAATTAAATATCTTTGAAGTGTTTTTTGTTGTAATTTCTATTCGCGTAAAAAGTAGAACAGGAAGGGGGTCGCTGGCTAAATGGAACTCTTAAAAGGGGTCGTGAACGGCAAAAGGTTGAGAAACACTGAAATAAGTTAATAAACAATTAGGCTTGCATTTTGAATTACCGGTAGTTATTCTTTGAAATTTTGTAGGGAATATTTTTGGTTCGATTTTTGTTATAGATTAGCCTACAGAATTTCTTGATCAAAACCATGTACAATTGTACGTTTCGTGTCTCAATGTAGCCTAATCAGCAAAACCTAATGTAAGTAAGATAGACTTATTTTAGGCAAAATAACTACAATTTTTCAGCCACTTGCGCTCCAAATTATTACAAAACCATATCAAACAAGGATTTCAAGTTATAGTGTAGCTGATCTGATATTAATTTTTGAACTTTATTGGAAACAACGTAGGTTTGGAAATAACCTAGGAAATAAAACAAATAACAAATAGCAAACAAAAAACAAATTTAGTACATGTTTGATAATTTAATTTCTATTCGACTCAACTGTACATAAAAAGAAAAAACCAAAAGAAGTTTCTATCAAAAAAAGTTTCTATCAAAGAAACTTGGAGGCCGAACCTACCCCAAACGGCAGCAACGAATACTTAGAGAGTGTATGTTTTTACCAGTTGAGTCACAAACCGTACAATTGTACAACCAAGTCAGTCCCAAGTCGTACAATTGTACGCCCCCCCTAATTTGCATATTTATGAAAGAAAATTAAAAATTAAATATTTTTTGAGTTTAGTGGCTTATAAGAACCTATTGGACAAAAAATAAAATTTTGACATAAAGAACTACTATATCGTGTCCGAAGGGGATAATGACAATCTTGAGCAAGGTCGAAACGCGTCGCGATTGCTTAGCGCATATTGTTTTAAATTGTTTTCAGTGTATTGCTTATGTTTTTGAATGTAACGCCGTGAAGATGACATAAGACTGATACGATTTGTTGTTTCTGAGATATTTTATTTCAAAGTGAGATCTCCCCAACAGTGTACCCAGTTAAAATTTCATTTTTCCTAAAATGATGTACATTTTTCAAGTTATCTTTCACATTGGTTTGAAAGCTCCTGAATGCAAGGCTTCAGCATAAATTAGTCTTAAAACAGAAACACTTTTACAATTTAAATAGTATTTCCCAATTTCTCGGCAATAAAAGATTACTACTATTACTGGGATATTAGATCTAAAATGACAACATTGTGGGGGAGATCTTCTGACTTTGAAATAAAATATCTCGGAAACGATAGATCGTATAAAGCTGACATTTAGTGAAGAAATATTTTAGATGTTTCTTGATCTTTTGCACATAATCTCAGCTGGATGTTTCATCTCCTTTGGTTAATTATAATTAATCAAGAATTTTGCAAGCTTAAAAATATCAACGCGTGGCCTATTAATAGCATCTTTTTCCTTTAAGCAATACTACTCGAAATCGGTTTTATTGAAGAAATGAGAGCTACTTGAGGTAATAAAGAGATGCCTCAAATATTTCTCCCCAATTCCCCTTATTCACAAAAATATATTTTAATCCGTTTTACTTCGTACTAATTTGTGATATCACAACAGGCATGAGTTTGCAAACATTTCTCGCTAACTAAGGAATGCGATGTTCGATGAAGAAAGGTAATAGGATTCTGCTTTAGACAGCGATTCTAATCCGAACTAATTTCATCGGTGGCATTATACGAGTGATATAATCTGTTGTATCAAAGTTAGACCAGTTTTGGTGATGTTTTAGCCTAACCAAATCTGAAAACTTGGCTACTGCTTTTGGTACCTGCAGACCTAGACTACCAGTACTGATCTACAGTATATTATGATCGTTTTTGGCTTCAAATTTTATTCATAGGCTAAAGCATCACCAAAGAAAAATCGTATTACCTTTCCTCATTGAACATAGCATTCCTTAGTCGGCAAGAAATGTTTGCAAACTCATGCCTGCTGTGATGTCACAAGCAGAGATGGAACCGATCAGGATTTTCTCGACCCGACCTGACCGGTAAATTTCAAAATCTACGCCGATTGACCGGCCGGTCGATCGATTTCTGACCGGGCCGGTCGATCGGTATTTTTATAGAAGGTTTTAGTTCACTGTTCAATGCATCCAATGAAAAACTTTCAAAAGAGGGGTGGGGACCATAGGTGAGGTGTTAAAATTTGTGACTCCGGATAGGGGTCTCAGAAAGAAAAATGCGAAAAAATTTTTAAGTGTTGTGTTGTGCAAAAATAACTCAATTTTAAGACCTTTTTAGGTTAAATTTCGGTTTGAGAGACCTGTTTTGAGCAGCGCAAAACATGCACAAAATAAGCAAAAAAAGAACTGGAGGCAACAGCCTAGCCAGGGGGCGGAGAGACTATAACCCCTCCCCCCAATTGGCCTGTCAACCAAAATGCCGAATAAGGAAAATACCACGTTTTAAGCTCTTCTGGAACTGTTTTTTGAGCTGGAATGGACTAAAAAGTGATTTAAAGCATCTTTTGAAACATATATTCTGGGGGGGTCTAATTTGTCAAAAATTAAAGTTACAAATCAATAAAAAGTTTGAAAAATCCCCAAAAACAAACAATCAAATTTGATCGCTATAGTGTAAAAACGCCAAACATAGATTTTATCAACAAACATATTATAAACTCAGAATAACGGGGGAGGGGGGCTATTTAGTGTTAGTTAATTACCAATCACTTTTTTCAAATATCTTTCCATTAGCCCCCTCCCCCCCAATTATTTTTCTTTACAAATATAGACGAAATAGATTACTCTGTGTGAGTTTTATCGAATAATAGGATTTTATGATTTACTAGCATGTAAACAAGAGAACTACAATGTTATCATTAGCCACCTCCCACATAGCCCATTAATGCAACCAGTTGAATCACGTTGCGCTGCCAATTTCTTTGCCACGTTTTAAAATCATTATTTTTTATTAAATTATCCCTAAAATTTAGATATTTTTCAAAAAAATGCAAATTTTATTTACGAAGAAAACCTCCGGGGGCTGGGGTTTCGCCCCCAGACCCCCAAAATAGCCCCCCCTCATTGCGAATTTCTGGCTACGCGTCTTACTGGAGGGCACACCCTAAATTATTAGACGTTTTCTCCAATGATATTATGCGTAAGGCCAAAAAAACAAGTTAAAATTTTTTAGCTATTGATTACAGGTTATTTGCATTTTGCAGAGCAGCAAACACTAAACTGTTATGACATTGGCTAGAACATGTTCAAAATATAATGTTCCCCAGCAATTTGCAGAAATGCTGCTACTTCAAAACAAGCCATGGCTAGTTAGATATAAAAAGACAAGAGCTATGTTTTTCTTACCCAGACTGACTTTTTGGAGACTTTCATAGTTGTTTTTTTTTGCCTGATGAGACCCTTGAGCAAGGTCGAAACGTGTCGCAATAGCTCATTTGCAACTGTATAATCTATAAATTTGTATCACTATAAACAATTTTTTTTGTGATTGCATTAAAATATGGAGCTGATTTTTGACAAACCTGATAATTTATCGTTGACTGCCTTGTGAGCGACCACTTTGTGTAGGTCCCCTAAACTTTTGAGAATTTGGCAAGTTCTCACGAAATTTTATTTGATCTTGTCTTTATAAGTCGCCCTGTTGTGTGGTCACATGCAATGCTGCATTTGTGCTTTTTAGCCCAACCCTTTACTCTGGCAAACTTGCCCGTATTTAAAGTTGTACTGCAGGTTTTAATGTAATTACTTATGCGCTTGTAAAAAAAAAATTTTTTTTTTCCATTGCTGTGCTTACCCGACTTTTTGGAGACTTTCATAGTTGTTTTTTTTGCCTGATGAGACCCTTGAGCTAGGTCGAAACGCGTCGCAATAGCTCATTTGCAACTGTATAATCTATAGATTTGTATCAGTATAAACAATTTTTTGTGTTTGTGATTGCATTAAAATATGGAGCTGATTTTTGACAAACCTGATAATCTATAATTTTTCTTACCCAGTGTAGAGTGTGGTAAATTTAAGTTGAAAAAGTCTTTTCAAAGCGGCAAGATTTCAGCATGTACTAAGAAATCTGAAATCTGCGCCACTGCTACTCTCAAGCTGATTAAAATGATGTTAAAATTCCAGGTGGCGTTTGCCTCTTCCACATGAATGTTTTATTATAATCTGATTACGAAGTTTTAACGTATATTTTTCACTTTTTTGCTTTGTGCCGAGGCCCAAAGGAGGGGGCGCATGGCACAATGCCCTACCTCCTAAATACGCCCCTGGGTGTGCATTTCTTAATAATCACAGCATTTTAGTCACAGCTTGAAACCATTCTGCAAGTGTTTTTAAAAGGTTTGGTTTGTTAATACTGTTTTTTTATAAAAAGTTTTATTTATAACAAAATATAACTTATATGTATAATTCAGTTATGGCTTAGATGTCTTTTAGTTCCAAGGAAGGAGAATTTGACTGGAGTTTCAACCGGCTTGACCGGTCGGTCGAAGAATCTCGACCCTACCGGCAACGCGACCGGCCGGTCGACCCAACCGATTTCCATCTCTGATCACAAGTTGGTACGGAGACAAACGGGTTTAATTGTATTTTCGCAAATAAAGGGGAATTGGAGAGAAAGATTTGGAACACCTCTTTATTACCTCAAGCAGTTCTCATTTCTTCAATAAAACCGATTTCGAGCAGAATCTATTTAACAATGACAGTACATACGCTTGAACGCAGTATCTTGTAACCGAAATTCTTTTGACATCACAACTAATGTATTTATTACGTACTAACGCAGGTTACGTAACATATCACAAAGAAATTCGAGTGAGCATTAAGCGCTTATTGGGCGAGACGGTTCTGGTTCAAGCGAAAAAAAACAAAAACAAGACGATAAAATGTTTTGTTGCTTGTGAACCATAAATAGGAAGGCTTGCGCCATTCGGTCTTAAACTACAGCTTCTTGTTAAGATTCGCATATGGGGTTGACTGGACTGTCATAACGAAGTTGCTTTTTGAAACGATGAAAACGAAAGTAACTTACTGTAAATAAATGTTACAGGAGAAGTGGAACACAATATCTCATTAAGTGCAGCAAGTCAAGTACGTGTACGTCTAAATATTGCAAAGTTATGCAAAGTGCATGATTGCGCTAAAATAATCTATCAATGGTTCAGCGAAAGCGATACAAGTTTTTGCAAGCCTTTATTGGAACCACCGACGCTCGCGAGTGTGTTCCTTTGTTTTTACTCGGCCATTTTTCAACTAACGAGTGCGAAATTTCAGACTTTTGCTTATAACTCAAGAACGGTTTGGTTTAGCTTCATAAAATTTTGACAGCAGTTTGAGATTAATGAGTTGTATATTTGTACCAAATTTCGAGGCAATCGATTTTGGGACTTTGGTTTTAGAACCCGAAAACCGCCCCACAAGTTTAGCGTAAAAAGCGGTCTCAGTCAAAAACGGCTTAAGTAAGGCAAAAAATATTTCACATGGTTATATGTCTAAAGATACTCTTTTATCCCAACCAACCCACTTTTGGCCGTAATGAGTTTTTTCCTTTTTTCTTTTTTTTCCTTTTTTTCCTTTTTTTTCTTTTTTTTTCTTCCTTTTTTTCTTTCTAAATTTTGTACGCTCTTTTTCTCTTAAACCACAAAACATCAAAATATAATTTTTGTGCAAAGCTGTTGAGCTGCACACGTAATTTTTTCTCCAGAATTTTTCGGGGAAACTCCCCCGGGAACCCCCCTAAAATGGGGCCCAAAAAATCAATTTTTTGAACGGCTCAAGCTAGGGTGCTAGTTTTTTTTGATATCAGCAGATACTTAACAGACAAATATTTGGACAAAGTGTGGGGATGCCACCCCACCCGAAGACCCCCCAAATGGACCCCCCTAAATGGACCCCCCAAAAATCAATTTTTTGACGGCTCAATTTAGGGTGCCAGTGTTTTATGATATCAGCAGATTTTTAACTGACAAATATTTTGACATAGTTTGGGGGTACCTTTCCAAGAACTCCCTTCCCCCAAATAAACTCTTCAAAATTCACTTTTTCGAATGGCTAAAGCTGGGAAGCTGATTGTTTTTAATATTTTTAAATATCAAACAAATATTTTGACATACTTTTAGGGTTCAACTGCCTCGGGAAACCGAAAATTGGACCACTCCTAAATCAATTTCTTTAAATCACTTGTTAGTGAGCTAATTGTTTTCAATATTAAGTCTCTAAAAAATAAATATTTAGGCATGGTCAAGAGGTGACACCCTTCCACGGGAACCCCCCAAATACATAGATTCCCTAAATTTTTACTTTTCATTTAAGCTAAAACAGTTTTTTAGTAGCTATTTATAAGACAAAGAATTAAAAATACAAGTAGTCATCTATTCGAGATAGAAGTTTAGAATTGTTGTAATTAAGACAAAAACATAGATCTGAGACCAATACAATGCAGAGTGTCTTATGTAAAATAATAAATAATTAATATGTACCAGACATTACACGATAGCTTTATATGCATTTTGAATTTATGCTTGAGCTACTATATATGTATTTATAGTACTGATGGTGGAAGCTTTAACAGACAAATTGTTGTTAATCACTTAAGATGTTGGTTTATCAAGTAATTTGATATGATAGGATTTTCACTACCCTATTAAGATTTTTCTATTTGTTCAACCTACATTTGGGTCGCGATCCATGCTTTGAGAAACGCTGGCTTAACCTGGCGGGTTATCTTTTTTTAAATCAGAAATGATGGCGTTGATATTTTTTGACATTGTTCGGGATTTCTACTTTTCTGGAGGTTCCATAATCAGATATTTTTGAATAATTGCTGATTTAATGGTAGACAAAAAGTACTTTTAAACGTCACAGCATTAGCTACGCGTCGGACGTTCACTGGGTTTGCTGGCAAACTGCCATCTAGTTATTACGTCAACATGCCGCCGAAATGCGGAACTACTAAAATAATGCGGAACAAGCACTAAAATACGTAGCTTATCGTAAACGTATTTAATTAAAGGGAGCTTCCCAGCCTTCAACGCAAGCTTCTCAGTCATGTTATGTCAAAGGAGTTGTTTAAAGAATTTTAAGGCATGAAAATTTATACCGCAGTCAAACAAGAGGAAGTATTTTTTAGTTTCAAAACTTATCAAGTTTATATGAGATAAAAGTGTGTTGCTACTGAGTTTACTTTCGCTCACATTTCTCGATCAAACCCCTGAAATTGAAATGTTTTTTTTTGCTCATTTCAGAATTGATGCAGTTCATTTTTGTCATTGGAAGCGCGATTTTAGCTCTGGAATGCAAAATCTTTCTAATTCCTTTTTTTATTATTTGGACAAATAGGCAACCGTGTTTTCGGTCATTCTCTAAAAATATTGATCAATAACCTAGAAAAAAACGATTGAAAAAGAAAAAAATACGTAATATCAACAGATTTAAAAAGGCATTCAAATCAAGTTTTTGATTGTTGACCAAAATTTTGAGATAAACCTAAAATACATTCTCACTAAAGTTAAACTTTCTGTACATCTTACCGTTTTCAAGATACTGCAGTTCAAAATTAACAATTTTCCTGTTACTCCAGTGATGCCATTTTGCCAGAATAATCTGACAAAAGATTTAATTTTGGAAAGCTGGCGAACATCTTATTGAAAAGGAGCTAATTTTACACTTCTGAACCTTTACTCGGTTTAGACAATAATTCTGCCGCAAAACTTTTTTTAAGAATCAGAAACATGAATTAAATTTTTGAAATTTTGTTTCTAATTGGCAACCTTGGCAAAATTTCTAAGGGAAAAAAGCCTTTCTAAGGGGAAATCTCAATTGTTTTATTTGGGGAACCAAAGGTCGTAAACAGCTTAAATTTGGTGAAGTTGGTCTTCAGATCTGTGAAAATTTTTCAAAAGAAAACCAAGCTAAAAAATTTCCAACCTGAATGCTTTTTCAAGGATGTCACAACTTCGACTTGCGCCATTAAATGTAATGCAATTGTTTTGGTTTTTTTCATTAAAACACAAATTACGTATTTTATTTAATTATTGACATTTTCAGTAGTCTGACATGGTCGGGATGCATGCGCAACAATATTCAAAAACAACACGCACAAAAAGTATATACTATAAAAATAAAATCCTATGTGTAGAACAAACAGCATCAAATAGCATTTATGGGCTATAGCAGTTGGTAAACGCATTTAGCAAGGTTGAATACCGCTCAAAAAACAAAAGCAAAAAGCGTAATTTTAATAATCAATGGTCAATAACTGCTAGCACCAAAACCGTCAACTGCTTTTCAGTGCCCAAATCAGGAATCAAAACTAATATCAGACAGGTCATGTTTAAACTTTTTAACATTAACTATGTGCCATCAAAAATGTGTTTGAAAAGATTGCTTTTAATCCTATGTGTGCGATAGAAATAGTTAACCTGCCAAAATTATTAGCGGGATACTTCACATTCTTAAGTTGCCAGCGGAGACGATTACGTTTATGTTTACCATCAAATTGTAAAAATTCATCGACTTTTAAATCAACATTACCGTAGAAAAATTTAAGGAAAAACTCCAAATCAAATTCAATCCTTCTGATTTCTAAACAATCCATCCTTGCAATGGTAAGCCTATTTTCATGTGTGATGGTGCTGTCATAAAAACAACGCTAAACAGCATGCTTTGTGAACTTCCTCTGGACTCGTTACACTATTTTTTTGGACTTGATCAAGTGTGAAGATCGATTGGGGTGGCGTGTTCTAGGAAGGGATGAACAAAAAATTTAAGCACAGTAACCAACAATTTTTTTCATAAGAACAATTTTATAAGAACACTGGGCTCATTTTTTCTCAAAACTTAACAATTCTGGTATAAAGCGAGTCTTGGCATGAATAAAACAATTGGGAGCAAGGCTAGTGCAGCGCGTTTTTAAGTGATCAAGAGTTCAAAGTTTTCAATTGCCATTGTTAATTTGTCTAACAGTAATCAAGAAAGACAAATTTTTCTAAGCAAAATAAACTTAGTTAAAAAGAATAAAATGAATACGAGAAGCATTTATCTTTGAATTTTTTATTTTGATTTTTTGAGAGTTAAGATCAGACTTAAATTAGTTTTAAGTCAAGGATTTGAGTTTGTGTTAGATTCGGATCAGAGTTTATAAAAAAGCAGATAAAACTTTCCGTAGTCTCTTACAAACTAGCTCTTACTACAATTATGTGCAAAATTCGGACTACTTTCCGGTGTTCAGCAACCAGTTCTATCCAGTTAAAATAGATTGTAGGCAGAAGCAAACTCAAGTGACTCAATGTAGTGATCAAATAAAAGTCGTAGGCACTAAGCAGAATACTAGCAACAGTGTGATTAGAAATCTATACGTCATTTGCTGTTCGACCTTAAAATGCTACAGTAAGTAGATATTTTTAAGTGCAAGGAACAGTTAAACACTTCCATCAAGAAGATTAAAATCTGACACAGAAAATGTTTTAAGAAATGTACAGGGTAGTTGAATTCAAACAAATGATGTGAGCTGGCGGCAGCTTGACTCGAAGACCAAAAGGTCTCTATGCTATCTTCTGGCCAAGGCAACTTGGTGCATAAACTGGAATTACAAGTATAAACTGAAAGATATCGATTGGAAGCGAAGACTATCTACTACGTAAACTTGCTAAGGTCTACGGACAAAATGTTTGAAGCAGCACGTATGTAGTCAAACAGAATCTTTGGTCAAACACCAAAAATATGTTGGACTAAAGCCAAAGTTTTTGTTTGAACTTTGAAACTATAAAATATGAATGATTGCGGTATTATTTGTGGTAGGAGAGTTTGGGACTTAACGTGTGAGTAAAGGGGGCGGGCTGAAAAAGGTAGGAAATTTAATTTTACAGGACATCAGAATTTTGACAATTTAGTTGTTTTAAATTGCTTATGTGCGAAATGTAATCCACATTGCACTAAAATAGCTTTTTTTGCCGAAAAATAACAAAAATCGCTCTGAGCGCAGCTAGGGTTTTCTTCCCCAAACATTCATTGCCTTTGGCTGCTGGGGGCTTGCCCACTGTGATAGGTTTGAGTTGCACCAGTTTGCTTCGCACTCCGCCTAAATGAGACATTTTTCGAACAAAAATATTATTTTTAACTTTTGGTCCAAGTTCTTCTTCAACAAAATCTTGGTTGCGCGCCTGTCAGAGATGCATGACCTTGATTCCGCTTATTTACTTTATGTCTCCTTTAGGGCTTACGGCAGTTTTTTTTGCCATAGAACATTATTTCAATAAATATCAAGAAATTCAAAGAATAAAATTCCCAGCACATGCATCTCGTTGATTAGAATCATAGCACATCTCGATTGCATCAATTTACTGAAATTAGTCATAAACATAGGCTTCCCTCCCCTTCCCAATTGAATTGCCACCGATGACAAAATGAAATGAAATCGACAATGAAATTCCATCGTTTTTTTTACTTTTTTCCTTTCTCTTTTCGTGGTATATACTTTTGAACTGCGAAATGCACTGTATTCAAAGTTTGACCGATTGAAGATATCACTGAGGACTTTTGTGCGACTGAAATGGAGGTGCCAGGTTAACGGGACTCCCCAATTAGGCTGCCCACCAAAATTTTGAACTTTTAAACCTTTACAGATAGATGGATCAAGTTTTTGAAATGGATAGATATTAAAAATAAACTAAACGTAGCAAAAATTGGGGTGCCACGATAGGGGTTTACCCTCAAGCGGGCCTCCAACAATCAAACTTTTTAATCATTAAAGGCGGTGAATCATCCAGCCGATTCCGGGTGATTTACAATAGCTAAAATTGAACTATAATTTTTGATATTTTTTGTTTCAATTTTTGGGCTGCGGTTGCAAAGATATTCAACAAATACAAAAAGATATCCCCTGACAAAAAGTTTTTGGAAACTCTGAGTGTTGTTCTTCCCGCCAAAACCACAGTAGGCCTAATAGTTTAGAGAACTGTGGTTTTGGCGGGAAGAACAAAACTCAAAGTTTCCAAAAACTTTTTGTCAGGGGATATCTTTTTGTATTTGTTGAATATCTTTGCAACCGCAACCCCAAAATCAAAACAAAAAATATCAAAAATTATAGTTCAATTTTAGCTATTGTAAACCACCGGAATCGGCTGGACAATTGTCGCGATTGTTGATACTTGGCTAGAGTACTACCTTTAATCCCTAGAATTGCCCACGTCGGCTGAAACTAGAGAACAACTGAGATGTTAATTGACGAATCGAAAATGGCAGTTAACACTTCCTTTAGCTTCTTGAATCTCAGAAAGCAGCACACCAATCTTAAATTAAACTTCTATTTAAGATTGAAAACACAAACCAACTAACTGAGCGAAATCGCTCCACTAACACTTTTTACAAAACGGCTATCCGAGCCAACCCCAGATACACAAACTCGGCTTAACTGCCTACGAAACTAATACCTAAAATCATCCACTTTCAGAATATTAGAATAGAATATGAAAAACGACCCGCATATCTATACCACGGCAAAAGCTATCGAATATCCCAGAACAATCCATGATACGTCCAATAGAAAAAAATACACGATCTTAGGATAAGATTTCAACATGATTATGATGTCACAAACTTCAAGTCTAAATACTGTATATCAATTAAAACTAGTAAACAATTAATTATTCCGGTGACTGATAGAATAGAGTAGAAAATACTAGAAAATAATTATCCAGAATATCCCGAATATTCTAAATCAAAAAAAGTGGCAAAAGTAGTAAATCAGTCACGTACGCAGTAAAATACAGCAAATAATCATAAATCAGGCATTCAAAATTGTTATTCGTGACAATGATTCACCGTCTTTAAAGTTAGATACATGAAGTTTTCAGGGTAGGCAAATATAAAAAAAAACATAAAGTTTGGCAAAATTCAGGGGTATCAAAATGGGGCCCCACGCAAGTGGGGGTGCCAAAAATTTAAACTTTTAAACCTTTATTAAGTTCTCAGTGTGGTCAACAAAATTTCGTGGGTCACATTATGAAGATCTTGCCAAGGACCCCCTAAAATTTCAAAATATTTTTTGAAAAATACTCCAGCTAGACATATCAAATTTTAAGAGTACCGATTGGCTAATGTAAGAAAAAAATAAAACATTCCAAAGTTGGCAATGCCATGTTGGACTATTAGCCCTCAAATGAACCTTCAAACTATAAGATGAATTCTCACAGTGATTTGGTATCACAGAAAAGTAGAATAGTCAAGCTTATGGGATTACTCCAATATTTAAGACGTGGAAGTACTTGAGCGTAATGGGTTTGTTAGATTTAAGCTGGATAGCCGAGTTTTTTTACTAAACAGTCACTTGTGACGTTAAAAAAATCTTCTACTTGCTCTTCTAAGTTTTTAAACAATTTTATTGAGAAAGCTTTGTTGCAGAATAATGGAAGTAATACAATATACAGTACAATATCATATAGGAGTAATTTAACAATAAGAGTATTTTGCAAAAAATATTTTGAAATTTTAGGGGGTCCTTGGCAAGATCTTCTTAATGTTGGGCGTTGGGTCGCTCTGTTAAATAGCGTTCTCAGAATAGGAATAGCTGTAAAATGCAATTGTAATTGTAATTACATTTTATTCACCAAGTTGCCTTGGCCAGGAGACAGCAAAGGGACCTTTCGGTCTTCGAGTCAAGCTGCCACCTGCCCACCAGTCTACCACACACGGTGGAGGCTTCACACTGTCCCTTTTAATGCTGAATGTCAAGCAGGAAAGCTGTGAATAATCGAACCCGAGTCTACCGCTTCAGTAGCAGACGCTCTATCCACTTGACCACTGATCGGTTAAATGCATGCATATTTCTGGCCGTGGTTGGCGTTATGTTAAGTTTGGCGGATGTGATAATATTTTTTGCTCAAAAGTCGTTGGAATTTTACAGATTGCTCTACGTTATTTCATAATAAAGTAAAAAACCTTTGGGAACTCCTAATAGCTTTTTGATTGACGTTACCTTAATATTTTGATAACTTTTTGAATCCTAAAAACTTTGAGAGCAAATAATCTCAAAGCTGTTGAAATGAACTAAAAACAGCGTAATGTGCAAAAGAAGTTGATAATTTTTGGTAAATAGTTGTACAACTTTAAACATTACATCTAGGTTCTGGAAAGCATAGAGTTGAGTAAATTAATATAAGTTTTCAAAGTGAAGTCATCGTAAAGTTAGACTCTGTAATATCACTCATAAATACGAATTTGGTTGTTGTTTCTAAATTTTGCATGTGTACGTATCTTTTTCCATGCTAATTGTTAAGGCAGACATTGTTTTGATTTAGTTACTTAAATTTTGAGAAAAATCATAAGAACTGTTCATGCATATGCTTATATGAAATTCTTCTTAAAAAAATATTGCAGCGGGCTAGTTGAAGGCGTAGATTTGATGTTTAGGAGATAGTGTGTCAAATTTCTGGCAAGATAATATAAGTTACAAAATTCAAAAACTATATTGGCATTTTCAGATCAAAAAGGTTTGTTTTTGTTGTTTTAATCAGAACAAAAGGTTTTTGTCGAAATATTTGTTTCAACTAGGGTTTCGTTTGTAATCGCAATTTTAACATTTTTTTTTACTAAACAAAAATCTAGTAGCTCGAAATTTTAATTTTAACAATTTTAACAACTGCACTGCGCTGCTAAGTGAGACTTCAACAAACTCCTTAAAAGTTAAAACAAGAACTAAGCAGAGTTGTAAAATTTTGATTGACATAGTATAGACGCTTTTTCTAGACATTTAAATTTTGAAAGCCGTTAACCACAAACCTGATCAAGTTAATGGAACGTAATGAAATTCAAAAGCGATGTATTTCAACTCAGACTATCCACAACCACAAACACGCTTAAAGCAATTGTGAAGTTCTGTAGTTCAGTAAAGTTAGATACTTTCGCGAAGTCCCCGACTATATCGCTTGCGATGTCATATTATAGTTTCTAAGAGGCCCTATTGTAATCATGCAATTACTTTAGAAATTTTATTAAATTCCGAGGGCTGCAAAGCCTGTACAGGACACTTAACTACAGCATTCAACTCAACAAGTAAATGTCTAATCTCTCGATCATATCACATATCATTACTGCTATATTGTGCTATAACTGTACGACTGTTCTATGATAAATATGCTGCAAAATTTAACTCCATAGACATTAGCTCAAAGCACATTTATCACAAAACAGATTTAGCGTTGTTTTTTTTTTTTCTTTCAGTTTTACAGTAACACTAGGTTTCAATAAATTACACCCTTTTACAAAAACCTGAAAGTGCATAAAAGAAGCTCAGTAACGGCAGCCAAAGACACAATAACCTCGGTTCGGATCACAAATAAAAAGCTGTTCACGGCAGCGTTAAAATAAAATTTGGAATTAAAGCATTTAAAACAAGCTATTAAAAATTTTTGTCATATTATTGACTGACTATTCAGGAGAGCATTAATTTTGTCTCATAGCATTTCGCTTTCAGCGCCTATGTTGATTATGTTCAAAGCTGAGCCTAAATTGCTTGCGAATAGGTTAAACTTACAACTGGTAGTGGTGTTTCTTGAGTTAAAACCAAAACAACCAAGCATTGAAGTCACTAGCAACAGTATTATAAAATACAGCGCAAAAGTTTTTGAATGAGGTTTTCGTGTTATTTTGACTTAGAACTACCAGAGCATCTACCTGCTTCTAATAAAGTAGGTTATTGTGCTGCAACTAATTTAAGAAGATGTTTCGCGAAAGTTTTAGTGCAAACTAATTATAACTAGGTTTCTAGTTGTTCTTTGATATTTATTAGCATTCTTAGCAAAAACGTTCTGCCTCCTTTAATCTATAGCCTCGCTTTATTAGTCACAGAGGATGCAAACTGTTAATTTAAGAGTTTAGTTTAGTTCAGTATCATTTTGAAAGTTTCAACACGGGATGGATGTTTTTTCCAAAGACAACTACTGACTAGACAAAGGAGTGCTGAGTAAAAAAAGTTTTCGAGCTACTAGATTTACCTTTTTCACTACAAGTATACCAAAATGGAATCTTTTTCTGAAGAAAAGGATTTTGAACTAGAATTGAATTTAGCTCAGCAATTGAAGAGTGATTATTGCGATAAGTCTGGAAAGGAAATCAATCCTGAAAAAACAGCTAAAATCCTATACGAAATAGGAATGATTTATCGAAAACGAAGTCCAGACAAACTTTCCTTGATCAAATGCGTAGGTTTGCTAAATGCTGCTCTTATTAGAAATACCACCAATGCTGAAAGCATCAGACATGACATTGCTGAGGTTTGTCACCACATTTTGCAAACAGCCGGTGCAAAAATTCAAACAGCAGATTTGGTACGAAAAGCAAATGAAGTCAAAAATTCTTTTAACGAGTTGAGAAAGAGAGTAAAAATATTTCTGAATAGCCCTGAAGCAGTAAAAATACCAGCTAATGTCGCTAACGAATCCTTACGAAAACTGGAGATTGACAAAACTTTAGCAATACAGAACATAAACACCAAAATTACCAGCAAATACAAAAATATCATGACAGATATCAGCCAGTTCTGTGAAGAGTTGATGGGAAAGCCTCCTTGTGCTTATGCTGTTGTAGGAATGAGATCTTTGGCTCGCAATGAAATAACTCCTTATTCAGATTTTGAGCACGTCATACTTTTATCTGATGACAAAAACTATGAACCTCATTTGGAGTATTTTCGATGGTATTCCGTAATTTTCCACACCGTCATTTTAAACATGCAAGAAACGATAATTCGTAGCGTTAGCATCAAAACTCTCAACAATAAGGATTCTACACTTGGCCATTGGTTTGTTGATGCCTTCACACCACGGGGCATTGCTTTTGACTCAATGATGCCTTATGCGTGCAAAGTGCCCCTAGGAAGAACCCAACACACCCTTAACAAGCGTTTTACCACCGAACTCATTAAACCAGTTAAGGAAATGCTGTATTACCTCAGTTCCGAAGCAGACTTAAAGCATGGCTATCTCTTGGCTGACATTCTCACAAAAACATGTTTTGTGTATGGAAATGAAAACTTGTTCTTGCAATTTGCAGAAGGTGTTGAAAATCACCGAAAAAATCAAACAAAGTCTGAAACAATTATTGAAGAGGTTAAGCAACAAGTCAGAAAAGATTTGAACAACTTTTCCACTAGATTTCGTCTTGCAAATTTCCAATCTCTTACAACTCTCAGCATCAAGCAACTGGTTTATCGAAGTACCACAATATTCATCGCTGCATTGGCTAGAGTGAATAACATTTCATCAAATTCATCCTTTGATAACATCAACGACATGGCCCAAAACAATCAAATAACTCAAAACATGGCTCACCACTTGTCCTTTGCAATTGCTATTGCGTGTGAAATGAGACTAAGAGTTTACATCGGAAATGAATCCCAAAGTGATAATGCAATTGATTTGAAGAAAGACGGCATTGAACAATTTTTGAGCATTGTAGGTGTATGATGTACTATCAGTTACTTTCAAATCGCGTACTGCTTGCAATGTGAGGTGGCAAAGCAACTTCAATTTGCCAAACTTCACTTTTATTCTGATTCACAACTTGTCAACATCGCAATAGGATTTGCATTTAACATCTTTTATGATTTTGAACTTTCTGATCAAGACGATCAACTAAAAACTGCTTGGAATCTGCTCCAATTTGATTTTGATTCCTTCATTGACCAACTTCAAAAATCGAACTGGACCTACGACATCACAAAAGACAGGAGTTCTATTGATTTGAAATCAATGGAAACTTTGGCAAACTATCTACATAAAACACAAGTGTATGATGAAGCTTTAGAATTTTTTGAACAGATACTAATTCATCAAAAGAGCAAAGGAATTAACGAAAGCACAGATCGCGATATGGCTCGAGTATATCACAGAATCAGCTACTGCAGATCTAGATTACGACAATTCGACGAAGCGCTGACAGCTGCCGAAAAGTCGCTCGAGATTTATCAAAACATATCGCTTGATCAAGAGAGAGATGATGATGTCGCAAATGGCCTCCACAACGTAGGATACCGCCAGATCAAATCACACCATTGTGATGATGCATTGATATCCTTGAGCCGATCTCTTGCAATTTGGCAGAACATATCAAACAATGTGAAGATGAATCGTGGATTTGCTTTCACACTCCATGACTATGGTATTTGTCTGAGAGACCTGGGCCAGTTGGATGAAGAGCAAAAATGTCTCAAAGAAGCACTTGAGATCATTCAAACTAAATCACAAGATGCATCAAAAGACAGTGATGTTGCGTTTCTGCAGTTTGGTCTGGCCGAGTGTTTGGTTGAAATGAAACAATTCAAAGATGCACTTCGATACTTCAAGGAATCGCTAGTCATCCGAGAAAATATCTCGCGAGGCAAACAGGAAGACTCAAGTATCGCATGGCGACTTTGCAAGATCGGTTATTGTCATAAGGCGTTGCATCTATTGGACGACGCGCTGCGATATTTCAAACAATCACTTGAAGTCTACAAAAATAGATCACTTGATCAGCAGAAAGACAATCAAGTTGCCTTGGTTCAATGCGAAATTGGATCCTGTTTAGTTGACATGCATCTGTATGAAGATGCACTGAAATATTTGCTAGAGTCGCTTGATGTTTCTAAACAGCTGCCATCAAATAATGATATTGCTGCTAGAATTGAGACCATTCGCATCAAAATTGATGAATGCGAGCAACGTTGTGGTCATGATTAATTTCAATACATCTTCCAACTACTCACTGAGTTACTGGTAGTTTTTTTTTCGGCTAATCCAAGTTGTTTCCTGTCTCTCCCTTGCCAATTCTACTGTCCAATAGAGCGAGCCAAAAACCTTCTTTATTTTTGTTGACCCTATGCTGAAACAACTGTGAAAATATAAAACTAAAATGCATATTCTGTTGTATAAAACAATGCCAAAATTATGCATCATTTAAAAGAATTTCAAGAATTGTAAACTTTTGACAAATATCTCCAGCAGTTGTGGATGAGCATAACGATTAACGACGCAATTATTGTTGCTTGATGTTTTAATCAAACTTCACAACTTTACACCGCAAACTGCGGTTTTGCTTTAGCTAAAACAGAAATAACAAATTTGTCTTTTAATTAAAGTAGTTTAAGCTTGTAGTTGCTTACTTACCTAATAAACGACTATCTTCCCAGATTCTTTTTTTTTTTAAATGATGTTTTTCTCATTAAATGCTTTGATTTATAGAAGCTCTTAATCGTAAACTGTGTTCAAGATTGTTAGATAGTGTGTTTGATCAGTGATGCCATCTGCATTTTCAAAAACATCTAATTTTGATAATAAGTCTAACTTTTTGAACATTTTTCAAAATTAGTTATTTTTTGGAGAACCGCAAATATAGAACACTAATTGCCATTTAAACTACCTGTGGGGCTGTAAGAAAAAAGGCCTTTTCACTTTTTTTACTGTAAAATTACAAACTTTGTTCTTCGTTTCTATTTTCATCAAATTTTGAGTGGTTATTTCTATTTTGCCAAATTGCGTTCAATGTTTTGTCTTAAAAATCAGTAGGTCTTGATGTTTACCAAATGCACGTATTAGGTAGATTTTACCGATCAAGCGTATAATGCACTTGATATCTGAAACCGTAACCTTGAAAACCAAATATCTTTTTGAATCATTTAATCACGCGTGATTGCTGAAAGTTAGTTTTAGTTTGTTTTTTGCTGATCGACTGATTTTGTCATACAATACAAAGGCGTTCATTTTGTTGCTGCTGGCTACAAGCTGCTAAAAACCTATTAATTTTCTAAACGAGTAGTTTTAACAGTCTCAAAATGTAGGCTAAAGTTTCGCTACTGATATCAAATAATAAGCGGTTCTCACTTCTCAGCAGGATAAATACTGTATGCAAATCCAGCACTTGTTTTCATTTAATGTAATGGGATCTGAATAAAGTGTGTATAATTTGGTAATATTGGTAACATTAGAATGAAACAAATGCATAATTAGAACAGCAGACAGTTATGAAAAGATTAAACTACAATTGCCTAACTTTTCAAAGACGTTTGTTTTGTCATGCGCTCAGAGAAAGCGATTTCTTGGGTCATAATATTCGTTCTGTGCACTAACCAGGTTAAGAACTATGAGCTGTTTTATCTATAAAATGGTCCGGTCTTTAAACGTTTTTAAATATGGGCAGCATCAGTTTTCAAGTCTTTGAAGATACTCTTTTGATTTATACATGCAACGCAATAAAAGTGGTGAAGCATCCAACCAATTCTAGTAGTTTACAGTGGTTAAAATTGAAATATAATTTTGAAATTTTTGTCCTTGTTTTGGTACTGCGGTTACATAGATATTCAACAAATACAAAAAGATATCCCCCCTAAAAATTTTTGGAAAACCTTAGTTTGTTTTTCCACTCTGAATTTCCAGAAAAAAGAGAATTTCCAAATTGGATAGGTCATGTGATTTTACTGGTAGGGTAAATATTATTTAGTCTCCCTTTTTTCGTGGAAGTTTAGGCTGAGAAAACAGATTCAGGGTTTTCAAAAACTTTTTAGGGGCGTTTACTCTTTGTATTTGTTGAATATCTTTCCAACCGTAACCCCAACCCAAAATGAGAACAAAACATTACGAAAATTATATTTCAATTTTAACTATTGGAAACAACCGGAATTGGCTGGATGCTTCACACTCTTTAATGACTTAATACTTAATACCACCTTCTGTTGTTTTTTTAATGGATCCTTGCTTTGAGGGTCAGGCTTTTATTTACTACTCAATTATTATTTAAGCCTACGCACTAAAAAAATTACAGTTCTACTGTAATTGAATTGAAATAAAGACAATGACCGACTGATCTAACAAGATTGGGCACTTCTAATGTAAAGGTGTTAATCAAGACGTACTGCATGTATTTTGATCATATGAATTAGTGTTTTCCACTATGCTGTAACATACTTCCGTTTTTTGATTGACGGAATTTAAATACTGTATTCATTGTACTTACTGCAATAAGCCGAAGTTTGTAACGTGTTGGCGGGATGCATCATTCTCGGCACGCCCGCTGAAGTACACAGATTCTATGATTATAAAAATATTCTGGCATAGCAAAAACATTGCAAACTTTGGTAGCTCTCAGTAACGCCTATACTAGTAATATTCTTCGTTTTTGTTGCTGCGAAACCTGCCATTTAATTAATTAGAGCTTGGTGATTTGTTATGACATTGTAGAAAAACTATCCAAAACCGATAGTTCAGCTTCGATAATACTGTATTGTACATTAAACACTTCGTATTCGGTTACAATGTAACGCCACTTTCAAAATTGAAAATTAAAATTGCTTTATTGGAAGAAAATTACTGCTAATTGATCGCAGTTTACATAAATTAGTGCTGTGTACGTATTTTTGTTATGAATTGTAAGCTTTTTAGCTCGGTTTTGATCGTCAGAATCATCACAGTTGTAGATTTTATGAACGACAAGTGCGAATTTACAGATTTTTACAATCGCTACTGGTAAAAAGATTATACTGTACGGTGGTGTCGAGCTCGTGGTCGCATTATGCGGCTTGTGTAATTCTTTTTTTGGTCGATCAGTGACTCTGTGGATAGAGCGTACATTACTAAAACCGTAGACTGGGGTTTGATTCCGCATCTGACCGACCAAAGGCTAATAAAAATAGATATACGAACGGCTTTCCTGCTTGACGTTCAGCAACAAAAGGGACAGTGTGAACTGTGAAGCCTCCGAAAGACAGATGGCAGCTTGGCTGAAAGATCGCAAAGATTCCTTCGCTTTCTCCTGGCCAAGGCAAGTTGTTGAGTAAATATGTAAACCAACCTTTAGACAAGAAGAAACCCTACGAGAAGCAAGTGTACTTTTCTCCTCTGCAATTTACGACAACGTTCGTGAACGACGTAAACGACTACTTGTGAAAGTTGATGACGCATGCGAAGTCGGCGACGCTGACAAAGCGTCCCGTGGTTTTGCGTCCGATTTAAACTTACCTTAGTGCTCTCTTATCAAGTTTCTCTATCGATGTTGTGCAATTATGGTGTCATATAACTTTTGACTGTTATCCACTTATCCACGATCTAATTGTACGTGTAAATTTTGATTTTTACTAATGACTTTTGTTTTTCTTTATTGCTTGTGTTTGATCAACTTTGATTTTATGTTTACAGAAACAGATTTTACGTTTGCGTTTGAAACACATACCATAAAACGTGCTGCACGTTTTGTATGTTACACAATCTTTCAATATTTACCGTCTAGAGAGCACCAAAAGTCACTTCCAGCACAAATGTAGTCTTCCACGGGCTAAAATCTAGCAAAGATTAAGAAATAATGATACAATATATCAAAACAATTGGAGAGGTAAAAGTCAATAAAAGTCTAGGTATCGTGCTGATAAATTTTAAAGCTTTTGTTTATGTATCAGAGTTTTCTTCCTAAATCCCATGTCTTTCCTTCCAAAAGTCGTGCTTTTTTTTATTAATATGCAATTTTTATCGAATAGCAAAATGTTATTGAAAAAAAATTGAAAAAACATGACTTAGCTTCGTAATATTTTGCACTTAATTTTTATGGAGAATACCGGTATGTGTTTTTGAACTGAATAATTACTAACCTTCATTTAGTTACTTTTTTTTGTATATAGGCTATATAAATTTGTGGTTTGAGCACTCTCGGTTTAGGAACTTTTTACTATGACCCTTGTCTTCGACTTTTTCAAAAATTTTAAAATTTGGTCTTTATAACTGTGTACGGACAATACGGTTAATTTAACATGGTAAATTGTAACTTAATCTTTTGATTTACTTTTTTGGTATACAGCATCAGTGTGATTCTGTGGTTCATTGGTTATAGAATTAATTTAAGAAAAAACAGTTAAAGGTAGAGCGACAAGAAAAACGCAACTCAATTTTTCTAATCATAATTAGTTAAATGGGAAATACTACATAAAGGTTTGATTTCTGGGATTCAACTATCTCTTATAATTAGATATTAACAAAAAGACATAGAAGTTCGTAATTCTCAGCGATACGTGTGCAAATATTGTAGCTCACTTATTGTTTTTGCTGAATTATGGAAACACTGTTATTATGTTTTTGCATTATTTTGCTGTACATTGATCGCCTAATAATTTTACAAATTAATATCTTCGATTAGTTTTTTTTTCTCCAAATCATGTAGGTAATGATTTATGATGGGATTTTGTTTCGGCCCGTATGCTTAAAATCTACAGTGATCACGTGCGAATGTCAAAGCTTTTTAAAACAACAAATTAACTGCTATATTATGAAGTAGAAACAACAAAAAGTTTAGGTGTAGATTAGAGATAGCTGATTAGAGCGTAATTCAATAAATTTTTCTTATGCGGGAAAGTTCATCCTTTTTGTCAATCTGTCTCCGACTAATATCTGCCAGATCAGATTTTCTCGTGAGTATTGGTTCATTGTGGAGGCATTTACAGTAAGTTAATTTGATGATTGTTTAAATTTGCTAAGAAAAGTGAAATGTCTTATGGCAACTTAAAAGGGCATTCAGATCGGAAGGTTTTTGTTTGGTTTTCTCTCACAAAATTTTGACAGATCTGAAAATTGGTTTTACCAATTTTGATCTTTCTACAATCTTCCATTCTCGAGATACAACAGCTTGGATTTCCCCTTAAAAAATTTGCCGGGGTTGCCAATTAGAAACAAAATTTAAAAAGTGTACTGCATGTTCTTAATTCTCATTAAATGCTTTGCGTCAAAAGTTGTTGTCAAGACAAAGTAAAAGGTCAGAATTGCAAAATTGGTACTTTTTACGAAAATGTAGGCCAGTTTTCGAAAGTTGTTGTCAAGACAAAGTAAAAGGTCAGAATTGCAAAATTGGTACTTTTTACGGAAATGTAGGCCAGTTTTCGAAAAGCTAAGGCATAATGCCGACTGGCATAATGATGACCAAATACTGACAAAAGACATAATGGCATAATGCTGACAAAAGACTGACAAAAGACAGGCATAATGCTGCTGACAAAAGACAACACTGACGCAAGAAGAAAATTGTTTATTTTGAAGTGTAATATCTTAAAAACGGGAAAACGTAGAAAGTTCAAATTTGGTGAAAATGCAAGTTAGGCTTTTCCCACATTTTGGTCAACAGCAAAAACTTGAATTGAATGCTCCTTTAAACGAAAAAAGCCTAACTTGCATCCTCTTGTGGAAAATGTAAGCTGATTTTGTTTCCACAAGAGATTGTCAATCAGTATCGTTTTAAAAACATTACATTTACTTTACCACCACTCAGGTAGAAAATTTGTGCGCGAAGTCTCGCATGTAAATCTTATGTCTATTAGAAACAATACACAGAGAATTTAAAGATTTGTTAAATCTTGGCGTATCATTATGATTTTTTTAGGTCATTGTGTTTACTGAGATGCAAGAAGACCGTGCTATAAAAAGAGTTAAGTGGAAATTTGCTGAGTTATACTGAAAAATGATTACAAGTGAGAAATCTGGAAAGGAGTCAAATACAGTTTGTTCGAAGGAGCTGGAAAAAAATAGGTTTAAAACGGAATTAATACTTGCTTAGCGACTGAAAAATGATTACTGCGATGAATCTGGAAAAGAAACGAACCCAGCAAAAACAGCTGAAATCTTGCACCAAATTGCACTGATTTACAGAAAACGAAGTCCACACAAAACCTCATTAATCAAATGTGTGGGATTGTTAAATGCTTCTGTTATAAGAAATCCTGCCAATGCTGTTACAATCCAAAATGACATTTGTGAAGTTAATCGTCATATTTTGCAGCAAGCCAACGCTAAAATCAAAGCAGAAGATTTGATCCGAAAAGCAAATGAAGTTAAATCCTCCTTTCAAGTGTTAAGAAATGAAGTGCAGATATTACTGGATAGTCCTGCTACTGCAAAAATACCTGCGGATGTAAAAAACGAAAACTTGCTTCAACTAGAAACTGACAAAATATCAGCAATACAGCACATAAACAAGTTTATTGCTAACAAATACAAACAAATCATAACAAATCTGAGTCAATTTTGTGAAGATGTGATGGGAAAACCGCTTTGTGCTTATGCTATTATAGGAATGGGATCTTTGGCTCGTGATGAAATTACTCCATATTCAGACTTTAAGCATCTCATACTATTATCTGATGAAAAAAATTACGAATCATTTTTGGAGTATTTTCGATGGTATTCCGTCATTTTTCACACCACTATTTTGAACATGCGTGAAACAATTATTCCTAGTCTGAACATTAAAAGCCTAAACGATGAGGATTCTCCTCTTGGTAATTGGTATTATGATGATATCACACCTCGAGGTATTTCATTTGATGGGATGATGCCTCATGCCTGTAAATTCCCTTTGGGAAGAACAAACCTCACAAATAGCAAGACATGGACCACGGAACTCATTAAACCAATTGGTGAGATGTTAAAATATCTTGATCCTGAAGCAGAATTAAAGAATGGATATCACTTGGCAGAAATTTTAACAAAAACATGTTTTGTGTTTGGAAATGAAGACTTGTTCGAACAATTTGAAGATGGAACTACGAATTACCGAAAAAGACTAACCAAACAAGAAACAATTGATGTGGTAAAAGAACAAGTTAAAGAGGATTTGAACAGCTTTTCAACAAGATTTCGTCTTGCAAATTTTAAGTTTTTCAACACCATTAATATCAAACGATTGGTTTATCGAAGTACCACGATTTTCATTGCAGCATTAGCTAGGATGCAAAATATTTTCTCAAAGTCATGCTTTGATGTTATCAACGAAATGGCTACGAATAACCAAATCACTCAAAACACGCATCATCACTTGTTATTTGCAATTGATATTGCATGTGAAATGAGACTTAGAGTTTATATGGAAAATACATGTCAATGCGACGATGCGATTAATTTGAAAAAAGACGGTATTGAGAAATTTTTAGGCATTGTGGGTGTACGATGCACCGTTAGTTACTTTCAAATTGCTTACTGTTTGTAGTGTGAGGTAGCAAAGCAGCTTCATTTTACCAAACTTCATTTTTATTCCGATTCACAACTTGTCAACATTACTATCAGTTTTGCGTTTAACCTCGCCAGTGATATAGAATTATCGGACCAAAATGATAAACTGGAAGTTGCCTGGAATCTGCTTCAATTTGATTTTGATTCCTGCATTGACCAACTTCAAAAGTCAAACTGGACTTACGACGTCACAAAAGCAAGCAAGGCCACTGATCTGAAATCGATGGAGTCTTTGGGAAACTATCTACATAAAACACAAGTGTATGATGAAGCTTTGGAATTCTTTAACCAAATTTTGATAATCTATCGAAGCAAATCAACTGAGGAAAGCAAGGATCCCGACATTGCTTGAGTATATCACAGAATCAGCTATTGCATGTCGAGAATGCGACAATTCGACGAAGCGCTGACAGCTGCCGAAAAGTCGCTCGAGATTTATCAAAACATATCACTTGATCAAGAGAGAGATGATGACGTTGCAAATGGCCTTCACAACGTTGGATACCGCCAGATCAAATTGCGCCGGTATGATGATGCATTGAGATCATTGAAACATTCTCTTTTAATTTGGGAAAATCTGTCAAGCCATATGAAAATGACTCATGAATTTGCTTTCACACTTCATGACTATGGTCTTTGTCTCAGAGATCTAGGCCAGTTCGATGAAGTGCAAAAGTATATCAAGCTGGCTCTTGAGATCATTCAAACTAAATCACTAGATGCATCGAAAGGCATTGATGTTGCATTTCTACAATGCGGTCTGGCTGATTGTCTATTTGAAATGAAACAGTTTAAAGACGCACTTGAATGCTACAAGAAATCGCTAGTCATCAGAGAAAATATCTCGCGAGGCAAACTAGTAGACTCGAGTATCGCATGGCGACTTTGTAAGATCGGTTATTGTCATAAAGCGTTGCATCTATTGGACGACGCGCTGCGATATTTCAAACAGTCACTTGAAGTCTACAAAAATAGATCACTTGATCAGCCGAAAGATAACCAAGTTGCTTTGCTTCTATACGAAGTCGGATCCTGTTTGGCTGACATGCATCAGTATGAAGATGCATTAAAATATTTGCCGAATTCGCTTAGTGTTTATAAATAGCTTCCATCAAATTATGATGTTGCTGATGCTAGGATTGAGAACATTCGCATCAAAATTGATGCATGTAAGCGACGTTGTGGTCATGATTAATTTGGTACATTGTTCAACAACAACAGTAACTAAATTAGTTTTTTTCTAGCTAATCCAACTTGTTGCCTGTATCCCACTTGCTTATTTATTCTGTCCAATAAACCATATCTTGTTGACCGCATGCAGCAATAGGTGGGATAAATGCATAATCTTCTGCTTAAAAAAAAGCAAAAAAAAACTAAGCGTCCGTCGAAAGATTTTGATGAAGTGTAAGTTTTATCAGTAAAAGATAAGCACAAGTAATGAAGAAGCAATTTTTGCAAGATACGTTTTAATCAAACTTCATAACGTTGCACAACAACCTGCTGTTTTGCTTTAGCGGAAACAGAAGTAGAAAATTCGTCTTTTGATTGTATTATTCCACGCTCGTAGTTACCTTAAAAAAATATGACTTTTTTTCAAACTAATTTTTAATCTGTTTCTATTTCTAAATGCAGTGATTGATAAAAACTGAAGTCTTAGTTTGTGTTCAGCATAGTTAGATTGTGTGTTTAAACAGTGCTGCCAATTAGAGTTCAAAAAGCATCAAGTTTCAAAAGAAAATAGAATGTTTTAAGTTAAAATTATGCAGTTTTAAAATTAGCTATTTTAATATTAGTGGCGAACCGCACAGGTTGCTAATTGCCTTTTATATTTTTACACTTACACAATTAAATAGAAAAGGTCTCTTCACGTTTACACTGCAAAACTAGTAAATTACAAACTTTGGCCTTTGTATCTATTTAAATGAAATTTTTGTTTAATACTTCTATTTTGCACAATTGTATTCAAAATTTTGCCGTATTAATCAATAGGGGTTGATCTTGATCAAACGCATATTAATAGGCAAATTTGACCAATTAAGCGTATTAACGCGCGTAAATACACGTGATTAGTGAAACGAGTCTAAATCTTGAAGAGCAAATACCATTTTGAATCAATTAACAAGCGTGGTTTTTAAATTATTTTTTGTTTGTTTTATTTATTTATTTTTGATCGTCGTATTTTGTCACCCGATTTCATTTTGCTGCTACTCGCTACAGCATATTATGTTCAAAGCGAGTTGTTTCAAAATTCTAAACCGAGCGAGTACTTTTTACATCTTGAAATGTTCTGTCATTCAAAAATATATTCTGCATAAATATTTGCGATACAATTTGGTGAAGCTTAATGCTACAACGACAAAGCTTTTTGGGCATGCATGAATCAATATCAATCTTTCACGTTCTTCAATCATTGTCACGTGATCAATGCACGAAAGAATTACATTTTGCGTTTAGAATTCATAAATTTAGCTGCTTCATCCATAAATTGTTCCTGTCTTCGAACAATATTAAACATGGGCAGCATCAGTTTTTAAGTCTTTGAACATATTATTAGTTACACTATATCTGTACCACATTTACGACTAAATTCTTATTAGTGTATCAAGTTCTCGTTTTTTTAGGCGAACCATATTAATTGTTTCTAGGGCCTGGCTTTTAATCTAAGAATAAGTAATTAGTTGATTTTGTGTAATCAAAACACTCAAATGCAATAAAGACGACAATCGAACGATCCAAAACGATTAATGTTCGCTTCTATTGTAAAAACACTAATATTTTTTGATCATCTAATTTAGTGTGTTCCATTATGCTTTTTTAACTAACAATACTTTTGTATTTTGGTTGACCAAATTTAAATACTACATTCATTGAACTCGCTGCAATAAGCTGAAGTGGCTTACGTGTTGTAGCGCGTTACTACGCTATTGCGCCTGGCCTCCAAGGATACACAGATCTTACGATTACTAAAAGAAAACTCTGACGTAAGAAAAGCAACGTACAGCTTTGATTCTACTTTTGTTGCCACCTGCAATTTTGTTCTAGCTTGTTGTTTTGCTGCAACTTTGTACGAAAACTCAACAGCAAATTCTATTTAGTTTACAAATATCAATTGGCTTTTAACTACAATGTAATGTCATTTCGAAATTAGGACTGAACAAAATTTCAGCAATTCAATTCTTTAAAACGGCTACCAAAACGTCTGAAATGTGGTTGTCACATATACTGTGATAATTTTGAATACTTAGGTTATGATTATTTGCCTTCCTAGTTTTGCTTTCTTTTTTGATTTGGAATGTTCTAGATAATTTTTTCCTGTATGTTCTACGATCTTTTGTAGTCACCGAGCTACTTGGTTGTTTACGACTGTCTAATTGCTATATTTGAACTTGAAGTTTGTGACGTCACAATTATGTTGCAATTTGTTATCTCAGGCTCCTATACTTTTTCTATTGTGACGTAATAACAATCTTTCTGGCATATTTAATAGCTATTGCCGTAGTATAAGTACCAGAGGTGGAGTTGAGGACACAAGGCTCGAGGCCAAGGCCAAGGACACAAAAAAAATCCGAGGCCAAGGCCAAGGACCAAGGACACAAGCGCAAGTGCTCTCCAAAAAAAAAAGGTCTTCACAAAAATTTTTCAAGTGATCTCCACAAAAAAACGTTTTCCAAAAAATTTTTCAAGCGCTCCACTAAATTTTAATAATTCAAAAAATAGTGCTGTCCTCGAGCCGAGGACAGGTCAATTTCCGAGGACTTGAGGCTTCGAGGCCAAGGCCAAGGACTTGACCTTCGAGGCCAAGGCCAAGGGCTTCAAAATCTGTCCTCGAGGACGTCCTCAAGGCCAAGGACGTCCTCGAGGACTCCACCTCTGATAAGTACACAGGTTTTTCTATTCCATTCATTCTAATAATTCTAGGATTCTAATACTTACTGTTCTAGATATTAATTTCGTATGCAGTTTAGCCGAGATTGTGTATCTGTGATTGGCTTGTGTAGCCGTAGTGTGCAATCTGAATTGGTCAATCGTGATAAGTTTTAGTGGAGCGATTCTGCTCAAAGAGACTTTGTTTTGTTTTCAATTTTTAATAGAAATTTTTAATTTAAGATTGATGTGTTGCTTTCTGAAATTTATTTGAGAAGCTAAAGAAACTATCAACTGCCATTTTGATTCGTCAATTAACATCTTAGTCGTTCTCTGGTTGAAGTCGACGTGGACCATTCTAGAGATTAAAGGTTGTATTCTGGTCAAGTATCAATATTGCGACATCTGGAGGCTCGTTCGGGAAGCATTTGTTGGTTGACTATTACCATGGCGGCTTTTGTTTTAGAAGCTTTCGAGGAATTAAAGAAGCAAGTGGAGACTTTGAAGTCCAAGAGTAAATTTCTGATGGAGAAATGGCGCAAAATGCGCGAAACTGCAGCCGAACCGCCACGGAAAGGAGGCTGCAAGCTGAGCGAGAGGCGGAAGAAAAGAGGGCCAAAGCAGAGGAGAGAAAGCTGCTCGCTATGAACTTGAATTAGAAGAGAGGAAAGCCTTAATGGAATAAAAACGGCTGAAACTTGAATTAGAAGCCAAACAGCTGGAAACTGCAACTTGACCTGCTATTGGTGTCGCTAAAGAAATGGTACGGCGAAGTGCGAGAATTGAACGATCACCCGAGTTTCCTGCTTTTGTTAAGGGCAGAGATGTTTTAGATAATTATCTCTTGCGATTTTAGAGATATGCTGCAGTTGCATGCTGGGAAAAGAAGGCGTCGGCCACCCAGCTGAGACCGTTGTTGTCGGGCCGTGCTTTAGAAGTTTATTCGAGGTTGTCGCAAGAGGAGCGATGAATTATGAAAGTCTAAATTTGGCGTTGCTGAAGAGCTACGACTTTACGGAGTTCGGGTACCCTAGAAGATTTCGTGATGCGAAACTAGAAGGACAAGAAAGCCCTGGCGAGTAGATAGTGCGACTGAAAAATTACCTCACCAAGTGGCTAAAGTTTGCAAAAGTCGAAGAATCGTTTGATGGAGTGGCCGAATTGATGGTACGTGAGAAATTCACTAATGCTTGCCCAAAAGAGCTATCGGTGTATTTGAATGAGAAGAGACCAAACACTTTGGACGAATTGGCGACTTGAGCGGAGCAGTATTTAATGGCTCACAGCAAAAACTGTCAAACAAGGATTCGATACAAAGTGGCGAAACTTTGAACGTTGGTGAAAACAAAAAGAGTCCTGAGAGGCCCAAGAAAATTTTAATTTGCTATCGGTGTGGAGGTGAAGGACATTGTGCAGTAGGTTACATGTCAAAGATTCCGGATGGACGTCGTAGAAGTGGAGATCGAAGAACCACGTGCCTCAGATGGGGTGGACTTGGACATGAGGCAAAAGATTGCAGGTCCGTGCTACGCAGTCAACCTGCCCCGCGATTTGGATCACATGGAGCTAAACCTCCACTGCAAGTTCATCGAGTGGGATGCACCCTTCAGCTTCCTGAAGCACCACCATAAGAGCCGACAGAAGACGGCCAAACTTTTGAATTGAAATCTGAAGAGAAAATCAAAGTAGCACTTGCTTCAGCGTGCAAAATATCGAATTCGAAGGACAAATTGCCATTGGCTACTGGAAAAGTAGGTGGAAAGAACGCAGAGGTGTTGCATGATACTGATACTGAATGCACCGGAGTGATCGTGAAGAGAAATTTGGCTAAGCCAGATCAGTAGTGTGAAACGGACGGATAGGCGATCGCATTTGATCGGATTGTGTTAAGAGCACCCATTTTGCGAAGATCAGAGTTAATACCCCGTATTACATGGGAGAAATAAATGCTTTGTGTTTGCGTAAACCGATCTGTGAATTGTTCGTTGGAAATATTCCTGGAGCTTGAGAGCATGGGATCCAACTTGGGATATGTTCCTCGTTCAAAGGATCAGGATACCCTAACTCTTGAAATTGACGTGGCTGATGATTTGAAATCGGAAGGAGAGCGGTGCGAGTTGCCAAGAGGAAGAGAACAGGTGAATGCTGAAAAGAATATCGGCGAAAGTCATGCTGTGGATTTTCCAGAAGATGAAACGAATGATTCCTGTTCCGAAACTGAGAAAACTATCAATCCAAACTGTCTAAAAAGCATCAAGACAGCACGAAGATCAACAACCAAAAAGACGGTCAGATCATTTTTGAGACTTTTGAACTGTTACCGAGACCAAATTCCATCGTTTGCTGCCATTTCAGGGCTGCTGAGAGATTTGACCAGCAAAGAGCAGCCAAACAAAATCAAATTGGGAGAGGAGCAGGAGAAAGCTTTTTGGATTTTGCAGGAGCGCCGATTAAAGAACTAAGTTTCGGAGTTGCCGACTATTTGAGTCGAAAAATTGGCCGATGTGTTTTAGTGTATGTATAGGTGTATAATTTTATGTGAGTAGTATAAAGTGAAAGATTTCACGCCATTTGCGGCGTGGCGGCGTTGCGGCGTCTCCCCCAAGTGCGGCGTTCTCCAAATGCGGCATCCCCTAAATGCGGCGTCCCCTAAATGCGGCGTCCCCTAAATGCGAAGTTATCTAAACGCAGCTTTGTCTAAATGCGGCGTTGTAGTGCTCTAACCCTAGCTAGTTGTTTGAAACTTGGTCCTGCCTGAGTACCGATCCACCGCAGGTGCACGACTTCAAGTCTAAAGCTTGAAGAGTGTCTTGCTCGAGTACCGAACCACCGCAGGTGGTTTGTTAAATCACCGCAGGTGCCTGGCTTCAAAGTAGTTGGTTAAAAGTGAATAACCCGGTAGTTTCTAAGATGTTCTAGTTAACACTATGAAGTCTATTTTGTACGAACTTCGTGTAACTTGAAACGTTTCCTGTCGCGCTGTAGTTGAATTTCCGCTGTCGTGTCGAAATCGTGACAGCTATTATCTAAGGTTTAGCTGTGAATCGCTACCTTTTTGTTAATTTTTTTCGAATATGGAGCGAGCATGGCGCAATACAACTTGTTCAATCCCGATGATGTCAGGGTTGGTTTGTTACTTTTTTTCGAATATGGAACGAGCATGGCGCAATACAACTTGTTTAATCCCAATAAGTTTAACTCTTCAACCTACGATAGCACAATATCATTGCATATAAAAGGTGGTCATCAAACTATGTTTTCATTCAAAAACAAAAGCAACATGGCAGACGCTTGTGATTCCGTCCCAGTACGTGGGATAGATGTTCCTCCACCTACTTTTTCTCAGTTCCCGTGTAAACAACCGATGAACCCGCACATGCGTAGCATTGGTGACCGCTATGAGACGTTTGTAGAGTATTGGCCCAGAGAAAGGGTAGCAGCCGATCCCAAGTTAATAGCAGATGCCGGATTTTACTATCTCGGTGACGGTGATCGGGTAAAATGTTGGTACTGTAACGGAGGTTTGAAGAACTGGGAACGTTTCGATGACCCGTGGATAGAACACGCAAAATGGTTCCCGTTCTGTGAATATCTGTTAAAAAATAGAGGGATAGATTTTGTGAAAGATATTGTGAGGGATTTTGTTACTTTGAATCGACCGCCTGTTCCCAATCCACCACCCAAAAGCAAGCTTGAAGGTTTGGAAAAATTAGTCAACTATCCCTCCCTTAGAAAACACCAACCACCGTTCCCTCCCCTCATTGACCCTAGAGGTGGTGTGGATGTAAAAGAAAAAGTCGAAAGAGAGATGTTGTTGGGAAGGAATGTCGAAATGGCGAAATTGTTAGGGTTTGAAGACCGAAAAATATCTTGGGTGTTGACCAAAAGATTTCAAGAACACAACGAAAACTTTGTTACCTTTTACGATTTTATGTTAAAATTAATGGAAGAACCCGATGTTATTTTTAAACCCAAACTAACAATGAAATGTGCAAAAGAAATTTTGGATGAAGTGAAGTGTTTGAAATGTGAAAAGGAAGAAAGATACATGGTGTATCTCCCATGTGCTCACATCGCTCATTGTTTTTCATGCTCCAGGAAGTCGCAACTGTGTACCATTTGTGGTGAAGTTGTTGAAGAAAAAATCCGCTCGTATCGAGTGTAAGACCAGGATTGCGCCATATTCACAAAACTGGCGTACTCTCCCATTATGTGCAACCGTGGCGCAATAACACCAAAAATAGCTGTGGATTTATTTCCATTTTGTGGCGCAATTTCCTTTTTCTCGTCTATAATAAAGAGCTGCACTCGAAAAACTTGAAATCATGCAATTTTACACCAACAGAGCAGACGAACTTTGTTTAGAGGCTCAAAACGTACAAATACCAGACTACATTCCCCCATTTACGAGCTGCTACGAGACTCTTTACCAGCAAGAAGAATTAATCGAACGTGCTAGAGCAATGGAGGATTCAGCAAGACAAATCCATCAGCAGTTTCAAACCATCGCAGACTCTGGGTTCCCGCTACCCACCTCGACTCTACTCAGAAAGGCGGTGGTCTCGGTCAAAAAAGGAAAGTTTATGTTCTCCACAGAACAACTTTCGCGCGTGGTACAAATGATTATGGAAAACAAACCCTACTTGTTGTTTCGACCAAAAAGCGATACAAAGGACTACGTTATTCTCGTTTTCTGGTCTACTAATTTTGATGACACGCTTTGCAGTATTCAAGAAAACGCAGAGGTAATTAAACAGGAAGTTCTATCTGATGGCTACCAACTTCGCTTTAAAGTAGAAAACATTCCATCACCGCAAAGATTCACCCTTTACATGCTCAACAACTACATCACGTTAGCAGTTCAAAACGACGACCATTGTCAACTCCCCCCAGTGGACCATAAACAATTGGAGTCTTTTTTGACTCTTTTGGAAGCGAACAACATTGCAACACCGAAGAAGCGTAAACTTTCTGACACCGCTCTTCCTACTGTCTCTGAATTACCTCTCACTCAAAGTTTAGAAACATATTTGTAATGAAAAGTGTACATTTTTCTGACTATGTGACTATTCGCTTGCTGTTTGAATCTGACGCCTGTCGCGAAGCGCGGCGCAGTGATTGGATGCGTGCTGCCCGAAATCGCCAACGTTTTCGCCGGCGAATCGAAGCTTGTGCTAAAGTAATTGAATTTTGTCTCGAACCTGTACACAGAATGAAAATCAGACGTTTGTTTTCTTTGTGACTTTTTATTGCAATAAAACACATGTGAAAAAAATTTGCGTGTTCGATTTACATGAAAGCACGAATAAACAGGTTAATGTTACGATCATTTTCAGTAAGATTCGATGAGAAACGAGAAACAATATCACGCATGCTATAACCACGACAACGATACAAAATAAAATACACACAATAATGACCACACGTTGTAGAAAACAGACTTTGTACAGTTTTGTTGTTGTAAATCCAACTGTTTGAGTTACGTTCCATAAAAGCAGTAAAACCGTTCATGCTAGGGTGCAGACCGTAACTGTCAAAATATTCACCCTTTCCATGCTTATCAAAATACACCGCGATCCAATGCTCTCCAGGTTTGGAGCTTGGGTGAGAATTAATGACGTAAGCAGACGGGTAATCAACGCGAAGTAGTTGGTTTTTGGCACAAGCCTTTTTAAAAATAGTTTTAGTAAAAGGGTCTTTTTTCAATAAATGTTCGATCTGAATCGTGTTCATGCTGTATAGTCGAAAGCTACATGTCTTTGGTCGTCTACTTGCAAAAGATTATCGTGCTCAGCAAGAACAACAGCAGTCAAGGTACGCGGAGTTGCTGCAGCGAAATGAACCTCCAATCTAATATTCCCACTTTTTATTAACTCGAAAGCAGGGTCACTCGAATTTAACTGGGGGGTTAAATCAAAAGCAAACAGCATGTAACCACCACCAAAATCAGACCTAGACAAAGCTAGACCTGTATCAGCAAAATATTGGGAAGTCTGCGAAAACAATCTCAAGTAACTGCGAATAAATTTGTTGTTGTTAAAATCTGGTTGAAGGGGCGACGAAGGGATTTGCGTCCCATCACAATAAACACACACAAAATTAATATCGTAATTCTTAAAATTGAAGGGTGATTTTGCGATGTTTCCGTTGTAAGCGTCGTTGTCAACAAAACCGACCACGATTCGGGTGGGTAATTGCCCCAAAAACAGACTTTCTTTTGAAAAAGAGCGATTTCCTTGAGGGATAGTGAAAGTTTTTACTTCTACACGTCTCAGGGGGTATTTTGCAGTCCCGTGTTGTAGAGCCTTGGCGTGTGCTAGTTGAATGGACGGGTTTGGTTTCACTTTTCGGCAGAATAAAGAGACCTCTTTCAACGAGACCTTGTTTTCAGCTTGGTCGGCGTTTCCATGCAAACAAAAACTATCCTTTGCTCTAATCAACCTGTATTTGATTTCGATTCCATTAAGAACGTATCTAGACTGGAAACTCATGTCTAGATGCAAACGTCCCATCATATCAAATTCATGACTTTGTGCTGCAATCGCTTTTCGTTTCGTATAACCGGCGTTACCTGCGCCACGCGTATCAAATGAACCAGAAGAGTTTTGATACCACAAAACCGACGATAATTGCGAATCTTTAGCATCTTTTCCAAACGACAGCAACGTTTCTATGTAACTGCGATAGCCGTAATTGTTGCTCGACTGGGTCACCAATGTATCGTTTAAGTATAGATCACACTGAGACCACAACGTATGTAAAAAATTACATTCTGGGGTGATTTCGGTATCTGCCGCAAGAGCGGTGCCGTCTGCTTTAGTGACCGACGCTCTTACGTACAGAAAAGTGTTGGCTAAATCAATGTAGTTTGAGCTTTCAGCAGCAATACAAAACTCCACCGGACCGCCTGAGGTTAAAACAGAAATGGGTCTGTACTCCGTAAAAAATCCATCTTCTAAACTAGTCTGAGTTGGCGGCACTGAGAATAGGTCCAATTGGCTGGTCACAGACTCCGAAGAACTGGGGTGTATCAAGGAAGCCATCCTAACTGAATATGTCGTTCGTTCGCTTGCGTCGTTTCTTTTGTACCCGCCCTGGAGCTTTGCGTTTACGACCTGCAGCTTGTCGCAAAAGGGAAGAACCGGCCATCTTTGCACGCTCGACAGCCGCTTCCTTTGCGTTTTTCCCCGCTAAAACGTCTGAGGCAAAACCAAAACCACCCTTTAAGGCTTGTTTACCTATCGCCTTTGCTCCTGACTTAATCAAGGGCATAATCGACTTTGCCAGACTAGAAAAAATTCCACCAAGACCGTACCCATTTTGAAAGGGTGCACCGCTAAAATACGGGCCACCGTGTCCAATTTGGTTCAGGTAATAAGACTGATAAGCCTTTGAATCACAACAGTACTTTACATGCATATTGCTAGGTCTAAATGAATGCAGTGTAGAATTGATGCTGAATTTAAAGAGGTAGTTTCGCTCTTCTCAAATGTAAAGTCACGATTACTTTTCCCTTTTCAAAACGAATCAGTTCGCCTTGATCATCGCGTAAAGAAATGTGGATATCGGAAAATTGTTTTCTCAAAATAGGTTTGTAATGTGGTTTGTCGAATCTTCTACAGACCAGATCTCCAGGTCCACCTTGGACAGCAACCACATCTCAAAGAGGTGTCAGGGTATCGCCAACAATTTGTGGTTGAATTAAATCGTTGTAAACGAATATAGCATGAGTGTTGTTTAAATCTACAACTCTTGAAGCTACAAAAGTCCCCGGTCGTCTGTAATTCATAGTGTCAAAACCTAACATGCGTGCTAACGGCGGAGAAATTCTAACTCTCATATTTCTGAGCTGAGGCTCTTGGATTTCCAAGGACGCTACTTGAGAATAAGGGTCGAAGCGTAAATGTGTCTTCAATTGCGGGCGTGTCGTCATTCCTGACGTAGGGTCTGCCATTTTCTTATCTACCACATATGTGAAAGATCTTTCTAAATCACGATTGAGTTGATCGATCACATTGCGAGGGTCTTGGTAGTATCCTGGTGATAAGTAACCCATCGCCTCCATGTTACCCTGCCGGCATTGCACCCAAAGATCCAAAGATTGTGTGTACCAAGATCATGGGTACTGTATCTCAGCTAAACCGCATTCCCAAGAACCTTCCAGACTCACAGACTTTGGTAATTGTACTTTAAAGTCTGAAGTTTTATTGTCAGGAAAAACTTGAATCGAAGAATTACTTGGTAGCACTAGAAACATGTTTTTTTGTGAGTATGGGGGTCGGCAGCAAATACCCCACACTACTCGACAGAAGGCTCACCCAGAGCTCTTTATTATCCGAACCTCGTGTCAGGTTTAATAGACTTATAACGATTACAATGTAGACAGCAACCACTTGAAACAAAAAAGCGATGATGTCAGCCGTGTTTGAGGAAAGATTAAGCATAACGTACCAGATCTCGTTCGCGTATCCAACTGTTAAACGAGTCTGGGTACCCCAACCACTTCACAAAATACTCTTGATGCTTCTTACGTTTCCGTTTTTTAAGAATGGACTCGATTTTGTAAATGTTATCGTTTTTAACTACTTTTTGAACTTCTTGCTCATAAAAAGTCCCTTCCAAAACAGTACCCTTCAAATCTTTGACCTTATAATAGGGAGGGTCGTCTGTGAACGCCTCGGCAATCTCAAACTCCTCCTCGGTCCACCCTTGATAATAACTTTTTTCAAATCGTCTGCGCATCATTGAGATCCTTACTCGATCTCCTACTTTTAATTTCGGTGTTTTAGGGTGCAGATTTCCGTATAAGGTCAGCCAAACCAACTCCTGATTAGAAGGGTTAACCTCCGCTGGTGAACGTTGAATCGAACGGTGAAAGGTATGATTGTAAGCATGCACTAATTTTTGAATCACATGGGTATATTTTCGTTTGTTTTCATGCGTAAAATAACGCCAAAGTTTTTCTTTAATAGTACGAATAAAACGTTCCGCTATACTAGCCTTAATTTCGTGGTTGTGTGTGGTAAAAAAATGAATATTGTGTTGTTTGAGCCAGCTTTGAAACGCTTTATTTGTAAATTCGGTACCCAAATCGGTTTGCAAAGTGGAAAAATGTCCACTTCGTTTCAATATTTTAGAAAACGCAACTATCACACTCTTAGAAGTTTTATTCTTTAAACATTCTACATAAGCATATTTCGAAAACACATCAATCACGACAAGGATAAATTTAAATCCGTCATTGTATTTCTGTAAACGACTAAAGTCAATCAAGTCTGCTTGAAATTGTTGTTTCGGACCAGCCACAATGATTTTTCGTCTTGGAAACCGCCTTCGAACCGGTTTGTGAAGAGTGTAAGCGTCTTGGGTTAAAAGCCACTTCTTTGCCTTAGGGTTTTGCACGGTTCTTTGAAACGCCGCCGCGCCACTAAACGATCCAGGTTTATTTTCATTATAATAATCTAAAAACTCTCCCATGGTAAAACGCTATCGAACGATTGCCACCCTGGAATATTCGGTTCTTTTTTTACTACAGCTGAGCGTAGCAGTTCTGTTATGTTGCTGGAAGGGATCGAGCGGCCGTCAAGAACCAAGTTTCCGGCGTCGTTCCAGCTAATATTTTTCTGTTCCTCAATACCTTTCAGAATCCGTTTCACCTTTTTGTTTTTAGCTTTTTTGAAGTGTTTCAAAATTTCTTTCTTTGGTAGCTTTTCTTTTTTCTGCACACGTCTAGTGCGCCGCTTTTGTTGGTATACTTTGGATTTACCAAAAATATTGTTATATAATAACATTTTTTCGCTTGGTGGTTTTTGAGAATGCAAAATGTTTTGCATTTGCTGCTCAAAGTCCGCTAATATTCGATCTTCTGTCGCTTGCGGTTTACCATCTGCAGTCTTTTTTTCGTACCGCGCCGCTTTTTCCAAAATCGAGTTATAAAGATTAATTTTTTCATGTTCGGGTTGCTGGGAATGTAAAACCGTTTGCATTTGTCTATCCAAGTCACCAAGAACACGAGACTCGATTCGTCCAGCCCCCTCCTTTAATTTTTCGTACACTGCTGGCTCCAGTGCCACTAATTTCCTCATTTTGCTAGACCGAACAAGCTACCCAAAACAGGGATCGCTGCGGCCAATAACGCCGATAGAAAACCACCACTTTGAATCACTTTTCTCTTTTTTTTGAGGGACAGTTTCCGGTCAATAAGTTTACGTAATGAACTTTTGTGACGACTGAGTCGCTTTTTATGCTGTTTTGAAATCGGTGCAGTACCTTTCAGAACGTTGAAACTTAAATCGCAAACACATTTTACAAAATCATCTTTTGATTTTTTCAAAATAGCTTTTTGGAAAGAAGGTTTTGCGCCATGCAAAAGCTTGAGAGTAGAAGCGTTTCTTTTTAACCGATCCATGTGTGAAGGTTACTGATAGATGTAATTCACTTCGTTTGGAAAAATTCCTGTCCGAATCCGCTGGGAGTCGTACGTATCCGGTCTGAAGTCTAGCAATAAATAACCCCTTGCTTCCGATGTTGCGTTCTTATATGCCTGAAACGCATTTTTTGCGTTTTCTTGGAAAGCTTGGCGCATGAAAGTTTGGATTTGAGTGGCGTCACGACAGTTTTTAAATAAAACCACAAAATGTGAATTCAATGATATTTCACGAATGCTTTTATTAAAAAGATTTTGTGTGGTAAATATAACTGAGAAATTATAATGATGGGAATAGACAGTAAAAATTTTGCTTATTACGTCTTTGGGGTAATGAATCAAGTCATCAAGAACTACTAAAGATTGACTTGCATCTTTCAATATTTCCAGACTGGGTAAACCCTGAATAAATTCTATAGAGTCGACGAACTGGTCAAATTTTTTCTGATATGTGTCATAGAAATAAAAAATTTTTTCGATTTTTTCTGTAAAAATTTCATTGCGATGTTCAATAAGGCGAAAAATCCAATAAGATTTCCCAATCCCTGAAGGCCCTGAAATCAAGAAAGAAGCGGGGTTATCTACCTTCAACGCCATATTTACAACTGAAGAAATCGCCCCCTTGCACGCATTTAAAAAAAAAAATGTCGCGACGATTGGCGTGGCGCGTAGTTCTTTGTGTTGGTTTTGCAAAGCGGTTGTGTGATAAAGATTGCTTAGGTAAAGAAAGAGTGTAAACACAAATTGAAAATAGTAGCAGAGAATTAACTTTTAAAACCTATTTTTTTGAGAGTGTTAGCAAAGAACTTTACTGTTTGAAAGTGGTAGCCAAGAATTCACTAAGAACTGTTAAGGTTTAAACTCTATTTCAAAATGGCAGCCAAGAATTCACTAAGAACTGTTAAGGTTTAAACTCTATTTCAAAATGGTAGCCAAGAATTCACTAAGAACTGTTAAGGTTTAAAACCTAGTTTTTGTGATAGCTTGTAGTAAAATTTTAAAACTTAACTAGAGCTAAGAAAAGGTTTAAAATCTATTTCAAAATGGTAGCCAAGAATTCACTGAGAACTGTTAAGGTTTAAACTCTATTTCAAAATGACAGCCAAGAATTCACTGAGAACTGTTAAGGTTTAAACTCTATTTCAAAATGACAGCCAAGAATTCACTAAGAACTGTTAAGGTTTAAAACCTAGTTTTTGTGATAGCTTGTAGTAAAATTTTAAAACTTAACTAAGAGCTAAGAAATTTTTTAACCCTATTGTTTAAAAAAATATTAGTTTGTAGTAAATTTGTTTGAAAATGGTGGTTTGTAGTAAAGAATGTTTATTCGCGAAATATTGGTTAATTCACTGTGGAACAACTTTTAGTGGATAATAGTGTGACCGTTGCAACCTTAATAATTTGCAGGTAAGTGAATCTGTTATGTTTTTCATGATTGGTGTTCTTTCGAACGCAAAGACACGTAAGCGATTGCTAGCGCGCAATTTTTCACGCTTGACTGGGTGCACGCTTTAGAGACAAAGAGATTCTAGCCGCACAATCAACGCGTCACAACTCGCAGTGACGTCATACGCTTAGACAAAGTTCTTTGTGATCGAGTATGTGATAGTTTGCGGTGACATCATCGCGACTACTTAAATTCTCTATGGATAGGTTCGATTCTTAGCTAGATCTGAAATAACTTTCACAACTGAATTTTTTGAATTGATTTTATTATTATTATTATTATTATTATTTTATAAAACACACAAAAAAACATTAATTAAATTTCAATAATAAATCCGAAATAGACACAACACACGCTCTCGACAAATCGGGCAGTTTGTTCCGTTCTCTTCAAAAAGGCGTGCGCAATCAACGCAAAGGCAACAATGCCCGCAAAATAATGAGACCATAACGGCCTCCCGCTCCATGCAGATTATGCATGGGATGCGAGGGGTTTCCTGTTCACCCTCCAATGGGGGTTGCACCCCCACATTCACATCAAATTGCTGAATGACTATTTCTTCTTCCACTTCTTCTGCTGGTTGGAATGGGAGAATGATGTTACTGTAGAAATAATGATAGTTCTTAGAAGAAATGGAGGTACGTTCCTTATTTATTTTACTAATTTACACAATTGCTCGAAATTTACATTTTTTATGGTTCAACTAACCTTACTTTTCTTTAAAATAGTAAGTGTATTTTTTATTTATTGTTCAACTAACCTTACTTTTCTTTGAAATAGTATAAGTATATTTTTTATTATTCAACTAACATTACTCTACGAAAAAGAAGCTGTGTTCCCTCTAACTTCATGATTAATCGGTGTTCGAATTTTCTTTACACCAAAACTCTAAAAAGTGTTTATGTACTCTAAATTTCGCACCAATCTAGTATGTCATATATTTACAAATTTTCTAAAGCTGTGTTTACTGTATCGAAATCATTTACCATTGCTCCAACACAGTTCGTCTTAGTGGAAACACTACTCATAACAAATTGCTAGACTTGATAAATAGTTAAACAAACTCACTTTTCTTGTTCCATGTTGGTGAATTTTTTTTTGTTTCTTGAATTTGTTCAAATAAATGTGTGAAAATATAAGTTCGAGCCTTTTTAATACTTCTCATCCCCCACTTTTTTTCTTTCAACTCTAGGTTGATTTTGTTAGTTTGTTTAACTTGCAAAAAAGCACTGCAAAGCGTGCGAAGTTTCCCCAGGAACCGCGTGTTCGAACGATCTTGATGTAATACGAGTTTACCATAAAGTAATTGATCGTAATTTCCCCCCCATACGATTTGGTGCAGTATTGATTATTTTTTAGTTTATTTTTTATACGAATTGAAAGCGGGACTTGTGTGTTTGATATTCAGAGTTAGAGTGTGAACGGAAACAACAGAAAACGGCGCGAAATAGTCTGCGATTGATCATAACTTCTCCCATATGGTTTGGTACAGTGTTGATTATTTTTTACTTTATTTTTTATACGAATTGAGAGCGGGACTTGTGTGTTTGATATTCAGAGTTAGAGCGTGAATGGAAAAAAACAGCAAATGGTGCAAAATAGTCTGCAATGAAACTGTTGAGTTTTTTCTTAGTTCCTAATTTTTACCGTATAGCATTGAGTGTGTTTACCTACTTGTTACTGTGCAAGCAAGTTAGTTGCCTACTTTGTTACACAAACTCTTAGATCTGAAAAGCTGTTTTGCAATAAAACAAAGGTAAAATCTGATTTCATTTTTTATTCCAAATCGATATAAGACATACACATTTCCAACAATTTCACATTTGCAAAAAACACATTTTCACCAATGAAATAACAGTTACAATGCACTGGTTACAAATCAAGGGGAACTGTTTCGATTCCACAATCGAGTACGCGCCGTTTGCAGTAAAAAGAAGAAAGACCCCGTTTATTTTGCTTGCAGGAATATACACTGTGGTTCTTGGTTCGAAACCCCCTGTTTGCTATTGACAGTGTGTCATCTGAAGTTAATATTCGGAAGTAATCGTCGAATGTAAGTTTGTTTTGTTTTGTGTTTACTCCCTTGCATGCCAATTTATCCCCTTCTGGCCCACTACAGATGTAACACTTTGGGGACAAAAGGGCCATTGAGGTGGAACAAAATTCTAATTTAAATTTTCCGGGCATTCGCTTCATAAATGTTTGTCTGGCAACACAGCAAGGTTCTGGGTTCCATTCTCGCCCGGCTACTTTGGTTTCAACGTAATTTTGTTTGTGGTTTTCACAAACATCCACAATTAAATAATTTGGTTTTTGGGTAAAATATTCCCGCCTTTTTTCAGCTTTCACACATTGATCGAGATCAGGTTCAGCTAGAGCACAGTACATTGAGTCGGTATCACATTCTAAGAGAGATATTTTTTCTTTTTGGCAGAATTTTAAAAGAAAATCGTACAAAAATTGTAGCATGGTCAATTTTGCATTCAAATACACAAACAGGCCGATTTGAATTGGCAAGTCGTTAATAACTTTCTTCTTTAACGATTTAATTTCGTAAACACCGGGTGAAACAACTTCCAAATTAACAAATCTTGGATTATTGATCTCCTCATTCACTGTGCTGTCATCACAGTAAGTAACTACCCTGTGTTTGTCTTTATTGATTAGGGTAGCCAAATAGAGGGAGTTTCCCTGCAATTTAGCCGTTAAAGCAGCTATTTGCGAATGTTCATTCAAATCTCCGAGTCGTCTGGCGTCACATATCCGATTGCCTAAAGCCTCAAAACATTTTTGGGGGTGAAATTCGATAAATTCATAAATTTTGGTAATTTTTAGTCCCTTTTCCAAATAAAATTTTCCCATTTCTGAGGTGATTAACACCTCCTTGCCAAAATGGCTGCAAATTAAAGCTCTTTTTGGTTTTTTAAGAAAACCATGTTTTTCAGCTACACCCCTCATATAGTCCCCAATATCCTCGCGTGAGACCATTGTGTTTTTGATAATGAGGGGGTGGTCTGCAAAAAGTGGTTTTAACTCAGTTGGTGTATGAATATCAACAATTAGGAGCCCGAAAAGGGTATCATTTTGAATCCCTTTTAGAATTTGGTCAAAACTTAGCTTTCTTCTAGGTTGGACTGTTTTTAAAGTTTTTACAAATTCAGCAACCTCTGGTCTCTTTTTCATCCTTTTCCATTCACACCCCCAAATTGATATTACCTCGTACCCGTCTTCTTCAATTTTTTGTGTGATTTCCAGGGTTTGCTTCTTCAGCTCTTCCACTTTGTCACCGCGCCAGTTGATCTCCTTGAGGGTGCCGTCTCGATTTCTATTGGCCCAGCAGCGATCACAGCCGTGTACGGAACAGCCATGCATTTGGAATATTTGGTTCCCTGACTTCCCATCAACGGGTAGACTCATGGAAGTCACGCGACATTCGCCGCCATTGAACTGGTGTTGGATGTGGATGTTTCGGCAATGTTCTTCCCAGGAAAGCCATTGGTAGCAGGAGAGTCCATATCGGCAGGCAGGTAAGGGTCTAAAATCATCTTCCTCCCGGTACCGGCAAAAATATCCTGTGGGGTTCTTTTGCATGATAGCATGGAGGTACAACGCGTTACAATCGTAGCCCTTTATAATAGCTCATGTATACGGGTTCTCCACCTGATGAGGGCGAATTTTGGTTTGGCCAGCAATTGCTAGGTGGCAAAAGACCGCGCTCAGGCCGCCGGTTAACTGAGATCTTAACTTTTGGTAGAGGTCGCTATGCCTTTTTGGAAACAAGCAAAAAAAAGTCCCATTGTTAATTTCCCTCTGCATTTTGAGTTTTGCAGCACCACTCACTGAAAAACTATCTTTAAAGAGGTCAATACCATCCTGAAAATAGGGCTGTAAAAGATGTGAAATTGCTTGGATAAAAGGAGACACATCTAACAAATTATAATAAATAAGGAGATCTTTGAGAGTTGACCAACCCTCTTTCTCCCAAGTTTCTACAACGAGAGCATATTCCTCGTTGCTAATGTTACTTTGGTGCAGCGAGCTATAAAAAACTTCATGGGGTGGGGGTCTGGGGAAGTTCAGTTTTTCAAAAGAATCCATAAATTCGTAAGGAAAAAAAAATTTCCTGTCTTCAGCCCCGTATGCAATGAGAAATTTTCTATAAGAGAACCCTGGGGCTAAAAAGTTTCTAATATCCAGAAACCTAAGTTTTGTGGTTTTCAAACAAAGGAAAGAGTTTGCTTTTTTGAGCACAAACTTGATTTTACCCATCAAACAACGAACCAGAGCAGGTTTAATAAGAGCCAAATCATAATTAGACGAATTGAAACCCAAAACCGGTAGCTCTTGCAGATATAAGTGAAATTCAGAAGTCAATTTTTCCCTTCTGCAATTTGGGTGGTTTTCGAGAGCCGCCAAAACATAATCAAATTTCTGTTTCAGTATCTCGTACGAAGCATCAGCCACCCCTTCAAGGTAATCGATCAATTTTGCAACGAGTTCGTTTTCGTCATCGGAACTGACGTGGCAAACACCCTCTGTGAACCCTGGAACGTTGGAGGCAACACCAAAACTCAACGGCACATGTCTGGCTTCATAGGAAAGTTGTTGGGCGTTTTGTGGTAAGTTTTGTTTGTTAAATAGACTTTCAAAATCAAAGCAGGCGTAACAGGGAAAGTGACGGTCATTTGGGGGAACATTAATACCAATCATTGCTAATTTATCAAAAATTGTTTCTTTGGCTTTAAATATACCCCCGGGATAAGTTTGCCGGGTGATGACTTTACACGTTTTACAATGGCGTAAGAAATTAGCTCGCCCGTAATGCAACTTATCACATGACATGCAGCGGTACACAGCACAATATTTTTCAAAGTCAGTAATCAAACTAAGATGATTCTGGTATTTATTCAAAGCCATTGTTTCCTGATAAAGGCCTCGGCTCCTGTAAACGAGTCGAGCTGATTCTTCATTAAGTTGATATATGGAAACATTGACCTTGAAGAAATCCTCGATTGGAATCAAATCCTCAATAGCAATACCATTAAAATTATGTACATCAAAATTCATAGCATACTGCATAAACAACTCTCTAGCCTTTGTTTCACAACGTCTACCATCAGCGCCTTTAAAAACTGCTAGACAACGGAAAAAACACTGATTTTCATTGCCTGAAACATTGATGAGACCACGATTATGTTTTACAAAATTCGGTAGTGGTAACGGCGCCCCTAGCGGGGCTTGTTTCAGATGGTTAACAAAAAACAGTAAATTCGTAATTTGATACAGCCGCCATTTTGTATCGGGTCGGGAAACAGAATCCAAAAAATCTTCATCTGCGATTCGTGCTAAAAACTCATTTAACTCAGCTTCGTTAGAAATCAGCACTGCAGCGTCAAGCATTAACGAATTATTTGAAGCATGATAATAACGAAATTCACCTGTTTCAATATTTTTTAACACAAACCCAAAACCATAGTTAATTTTAAAACGATTTTCTTGTTTTTTCATGATAGCTTTCGCTATACGCCCAATTAAATTACAAACATCATCACTATAGTAAAAATTAAAAAGATTTTGAACGGGTCCTCTACGTGAAAATGTACGAATGGAGTCCCAGTTTGAACGGATAAATCTTTCTAAATCTGGATCTAGTTCCTGAATAATTTCGTTTTCTTCTACTTCCCGCCATTTCCTTTTGGTTTCAGCTTTCCGCGGTGGTTCAGAAAGCAATCCAGGTTTTGGTGTCAGCGGTGGTGGTGAGGAAAGATTCGAGAGTTTGGCCGGGCGCTTGCTTTTCAAACTTTTGCGACGTCGAGGGGCTCGTGTCAAGGGTGGACAAGATAACACTGACGTTGGAGCACCGCCTGGAATTGGCAGGGGTTGAACTGCTGGATGGAGTTGCTCTGCAACATTCGTTTGAAGATTAGAAGACTCTGCTTCATTTGGTTGAGATTTCGGTGGTAACTCTGTTGGGGACTGAGCTTTTGGACACTGCACCGGTACAGCTTGTTCTTCATTTACAATTCAAGCTTTTTTCATAACCGGTTCACAGACATGACTTTTTTTCTCCTGGGGGGGTCTTGAATTGGATGTGACACCGATGGCAAACACAGCAGGTGCGTTTATGTCTCTCAAGATCTGGCTTTCTTTTAAATTTTTTTTCGCATTTTTCACACTCAAATCGCAATATCCATTCATGCACTTCTCGCTTGTGACGCAATAAATCACAATTTCGACGAAAGGGTTTAGCACAGTACTCGCATGAATACATTTTGGTAGAATGAAAATATAGTTTCATGACCGCCTTTTATAAGCAACGGTATTGCACCATGCTCGCTCCATATTCGAAAAAAAGTAACAAAACAACCCTGACATCATCGGGATTGAACAAGTTTTATTGCACCATGCTCGCTCCATATTCGAAAAAAATTAACAAAAAGGTAGCGATTCACAGCTAAACCTTAGATAATAGCTGTCACGATTTCGACACGACAGCGGAAATTCAACTGCAGCGCGACAGGAAACGTTTCAAGTTACACGAAGTTCGTACAAAATAGACTTTATAGTGTTAACTAGAACATCTTAGAAACTACCGGGTTATTCACTTTTAACCAACTACTTTGAAGCCAGGCACCTGCGGTGATTTAACAAACCACCTGCGGTGGTTCGGTACTCGAGCAAGACACTCTTCAAGCTTTAGACGTGAAGTCGGGCACCTGCGGTGGATCGGTACTCAGGCAGGACCAAGTTTCAAACAACTAGCTAGGGTTAGAGCACTACAACGCCGCATTTAGACAAAGCTGCGTTTAGATAACTTCGCATTTAGGGGACGCCGCATTTAGGGGACGCCGCATTTGGAGAACGCCGCACTTGGGGGATACGCCACAACGCCGCCACGCCGCACGCCGCAAATGGCGTGAAATCTTTCACTTTATACTACTTATGTGTTTTTACTTATTTTGTGTGATTACGACTTTATTGGGATTTTGACTTTGATTGCTTTGAAATGGGACTGAGTTTTTCACGGATATGATTTTTCTAGATTTTTCTTCTGGCGAGGAACATAAATGTGATAGAAGCATAGATTTGGGTTGTATTTTTTCTGCAATGATTATCTGTGATGTTTTTCAATATGATTTGCAATAATACTCTTATAAGGTGGGACGTATGTCACGTATAATAATTTTGAATGCTTTAGTTAGATATTTTTGAACTATTCAGGGTGGCATGCACTAACGTGGATTAACTTTGAAGCGAGGATAAACAAAACTTTGGGAAAAACTCAAACAAATCACCGGGCCAATCGCTGTCACTAAAACTAATTAATTCAAGAATGTCTCTTTTGAACTTGAAAATACGGTTCATTTTAATCTAATATGTTGAACGGTTTAGAAGACAAAAAATAGATAATCCGTGGATCAAAGTTAATGCACATTGGTGCATACGGCCCTTGAAGTTTTAATTTCAGAATTGATAATGCTGGAAGTAATCGAACGTTCATCCTTCAGATTTAAAGTTCAATTCATTAACGCAGAGTAATGACTGATTTTTTCACTTTTTTTCATTTTACTCGTAGGAATCCATGGCTTCATCTTTGAAGAATCACTAAGCAAGTTTTTTCAACCATTTTGATGCTCCGCCACCTTTGAAAGCAACTTAAACGCTATGTTCTTGTACCGTTTTGCTAAAATGTGTCTGTAGTATGCAAAAATTAAACGCGTTATAGTCCTCTTTGCCTCTTCTCAATTTTGTTCGCCCAAGTCATTTTTCACTTTTTATGAGTTCGATCACCCTCGCTTGAAAGCCTTTAGACTATAAGCGTAGCCGGATGGTATCGCTGGTTGTCCTGCGAAAAAAAGTCAGTTAAAAATAATCCGTGCTCCTTTAGAACACAGTAGTCCTTCAAGTTTGTTTCACACTCAGGAATTTTTTGGATTCGGCTTGAAAGAGTAAAAAGACCACTATAACTCGTTACATCCATAGCAAAAGCAGTATACAGTGTATGCAATGAAAGTATAAATTTAAAGCAGTTATTTTAAACAAATATAAAGCAACAAGATACAAAATACAAAGGCGTAGGCAGAAAATTTTTAGAGAGGGGGGTGCAATCAGTGCCGTCGCCAGAGCAACCGAAGTGAGGGGATCTAGTTAAAAGTGGGGGCACTAAAGTTTGCATATAAAAACTGATCTTTAGATCTTGTACGGCTACAATTATGCGCAATTTTAAAATAAGGCCAGCAGCGTTGTTTTAGCTCGTTTTGTCCGCGGCCCATAATCGCATGAAAAATCTATCTGCAGCAGTGAATGCTACCAGACGTGCAACCAGAATTTTGCTAAGAGGGGGTAACCAACAGTATTTTTTTTTTGGACAAAAGCTGCCTGATTTAGCCCCCGTGGTGAACAAACTGATGCAACTCGAGCGTGTCACAGACGGGCACAGTCACTAAATATTTAGTCACTGTGGACGGGGGCCTGAAGGCGGAACCCCCAGCCACTGCGCGATTTTGCGGGGAAAACAGCAATTTTAACGCCATTTTAATCACATTTCGCACTTTTTGAAGCCATAGAAATAACTAAATTGCTAAAATTCAGAAGCCATCGTAAAGAATTAAATTTCTTAACACCCTCAGCCCTCCCCCCTTACTTCAGGTCAAGTTTAAAATACGTTTAAACGTTCGTATTTTGACGTTAAATAATCCAAGTGACTTTGCTAAGGGGGCTTAAGCCCTTCACCTAGGTTGCGACACTGACTACGACCTCAAGATCTTGAGTGTGCTTTAAAAATCAAAACAGCTGGTTTTTGAAAAAAAATGTTTTGATTTATTGTTTCATGTCATAATCACTACCAAAGTACCGACAACGATTCTGCAGGCTTGCTTGTCTCTTCCGCGACACATCCGTAAAGGCGTGTTAATAGGACAAAATATTGCGCCAGATTTATGTGTCACAGCAGTTGGTTGCCAGCAATTTTGCAAAGAATGGAGAAAACGTCAAAGGAGGTTTGAACGTAATTATCAGAGGTGGAGTCCTCGAGAACACATTTTGAAGTCCTTGGGCTTGGCCTCGAAGGTCAAGTCCTTGGACTTTGTCTCGAAGCCTAAAGTTATTGAAAATTGCCCTGTTCTCGGCTCGAGGACAGCACTATTTATTGAACCCTTAAAATTGAGTTGGAAAACGTCAGAAACCTCGCGGAAAATTTTGGAAGACAGTTTTGTATTCCTCTTTTGGAGATCGGCTGAAAAAAATTTTTGAAGACCTTTTTTTTGAGATCACTTGCGCCTGTGTCCTTCGTCCTTGGTCTCGAGCATTCCTGTCCTTGGCCTCGAGAGGGTGTGTCTTCGGAAAGGCTGTCCTTGGCCATGGCCTCGGATTTTTTTTGTGACTTTGGCCTCGAACCCTGTGTCCTCGACTCCACCTCTGGTAATTATTCCTTTTTCCATCATTTTCTGTTTTCTGTCTGTTGTCTTGTCGTTGAGTGATGTTTCAAAAACAGTATTTTGCGTAAACCGAAATGAGGGGCACAAGCAGCCATTAGGGGGAGCATCGCCCCCCTGGCCCCCTTGAGCGATGGCACTGGGTGCAATGAAAAAAGAGCCAGTATTAACTGCTAAAAATGAAAAATTTTTTGAAATTCGGGAGGTTTGGAAGAGCCCATGTAAGGTCCTGAGTCATTTCATCGGATAACAATCCGCACCGCAAATCATCTATTACCAGCAAAAGCTTCAAAGTAGGCTGTTTATATTTGCCATTTTGTATATAAAAAAAAAACTTGCAATACATTGCCATAATCAAAATCAATTTATTTGAAAGGATCAAAAATTTTACATTGGCAGTTATAAAATGAATTAAACTTTCGGTTAATATGCATAAATTTTAAGATAATTATCTTTCTTTATAGACAAAAGTGTTTATAATATTTTATGTAAAGCCCTCCTTGCGAATAACTATAGAAGTTGCAGGGGCAGGGCAAGCCCTATAATGTAGACGGGACAAGAGCGTCGGCGAAATTGTTAACAAAAAAGATAATGCAGCGATAGCAACCCAGCTTTCTTTTGACATTTTTTGGCAACGGTACAAGACTGTAATCCTCCGGCACGGAATCCTCTTGATAAAATCTTGCGGTTTAACCGCTGAAAGGTTTTTTTCAACTTCAAGCGCACTAAGTGTACTGACTGTCTATTACTTTTCTTTTCCACAAAGTTTTTTGTCCTATATTTTATCGAGTCTAAAAGTACCTTTAGTCAAGTTTGCTGCAACATATTTTTAAACAGCTAAACAATAATATAGCCTATTAAATTTATGTATCTGCAACATTTAAACTACGCAAAGCAACAAGTTTTCTACATACCGGTTCTAATAACACTTATGAAAGAAATAACGGCAAATTCCCCTTTAAGAAAGGCGATGACTCAGGTTCGTTTATTTCAATACTTTTTCTGGTCCAGACTTGTAAAATAAGACCTTCAAGAAAAATTGTTTCAAAAGTAGGCCTTGCCAAAAAGCTTTTGTGATGATCAAATATTTTGCCAAATAGAAGAGTTGTAAAACATAATTATATGCACTAGTATAAACCAAAAGTTGCGTGCCTGAAATCCTTCTAGTTTTCTCATGCAAAAGTGATGCATCTACAGTTCTATACCCATGAGCCAAGCTATGGACGCTTCTGGAGCCCAATGCGATGTACCCGTTATACCACTCTCGTTTAGGCCCTTGTAAAAATACCCAATGTTATAGAGCATCTGTCGTCTTGAATAAATATTAACAGAAGTCGTCTAGGTTGAGCAGCAAAATCGTATGTTACTTTGTGATTTCTTGCATGTTTTCTTTTACTTTGTTTCTGTGCGCTCTAAACATACACAGTCCACTTTTGCGATCTTCTCCAGAGTTATTTCGAGCCAAGTTTTCATATGGAAAGTGCTGAAAGAGCGCTCCACAGTGCAAGTTGTAGATGGTAAAGTTAAAGCAATTAATAATGCATGTCGAACAGCAGGATAGAACTTACAGTATCGAATTATTATTTTATGTAACAGCCTACTTTTAACATTCTCAAGTTTGCTTGAATGCTTCCACATATCATATCTCGTGAGGGCTTCGATACAAAAAATTTTAATCATATAGGTGTTGTAAATTTGCTTTGCTTCAGTTTTAAAATTTTTGCTCGACAAAGTAACTGCTCGTATGAGATGTAACATCAGCTAGCGATTAGGCACAAAAATTGTATCGTCAATTTCTTTTTTGCAAAACACAAATTTAAACTATTCACATAAACTACTCACCAAAGCCCAGGGTCCCCCCAATTGAAATGCCACCAATGATAAAAATGTGACAAAAATCCTGTTGTTTCTTCAGCTTCAGTTTCTTTTAGCATCTTTGCGTACGTTTTCGTTTAGCATTCACGCGTACAACAGTAATTAACAATAATATTGACGACCAGGGGCCCCGTTCCTCTCAATTCAATTTTTGCCAACCAATTTAAATGTATAACCCGGGTGAAATTATGAGTTTTTGCCCTAAATGTTGCTTCTTCAGGCCCTCATCTAACGTTTTTATGAACGCAATGCAATAAACTTATAATCGGGGACGGATTTACCATATAATGGCACTGTGCGAGGAGCTACCCGCTCAGATGTAAATACTTTTTTTGGCCGTCATCTATATTAGGCAGGAAGATGTTGCGAAATTCCCTAAGTGCCAGAGGCTCAGCGCAATGTAAATTCGGCCCAGGCCATAACATGGTTAGTAGGCGTAACCATTTAATGTACCATTTATCAACAACAATTCACATCAACCTCGCAGTGTTTTTACGCATAATATACTTTCGAGAAAAAATTAGCTAGGGGAAATGTTCATTGAACAAAATATTGAATTTGAATTGAGGGGGCCTGGACCCCCTGGTCGTACATATACACCTACACTGGTTATTTGCATAATAAAACAAAACAAAAAAAAATTTTAAGAAAGATCTTGGAGTGATTATTTTCTGCTAAAATATTGCAGGAGGCAATGTGTCTTACTTTTCCCTACCTGAGTTAAATCACTTACAAAATTTAACTCCAAAATGAAAGATTTTCAACGCATTTTGAACTTAAATTACAAGTAAATAGATGATCGAACAATTTAATTTTTTCAATTGGTTTTCGAATGTTAAAAATCTAGTTCTTTGAGATGACTCTGAACACATGCGAAAAGTGATCCAATGGCATTAAAATAGCTTTTTTCCAAAAAATTACCAAAAGTCTCCCAGCTGCTGGGAACTTAGCCTACAGACCCCCGTCTGTCATACATTTAAGTTACACTTATTTACCCAACACGTCTTTCAATTTAGACATCTTCGCTTTTTAACTTGTGCTTTAAAGCCCTCTTGCTTTAGCATAAATCCTGGTTAAGAGCCAAAACAGGCCACCGCTTCTTATCTTCCATTCTACAATATTTTTGCTCCACAAAAAGTTCCTCTTTTGAAAATTTCGGATAACGCCATTGCATGTGATTTGTGGTTTGGCTTCCCCCCAATTAAAAATCCTGACTATGCCTATAAAGGGAGGACATGACCCCCGATCAAAAAATCTGCCCCCCCTTTCCCTTGCTGACGCCCATGATAAAATATACTACAATATAAGATACACGTAAAACATTTTGGAAGTAAGTCGTGCAACCAAAATTAGATTTGAGCCACTCGGAACAATATTAAAACTAGCGTCTTCTTAAACAAAAAAAGAGTATTTGTTTTTGAAGATAATCCATTCTTAGAACCAATCCATTGCATAATTTTAAATGCAAAATTGTTTCTCTACAATTTTTTAGCCATTGCAGGCGTACCCCTTCGGATTGAAGCCAAAAGCAAAAAATAAAAGCGAAGATAGATCTGGGGGCTCAAGATGCTTAAGAAGAGATAAAAAGAAATCTATGGATTCTGCCAATAAGTGCTGCAAATAAAAAATTTCGTCATACCAATCTGCATTCAAACATGGAGGCTAATATTTGAAGCAACCGTGCCCATTCTGGCAGTGCAGCAGATCAGAGATGATACAGTACTATGCAGGCGCGCAACCAGGATTTTTGTTAAGGGGGGGCTTGAACTAAAAGTTAAAATCTTTTTGCTCAAAAAACGTCTCATTTGGGCGACGTGCTGAGCAAATTGGTGCAACTCGAGCATATCACACATACTGGATTCTGGGGCGAAGGCAATTTTTGTGATCTTTTTAGCAAAGAATAATCATTTAACGCCAGTTGGATCACATTTTTCACGTTTATAGAGGCATTTGGAAGAACTAAATTGCAAAAATCGGAAAGTCATTTGAAAGAATAAAATTACCCAACCCTTTTAGCCCCTCTTATTTACAGTACCGGTCAAGTCCGAAACACGTTTATACGCTTGTATTTTTGGGGTAAATATTCTAGGTGATATGGCTAAGGGGGGCTGAAGCCCCTTCAGCCTCCACTGGTTGGTATTACTCCTTTGTCACCTTATCGCTTTGTTATTACTCCCTTATCATCAACCCGTGAACCAACAAATCAAGAAGAAATTCATATTATTAACGTAATCCCTGACGCGTACGCAAAAATGAAAAACAGATCAAGATAACTGGCAAAATGTGTTACCTGGTATTTTATGCATGATGCTACTGGTGCTGTGAGGTAGAGCTGCATCCATAGCATAAAGGTGCATTCATCAACTAAACTTTGACAAATAATAATAATTACTTTCAAACGAATACAGTTAGTAAACACTTGAGTTAAAAATGTCTTTTGTCTGTGTGAAATTTCTATTCATTCTTATCAAGAAAAAAGGATTAAAACGTGTAAATAAACACATGGAAGCATTAAGGTAGCTAAAAGTTTGTGCCAGTGGCAGGCTTCCAGCGGGCCTACTATTCGTCTCACAGTTAATTAAGCGCGGACCAACAAAATTAAAATTAACCTTCGCCAACAATTTGATGGTTTTTTCGTTGACATTAGGTGAAGACCAAAAATATACAAAAGGTCTTCAACAAGTCGTTGCTCCAGGGAGAGGGGAGCATGCAGGGGCGTATTTAGGGGGGCATGGCACCATGCCCCCTCCCTTTGGGTCGCCAGGATAGTATACTTAGCATAGAATGGTATGCAAAAGTGCGGCATGCCCCCCTTTGTAACTTTGGCACAAAGTTTGAGCACAGAAACGGACAGAATCTGACTTATGACTTTTTTTTTGGTCTTTACCTAATTTTGGGCCAAAAACCGGACTAAATCTGAGTGAAGATTTTTTTTTTTTGGTCTTCAACTAATTTTGGGCCAAAAACCGGACTATATCTGAGAAGAGAAACTTTTCTTTTGGTCTTCAATATTCTCAAATTTCCTGCCCCCCCTACCCGTTCGAAAATCCTGCGTACGCTAGTGGCAGCATATGCTCATTTTTGAGCAGGAAACCCAATCAGGAGAGCAGGGTTTTTTTGCCCCCTCATCAGTTACGCCAGTGAATATAAGTGACAAAAAATTGCATCTGCCAACATAAGAATGGCGAGGGCGCCATACCATGACACTATGCCGTTGTAATATTCTGGCATTGTTAAATTGTTTGTACTGTAACATGTATTATGCCATTTAATTGGGACTTCGAGCGAGCGCGTAGTACCTTTGTTTTTGTTCGCGAATTTCGGCAGAAGAGGATTGATTTTGCTTATAACTAGCGAACGGTAAAACCTTGAAAATTGAAATTTGGATTTAACATAAGAATACATGAAAGCGTCATTGGTGCCAATTTTGGGGATCCTAGGTCACGCGATCATGAATTGAGATACAAAAAAGGATAAACAAACGTTAACTGAAAAGTTGTTAATTTGCTTATAATTCTAAAACCACTTGACGTGCAAAGCTGAAATTTGAACACAATGTGGGTGCTCATGAATGCTTTATGCAAACCGAGTTTGAAGGCGCCCGGTCACGTGACCAAAATTTTCACGGTTGAAAATAGGCAAAAAGTTGATGAGTTTGAACCGATATATGTTTGGAATTACCAATATGCAATTACCGATATTGATGAAAAATTGTTTGTGGTTTTGAGCACACTATCAACCGCCTTTCTTATGGTTATGTTCGTTTACCCCAACTTGAAAACTATATTTTTCTCGTTTTGCATCTTTTTCTTACTTTTTTTTTCTTTTTCAACTGCCGCTATCTACTTTTAAACCGCTAAACGCACTGTATTGAAATTTGAGCGATTAAACATATGAGGGAGGATTAGTGCGGGACTGAAATCGGGTGTGCCAGGTTGGAGGAATTTCCTTTATTCCAGTCCTCCAAAATTTTGAACTTGTAAACCGTTAGAGCTGGATGGATCAAATTTTCGGATTGGGTTTATTATAAATAAACTAAACCTAACAAAAATTGGGGGTGCTACGATGGGGTTTTTCCCCAAACGGGTCCTCCAAAATTCAAACTTTTTAACCTTTTAAGCTAGATGCATGACATTTTTAAGGTAAGTAAATATAAAGATAAGATAAAATTTGACAAAACTTGGGGGTACCAAAATGGGGTTCCCCTCAAAAGGGGCCGACAAAATTCAAACTTTTTAACCACTCATGCTAGACGCATAAAATTTTCGGGGTAGGCAAATATGAAGAAAAATTATATTTGACAAAAATTGCTGGTGTCAAAATGGGGAATTTCCCTCAAACGGAGCCGTCAAAAATTTTAACTTTTGAACCGTTGGAACTGGATATATCAAATTTTCAAAATGGGTAGATATCAAAAACAAACCAAATCTAACAAAAATTGGGGGCACCAAAATGGGGGATTTCCCCAAAAAGGGGCCCTCCAAAATTCAAAGTTTTTATCCTCTTAAGCTGGACACATGATTTTTTTAAGGTAAGCAAAAATAAAAGAAAAATAAAATTTGAAACAATTTAGAGGTACCAAAATGGTGGGCCCCCACCTTAAACGGGCATCCTAAATTCAAACTTTGTTACAACAAATACTAGACACATGAAATTTTCAGGGTTGGCAATTACGAAGAAAAGACAAAATACGAGCCGTGACAAAAAAGATACCGAACTGTTTTTATAAAAATTTTATTACAGCATATTTTGATAGTTTATAAACTGTTCCCTTTAAAGTACTTCCCCTCCGAGTCAATGCACTTTTGCATGCGATCCTACCACTCACGAAGGCACTTGGTGAAATCCTCCTCTTTTGAGTCTCTTGAGCTCCTTCATCACTGAGGCTTTTATTTCTTTCAGAGACAAAAAATGATTCCCTTTCATCACAGTTTTCAGTCTCGGAAAAAGTCACAAGTCACCATGTCTGGGAAATAGGGAGGGTGGTGAAGAGGTGTTATTTGTTTTTTGGCCAAGATCATCTTCACACTAATTGCCTAGAGTGCGGGTGCGTTGTTCATGTTGGAGAAGCCATGACTTGTTAGTTCACAGTTTCCTTATGCTGAATCCGTGTTTAGGCTCAGTTCTTCAGATATCACTTGTACAGTCAACCTGCAATCACTTCGCACCAGCTGATTCACTCTAGCGATGTTTTAATCTGTCCTCGTTGTGGAAGGTCGTCCCGTCTTAGGATCATCCTCTACTTCCTCGCGGCCTTTCACGAAATGTTTGTGCCATTCGAAATTCTGCGTCCTCGACATCACATCTTTACCATAAACCTCTTTAAGAAGTTTAAAACATTCAGTTGGGTTATACTTTAGTTTCGACTAAATTTTCAAGTTGATCTGTTGCTCCATTCTTGAGCCACAAACAGTTTCTTAACAACCAACAGCACAAAGTGCAAACAAACGCAACAAAAACCGTCAAAAAGTTACAAAATTGTGACAAAGGCTACAAATACTATGTTATACAAGAACTTTTGACACAAAAATAGAATAACTTACAGCAAAAAAAAATGCAACACAACATAGCTGAGAAGTTGTATTTGACGGTGACCGAGTGACTTGCCAATTGGCATAGTGCCAAGAGCGTGGTTAATACATTCCGGTTTCTTTTTTGTCACACCTCGTATGACAAAATTTGAGGGTATCAAAATAGGAGGTCGCCTTCAAACGGAACCACCAAACTTCAAACTTTTTAACCTCTCACGCTAGACACATGAAAATTTCAGAATAGGAAAATATGAAGAAAAGATAAAATTTGGGGGTATCAAAATGAAGGATCCCCCCAGACAAGGATGCCAAAATTCAAACTTTCACCACTTACGCAACACTGATCAAATTTTCAGAATAGGAAAATCTAGAAAAAAGATAAAGTTTGACAAAATTTGGAGGTATCACAACGGGGTACCCCATTCAAACGAGGACGCCGAAATTCAAGCTTTTTAATTGCGTAACCTAGACCCATCACAATTCCGGGATACGTAAGCAAATAAGAAGTAAAGATCAAATTTGACAAAACTTGGGGCACCAAAATGGGGTCCTTCAAAATTCAAACTTTTCGACCATTCCAGCTAGACACATGAAGCTTTTAGAATAGGTAAATTAAAAGAAAAATAAAATCAGAATAGTAAATAAAATAGAACTAATTTCAGGGGCCACAATTGAAGAGTCCTCCTCCAACGGGTCCTTTAAAATTTTTAACAGCTCTAGCTAGACAAATAAAATTTTCAAGATAGGTAAAAACATAATACGAAAAAAATTGAGGATCTCATACTATATGGGTCCTCCAATTATGTTGACACCTCCCCCCATTAACTGTAATAGTTAAACAAATCAAATCTATTGGATATGCTAATATGAATCAAAGATTAAAGATAAAAAAATTTGGTTGGCCACATTGAGGATACCATGCCAAATGGTCTCATTAAAATTAAACAATTTTATTTCGATGTGTTACAGCTAGACATATTAAATTTTAAAGGTACTAAATCAAATCAAATCTTCCATCATACGCGCTGTATTACGCCGAAGCGTGTAACGAGTTGGCGGGGCCCATTTCCGCGTCATTGCGCCTCGGCAACACAGCTTCTTTCAAAATGTCGCAGCGGTGGCGAGCCGTTGGCCAAACTGTGTACGATTTGAACGGTCTGAGATTTGAACGGCCCGCTACGGAGGCGAACGCGTTACTGCTTGACTAACTGGCTGGAGGCTAATATAAGAAAATACTAAAACATACCAAACTTGGCAATGCGATGTTGGACAAATAGCCCTTAAATGGGCCTTCACACTAAGCAATGAATTCTCACAATGATTATTTGTATCACCGAAAAGTAGATGAGTCAAACTTATGGGATTACTCCAACATTTAAGACGTTGAAGTACTTGAGCTTAATGGCTTTGTTAGATTTAAGCTGGATGGCCGAGTTTTTTTACTAAAACTGTCACTTGTGACGTTGAAAAATCTTTTACTTGCCTCTTCAAAATTTTGGTTAAATTTTGTTATAAAAGCTTTCGTGCAGAATAATGAATGTAATACATTACACTGCACGGTACAACAGATCGAGTTGTAAACGGGCCGACTAGTTTAGGCTCGAACCCGATCCGAACCCGAAAATATAAGCCCAAACCCAGCCCGAACCCAAAACCTAATCTGAAGCCCAAATCATGCCCGAAAAAAACCGAAAGTTAAGTTAGCTGTGAAAAATTCAGCAATGTTGCCAAGTTATTTTGATTATATTTTTGTGCACCTAAGACAAAAAGCACATCTCAAGCCCGAATTCAGCCCGACATTTTGTCAACTTTAGGCTCGAGCCCGGCCCGAACCCGATGTTGTTGCACCGACCTAGTTTATTTTTATTTTTGTCTCCATTCGGCCTCGAACCCACATATACATTTCTTATCTTTGCAGCAACCTGATAATGCCTTTGCCTGCAGCTCGTTCGCACTTTACTTTGCCTCGTTTTGCACACCTTCAGATAATTATTTTTTCACGCTTTTTGCACTGTTGCTACTTACTTTAGCACCGAATCCCATGTTGTTGGCGCATTCTTAATTTTGGTTGTCTGGCGGTTGGACGTATTTTTGCAAGAAAAGACCTCGCGGTTTTTCTGTTGTATTTTTATTTTCTGGAAAACTTTTAGTTAATTTCTGCCTCGTTGATTTCATTTTAACTAACTTACAAAATTTTGATTCAGTTCTTTTTGTTGTGAAATTGGTTTAGTAGAGTCAGAGCCGTGAAGACCTGGACGCAGGGACACCGAGGGGGGGGGTGGGGGCAGGGGGGGGCAATGACCCCGGGGCCCATGGACGTTAGGGGGCCTATGGGCTTCAGGGGGCCTAGCTGAGGGCCCATCGAAATGACCCTGACAAATCAGTGTGTGGGAGATCGAAGACGTTTTTCTTTGGAGATCATATCAAAATTCGGAGAAAACTGTAGCATTTTCCTTTTCTGTTTTGGAGCGCACAAAACCGGAGATGCCTAATATTTGAGCTGACCCCAGACCCACGTTTGGCTCCCGGCGCCCCTGGGTACAGGTACCGTATGCTTCAAAAATTGAACCGAAGTACGGTACGCTGGTACGGTACGGTTCAAGGTGCGAGGTATGAATTACGGATTTGAAACATCTTGGTTGCCGAAAGATGGGTTTCTTGGAGGAGAATGAGGTCATACTGATTGTTGGAAAAAAAGGCAATTAGTTCAGCTCGATGTGAGGGGGAAAAACCGCCGACATTCCATTGTAGAATTCTGAGATTTTGAATGAGGCGTGGAGTTCGTTGAGGGTGTGGCAGCGAGTTGTAGATTGGTTGTGTGCTTGTGGGTGGTAGTGGTGTGAAAGGTAGAGTGAAGGCGGAAAGCGGGTAAGTGTTAAGGAGGGTAGGATGTGAGGGGAGAGGTAGAGATGAATCCATTAGATCTGAACATGTTGGTGGGGGGGGTGTGGGTGGGGGCGGAGCTGGAAAGACGGGGCGGGAAAACGCTTGCTAGTGGGTGGGAGAGGCAAGGTCCCCATTGAGACAAGCAGGGCAATTCCAACCCATGGTGGAGACAGACGCACAGATTTTGCGAAAGTTAGCCCTGGTCAGGGAGGAGCAGGAAAAGTGCACCCACTTGGAACAGGTGGAGCACTTTAGAGAGTCCTTACTTACTTCGTGAGAGCACATGGAGCAGTGGTAACGTGGGGGGCCCCGAGGTGGACGCAGGTGATAAAAGCCAGGTGGTAGTGGGGGGAACCCTGGAGGAGGGGGTGGAGGGGACGCAGACGTCATAACGGTGGGAACTGGTCTGAGTGGGGGAGCCAGTTTGACATTGGGGGCAGCATGCCGGGAAACGCCAACCCACTGCAGTGCCAGTTGCACAGATTGTGCGAAAGTCAGCACGGGTAAGGCAGGAGAAGAGGAAGTGCACCCACTTGAGGCAAGCAGAACACTGAAGGGAGTCTCTGCCCACATCAAGGTGACAGATGGAGCAGGGGTACCTGGGGCGAAGACGGCTACTGATGTGGCCCGGGTAAGGATGGACATTGCCATTAACAAGGTGCAAAGCCAGAATAAGGAGACGTCGAAGGTGGGTCTGGTAAATTAGAAGAGGAGCCGCTCGATTGTGACCGGTCAACGGGCAGCCCAGCGAAAAAACAGTCCGACACAATGGGGGCGACCTTTTGGTCGAGCCCCTCGGGAGATCTGTCCTGCCATTTCGACCCATCCCTATTGGGAAGGGGACTGCACTACCACGATGAGGTGGCAGGACGCTGGTGCAGAGAAGTATTGTATCGCCCCCCTTCTCGTTTTGGCTAAATAGCAAAACAAAAAACAAGTATACAGACGATTGACAAAAGACGATTGTCGATTCCGAAACAGTATGTCTTAGGCTTTTAATCAAAGGTTTGATTGTGCCTATGAGACTCTGTATACTGTCTATAGCTTATTATTAATTTTCTCAGTACATTGTTCTTAATAAAAAACAAGTATTTTCTTGAAATAAAGGAAAAACTTTCGGCAACCCCGCACCCTCACTGACCGCTCTTTGAAATAGTGATTCACTGCCAGCATGATATGGTGGAAACGATGGTACCAAAACCCTATATAGGCCTTACATCTTTAATTGGAGGAAGAAATTCCTAACATTTTCTAGAAGAAAAAAATAAAATCATCAATTTTCACGAATATGTTGCGGTTTCAAGTCAGAGTAAAATAATATCAATACTCGTATGCTTCACTATATGCAGTTGTTGAAAAGTTCAAATCAAATCAAATCAAATTATATTTTTATATTTTGATCATCACTCTTTATTGTGATTTTAACTTTATGTCTGTTTAATGCAGATATTTCGCACGGATCGATGAAATTCTTATTCCCACAAAAAATCAAGCCAAACGAAGAAAAAAGGAAGCACCTCCCTGAATATTGACTCGGCTGAGAAAAATTCCTCATTGAAAAAGAGGGAAGTGCCTCCCAAAAAATGCAAACATTTTTTGAAACTTTGCCTGAAGGTACAGCAAGCTTGTAACTATAATACAGGGTCAACTGTGTAAGCCTGTATATCGATATTTTGTAATGTGCATTACTTTCTATTTTCTGTGTAGCAAACGCAGTATATCGTTTACCGGCATGAAGCAACTTTGCTATCATTTGTTCGCTGATTTTCATTAAACATAAAACCGAAAACTTGCGTCTGCTTATAACTTGATCATTTACAATAAGATAAGATAGGTATATCTTCAAAAGCCTCGCTTTAAAGCAGGGGTCGGCAACCTGCGGCTTGCGGGCCAAATCCGGCCGGCCGACACATTTTATCCGGCCCGCGGCCTCTTTTCGAAATTGTGTATTTATCCGGCCCGCGATCTCTTTACGTAATTATGACAATTAGCATAGCAAACAGATGTTTGGCGATCACTATTTATTTGAGCTGAAACCACGATTCTGAACAATTGCATGATGCAATAGATTTGATTGAAAGCATTTCCGTGTTTTATTCTGTTAAAGACCGGCGGGAAAAGAAAAAAGAATTTTAGTCCCGCATCAAGCATTTCGCTGTTCGCACCTTGATGTTCGCCCCTTGACGAATGAAAACACGGAGAGCGTGCGTTTTTGCAGGAATTACAGTTACATGATTTTTAATCAGTGGCGTTGCTAAAAGGAGTGAGCGGCTCGCCCCAGGTGTCACCATGCAGGGGTTACACCATTTTATGATAACAATCGAACAAAAAAGAGAACAAAACTATGATTAACATCATTGGAAATGTTTAGCACACTGGAATGGACTAAAAATAATTAAAAGCATCTTTTGAAACGCTTATTTAGAAGGGCGGCGCTAATTAATCAAAAATATAAATCGCAAATCAGTAAAAATTTTACAAACTCGCCAACACTAAGCAGTCAAAGTTGATCGCTTGCTGAATACAGCTTTCATAAAAAAACAACAACTGAGGAATAGGGGGGGGGGGGGGGGAGGTGGGTGGGTAAGAGGAAAGTGGCTGTTCAGGATTAGGTAATTAGCAATCACTTCGGCTCAGGTATCGCTGCATTCGCCTTTCCCCCCTTCAATAATGTTCTTCCTATTAAGTATTGACGAAATGATTTACCTCTTGTGAGTTTTATTGAAGTATAAGATTTTATGATTTCGGTACCGGTACCACCTAGTAAAAAAGAAAACTGAAATTTTACCATTAGCCACCTCCCGCATAGCCTTTGCCCATTTTTGCAACCAGTTTAATAATGTTTTTGGACTGCTAATATTTATACCACATTCAAAAGCATTAGCTTTTATTGCCACTGCAGGTTTCTGGTTACGCACCTGATACTAGACTTGTGCTGCTTCCTGCTCATATTTCCAAGTTTTAAAATCTTAAAATGAGAAGTTATTGAGCTAGCCAAAAAAAAAAAAACAAAAACAACCGCTGTCTATAGCAAGGAAGTAGTACCGCTATCTTTCAAATATATTTTTTTGCCGCGTACTGTCGAGAGGTGGGATTAGGCGTTTATTTTTAATTTTGTTCCTGTTTCTTGTGAGAAATTTATCATGGATTCCAAAAATGCAAAAAATTTTCAATAATTTTTACTATTTCTTGCCGACAGGGTTACCACAGAAACAGCAAAATCAAATTCCAGGACTTTCCAGGACTTTTTTAGGTCATTTTCTAGGAATTTTTTAGGATTTTTTACAGGACTTAAAATTTAATTTTGACTACGGTATTACTCTTTCATGCACCTACTTTTTTGTACTTGTCATTGACGAAAAATTTTGATGTAACACATTTGCATTTTTAGTACTGACTACTAGCCAGGTGCAAAACCAGAAATTCGCAATGGGAGGGCTATGCTTTTGGGTATGGGGGCGGAGCGCAGCCACCGGAAGCCATTGGGGGTCTGGGGGCAAAGCCCCCAGCGCTTAAAAATTTTGCAATTTTTTTGCAATAATAACTTAATTTTAGACTAGTTTGAAAAAAATTATTGCTTTTACAACGCGGCATAGAAATTAGCTAACAGTGTGTGGGTAATTGCTAGAGGTCGACCGGTAAGACTTTTTCATGCCGATAGTGATATATTAACTATTAACTACCAAATTTTGGAAGTATTTTTCAATTAACTTGACACCAAAAGCTTCAATAATCCTACTCCAAAGAAAGACTATTTCAAACACAAGTCATACTAAGCAAATACAACGCAAGAGTGTTCGTGCTTGCTCTAAAAAATAAACTGTTTAGGGTAATTGCCAGAGGTGGAGTCCTCGAGGACGTCCTTGGCCTTGGCCTCGAAGCCTTAGGTCCTCGAAAATTACCCTGTCCTCGGCTCGAGGACAGCACTATTTTTGAACCGTTCAAATTTTGTTGGAATACGCCAGAAACCTCGCGGAAAGTTTGCAAAAACCTTTTTTGTTTTCCGCAATTGGAGCATAGGCTTAGCCAAGCGGGCCTCCCCCCAATTGAAATTTCACCAATGACAAAAATGTGACAAAAAAGTCTATTGTTTCTTCAGTTTCAGTTTCTTTTTAGCATTTTTCGCTTACACCAGTAGCGAACAACAATATTGAAGACCAGGGGCTCCGGGACCTCCTCAAATCAGTTTTTGCCAGCCAATTTAAACGTATACGTGGAAGAAATGGATAGTTTTCGTCCTAAAAGTTGCTATCTCAGGATCACATCTAGCCTTTTTATGAACGTAATGCATTAACCAAGGCTGGATGTACCACAATATGGCGCAGTACCTGCTAAGGGCCATGCGCTCAAATCTTAAGACTTTTTATGGTCTTCACCTACATTTGGCAGCAAGATGTTGCGAAAATCTCCAAAGTCCCAGGGGGCCTAGCGCGATGTAAATCCGGCCTGGCAATAACATGGTTAGTAAGCGTAACCCAGTGGTGGCCTTAGAAAAGGGGGGCCCTGTGCAAATTAAATGGGGGGGCCTTTTCTTTACATACCACTTTACCATGATTTATCTGCACTTGCAATTAAACGCAACAATGCATTTCACAAATAACAAAGCCAGAAGACCTTTGCTATTGCAGCCCTAATTAAATCAAATGTTTGTTCATAAGTTCTTCTCATCTAGATTATCAACTCAATTAATTGCACTAAATTAACGTAAACTTTCAGCAATTGCTTTCAGTATGCTAGTGTTATTACAGAATATGTTTGAGTACTTAGCAATAATGTTTGAATGCTTTATTGTGCTTAGCATATGATATACTGCATACGTTAGTCAAAAACCTATTACTGCCAGTTGCTGAAAGCAGTTGAAAAAAAAAAAGTGGAAAAACGACTACCTAAGTCATAGGCGTAGCCAGGATTTTTGATTTGGGGGGGCCCAAACCACAAATCACATGCAATAACGTCATTAGAAACTTCGAAAGAGGAATTTTTTTAGTGGGGCAAAGATATCGTAGAATGGAAGATTAGAAGTCGTGGCCTGGTGTTGGCATGTAACCAGGAACTCTTTCAAGGAGAGAGCTTAAACCAATAACCTAGTTAAAATGCGAAAATTTGCAAATTGGGAGACGTGCTTAAGTAAAGAAGTGTACTGTAATTCAAGCGTATCACAGACGGAGGTCTGGTGGCGGAGCCTCCAGCCGCCGGAGGCTATGGGGGTCTGCCGCTGGACGATTTTTTGTAATTTTTTGGAAAAAAAGTAGTTTTAATACCACTGGATCACATTCTGCACATTTTCAGAGCCATTTGAAAGTACTAGATTTTTAACATTTGAAAGTCAATTGAAAAAACTAATCAAAAGTTTTTCCTGAGGTTCCTCTGGTGTTTTAGGCTAGCTTTGAGAAATCGCACAGGTGCTACTCAAAGGACTAACTTTATTACTGACGTTTTGCTAGTTAGAAATAACTAGCTTCTTCAGAGCACTGCTATCAGTAGTGATGGCAAATCGCCATCAACTTCTGATAGCAAAAAACAGAAAAACGATCCCACACATTGCTGCAATAGAATAACTAGCAAGAAAATTCAAAATAAGGCTCCGATAAAATTCATTGTTACGATAGGCTACGTCATACAGATAATGTAAAGGTGCGTATAAAAATGAAAGCGGTTCTATGAAAATAATTTCTCCGAATTAACATTGCAGCAAAACACGTTAGAACTAACTCTCGGAAAGATTGAACCAGAAGAAATTCAACACTGGAAATTAAGCAACTTTCTGTAAACAGCAGGGAATGATAACCCATCATTTCTATTGAGTACTTGGGGCTTTTCGTTGATGTACCAACTTTCAGCGAAAAGACGCTTCGAGTATCATGTTCCACTTTTAAAATTTTGACTTTAGACCAATCGATGAGGTGATCATTTTCCATGGAATGCTGGCAAAGTGCTGATTTTTCGGGCCGTTGGAATTTTATTGCTCGTTGATGTTCCTTTATTCTAGATTTGAGGTCCCGTTTGGTTTGTCCGATGTAAACAAAAGGACAATTCTGACAGGGAACTTCGTAAACGAAGTTGGACTTTTCATTATGATTTATTTCATCTTTAAGGGAAGGGAGAAATCTGCCAATTGTCAAAAATGGTTTGAACGCCACTTGAACACCGGTTTTTTACAGAAGTATTTGCTAGATTTTGTCCGATACACCTTTGATGTAGGGTAGGGTTGTAAATCCAGAAAAAGTTAATTGAGTACTAGCTGGCTTGTCGGTTTTACTCTTAGAAAAGAGATGGGTAAATCTAGCAGGGAAACCATTGAGGGTCAATGTTTTCTTGGTGAGATCAAAATGTGATTTGCGTTCAAATGGTTTTTGAATGTGGGAGTCGATACGATGATATAACTTGGGAGTAACAGCTTTGTCACATTTTAATTGATGATATACGGGAGTTGTGATTTTATTCTCTTTAGCAAAACCATACACTGATTTATTTACTTTTTTCTCTGTAATCTCAATCGACTTGTCGCCAACAGGTAAAATTTGATAAACATTAAATTTTACCTGTTGGCGACAAGGCGATTGAGATTTATTTACTTTTTTTTCAAATTTTAATTTTTTTTTCAAATTCTATTTACTTATTTTTCAAATTTATGTTTATCAAATTTTACCTGTAGGCGACAAGTCGATTGAGATTACAGAGAAAAAAGTAAATAAATTAGTGTATGGTTTTGCTAAAGAGAATAAAATCACAACTCCCGTATATCATCAATTAAAATGTGACAAAGCTGTTACTCCCAAGTTTTATGGTTTACCGAAAATTCATAAAAGTGATGTTCCGCTCAGGCCTATTGTATCTTTTATTGGTGCTCCTACTTATTGTTAGCGAAATTTTTAGTTGGTATTCTTTCTCCTTTGCTTTCTTTGGAATATACCGTTCAAAATTCAAGTCAATTTGTGCGGTTATTCAATAATTTCCAGTGTTTATGTGATGAGTGTCTTGTTTCTTTCGATGTTGTAAGCTTGTTTACATCTATTTCTGTGCCTGAAACTTTGTCGATTATTTCCAATTTGCTCATGTCTGATAATTTGTTGCATGAGCGTACAAACTTAACAGCTAGTGATGTCATAAAATGTGTTGAACTGTGTCTCTATTCCACTGTTTTTTCTTTTAACGACTCTTTGTATGTGCCAGCATTCCATGGAAAATGATCACCTCATCGATTGGTCTAAAGTCAAAATTTTAAAAGTGGAACATGATACTCGAAGCGTCTTTTCGCTGAAAGTTGGTACATCAACGAAAAGCCCCAAGTACTCAATAGAAATGATGGGTTATCATTCCCTGCTGTTTACAGAAAGTTGCTTAATTTCCAGTGTTGAATTTCTTCTGGTTCAATCTTTCCGAGAGTTAGTTCTAACGTGTTTTGCTGCAATGTTAATTCGGAGAAATTATTTTCATAGAACCGCTTTCATTTTTATACGCACCTTTACATTATCTGTATGACGTAGCCTATCGTAACAATGAATTTTATCGGAGCCTTATTTTGAATTTTCTTGCTAGTTATTCTATTGCAGCAATGTGTGGGATCGTTTTTCTGTTTTTTGCTATCAGAAGTTGATGGCGATTTGCCATCACTACTGATAGCAGTGCTCTGAAGAAGCTAGTTATTTCTAAATAGCGAAACGTCAGTAATAAAGTTAGTCCTTTGAGTAGCACCTGTGCGATTTCTCAAAGCTAGCCTAAAACACCAGAGGAACCTCAGGAAAAACTTTTTATTTGAAATGCCTGGTGTACAACTACATTACATTTTTTGAAAAAAACTAAGTTGTTCGGTCCTCCTTTTTTCTTGCAATTTAAGTCCAAAACACGTTTAAAATCTTGCATTTTGTGGTTAAATTTTATTAGTGATTTTGCCCAGGTAGGGGGAAGTAAAGTACAATCCCTCCAACAATATTTTAGCAGTAAATAACAATTCAGTCGATTATTTTCTTTATGGATTGTTTTGTCTTGAAAACAACCAGTTATAGGAGTACATATACGGCCAAGGGCCCAGGCTCTCTCAATTCAAAAATTTGTTTAATGAGCATTCCCCTTACTGAAGCTAATTTTTTCAAAAGTATTTTGTTGCATAAAAACTGGCGAGGTGGAGGTGAATTGTTATTGCAAAATGTACAATAGATAGTTATGCCTACTAACCATGTTATTACCCGAGTCGGATTTACATTGAGTTGGGCCCCTAGCACTTTGAGATTTTTGCAATATTTTCGTGCCAAATACATGTGAAGACCGAAAAATGTCTTATCTGAGCGCGGGGCCCCTGGCACTGTGCCATGTGTTAAATCCGTCCCTGGTTATTGCATTACATTCATGAAAAGGTTAGATGAGAACCTCAGTTAGCAACTTTTAGGATAAAAACGCTTAATTTCACTTGGGTTATACGTTAAAATTGGTTGGCAACATTAAATTGAAGGAGCCCTGGTCCCCTGAAACAGTATTATTGTTGGGGCCCATTTAAATAAGAGGGCCATTTAAATATTCTGGTAGGGGGCCCATTTAAATTGGTTGGCAAAAATTAAATTAAGGGGCTCTGGCCCCTGGAGCAATATTGTTGTTGGGGGCCCATTTAATTATTATTGTAGGGGGCCCATTTAAATTGGTTGGAAAAATTAAATTGAGAGGGCCCGGGCCCCCTGGCTCAATATAATTGTTAATTACTGCTGTACGAGTGTACTGTTGTATGCGAAGATGCTAAAAGAAACTGAAGAAACAACAGTTTTTTGTGACATTTTTATCATTGGTAGCATTTCAATGCCCCCCTGGTTACGCATATGGCCTGAGTAGCCTAACAGTAGCAATCAAAAAAAAGAGTGGTAAGTTGACTTTACCAGTAAATTTTTATTATCTGTTTACTAAATATGACTTAAAAGTTAAAACTAATTTTGTCTTGGAAAGGGGGATGTGTGTAATAACATTTGGAACAAGTGCATCTTGAGGGAGGGAGTACACATGTAATGACACTTAAAACAAATGTATAAACTTTTTATCTTAATTTGATATAGTTTTTCATAATCAAATTTTTTTGGCGCGCGGTAGGTCAAATGGGGGGCCCCCAGAAGTGGATGGCCCCTGTGCATTTGCAGACTTTGCACATTCCTAAGGCCACTACTGGCGTAACCATTTATAAATTGTACTATTTTTCAATAACAATTCATTAATTCACCTCCACCTCGCCAGATTTTACGCACAAAATACTTTTTTTAAAAATTAGCCATGGAAAATGCTGATTAAACAAATCGTTGAACTTCAATTGAGGGGGCCTGGGCCCCCTGGCCTAACATGCACGTCTATAACTGGTTATTTTCATGACAAAACAAAAATCACTCAGGAAAATCTTCGAGTGGGTTTTTATTTACTGCTAAAATGTTGCGCGAGACAATGCACCTTACTTACCCTTACATGGACCAAATCACGTACAATTAAATTTTAACACCAAAATGCAAGATGTTAAACGTGTTTTAGACTTAAATTGCAACGAGAAGGAGGATTAAACAATTTAATTTTTTTAATTGGCTTACAAATGTCAAAAATCTAGTGCTTTCAAATGGCTCTAAACATGTGCGAAATGTGATTCAATGGCATAAAAATAGCCTTTTTTTTCCAAAAAATTATAAAAAATCGCCCAACAGCCAGGGGCTTCGTCCCCAGACCCCCCCAAAGCCTCCGGCCGCTGGGGGCCCCGTCCCCAGACCCCCGTCTAAGATATGTTTGAGTTACACTGGCTTTCTCAAAACGTCTCCAAAGTTACATATTTGCACTTTTCAACTATATTAGTTTAAGCTCTCTCCCTTTGCAAAATCCTGGTTAAGTGTTTGATGACGTCATTGCATGTGATTTGTGGTTTAGGCCTCCCCAATCAAAAATTCTGGCTAGGCCTTTGAATTGGAGATTGCCTGAAAAACTTTTTTGAAGACCTTTTTTTTTTTTTTTTTGGAGAACACTTGCGGCTGTGTCCTAGGTCCTTGGCCTTGGCCTCGAGTTGTCCTCGAGAGGGTCTGTCCTCGGAAAGGCTGTCCTTGGCCTCGGATTTTTTTTGTGTCCTTGGCCTTGGCCTCGAGCCTTGTGTCCTCAACTCCACCTCTGGTAATTGCGCTAAGCTGATATTTTATCGGTGGTAGAGAGCCGAAATGATATACCGGCTTGGCCCTGAGATCGGCTGACATATCGGCTGACCAATATATCGATCGAGCTCTAGTGATGTGTAATGGTAAAACTTGAGTTCTCGCTTTATTTCCTGCCAGTAAACTATAAAATCCTATCATTTGAAAAAGACGAAGCTTATTTGCAAGCCAGCGTACAAACAAAAAAACGCTATCCTAGCCCTAACCCCAAGCCTAAACTTAATCCAAACTGTAACCCTAGCTCTAACCCTAATGTTAATCCTAGCCCAAACTCGAAATCAAAACCCCAACCAACCACTAACAATCATAATTTAAAAAATAAACAAATAAATGAGCAAATGAGCACCCATTCTTGCTCTCTTATTCTTTAAGCAGAGCTCATTTGCACGCTAAAGTGTAAATAGGCACTTCCTTTGAAAAAACGCACCAGTATTAATGCAAATTGTCTGTATTTTATAACGCTAGATAAAGGTATAATTTGGGAGGAGGGACTAATGAAACGAGATTTGAGAGAGTTGATTGGTAATTAACAGAATTAAATGCTGAATAGACCCTTTTTTTTACAAAGCCTTCGTTAAGCATTTTGCATCACGCGATCGAGTTGATTGTTTATTTTTAGCCATTTTTAGTTAGTTGTTACTGGTTTTATTTTTGACCAATACTACCCCTTCCCCAAAATCATGTTCCAAAAGTGGCTTTAAATCACTTTAGTATCCTTATTACTGTAAAAACCTACCTCAGAAGTATTGCGCAAAAAACGTAGTATTGTTCTTATTTTGCATTTTGGTCAACGGGCCAAAGCTACACTACTGCTACTAGCAGTAATACTGCTACTAGAGTATCGCATTGCAATAAATTACTGTCCATGAATTCACTCTTCCTAATAATATTCAATATTTACACATACTGAACTGCAAAGTGCAAATTTTGGCATTTTGCACGAGGAAGTGCTTATTTACACTCCAGTCTACTAGAAAGAATTGCTTAAAAAGAATAAGAGAGCAAAGAGCAGAGGAATGGGTGCTCATATTAACGTTAGGGTAGGAGTTAGAGTTACAGTTTGGGTTAGATTTAGGGTTGGGTTAGAACTACGATAGCAATTTTTTTTGCTTGTGCGCCAGCGTACAAATAAACTCGGTCTTTTAACAATAGAATAAAGCTTTTTGAACGAATTTCACAATGCAAATTATTTCAACAATGGCTTTGTACAATTACCAAATTACAAGGTACCATTTGTTATAAAAAACAACAACTTCACATTTTGTCCTGGTAAACCACGGGAAAACTTTATAAACATTTTCGAGGACTTTCCAGGACAGCAAAAAAAAATCCAGGACTTTCCAGGAATTTTCTAGGATGTGGCAACCCTGCTGCCTAAAATTGCAATTTACCGCAAGCACCCTAACCAAGTTTCTTGTTAATTTATTTTTTTTGTTGGTTTTATTGCTTTTCACTAAACTTAGTGTTTTGAGCCGAAAATCCGTTTTATTTACAAATATAATCCGTTTTAGCTCTACCCAAAAAAATGCAGCGGTTTGATCGGTTCAAAAAATAATTGGAAAACTAAGTAGCATGTGAGCTGAGAGAAGATCTATTGTTCAGACTATAATAGATGGCATAAATTTGCAAGGGTAAGAAAAGTTATTGTCTCGCAGGTATTTAATGTGGGAACTAGTATAGCCTATTCTAAAACTTAGTAAAAAAATTTATGCTCTGAAAATACGCAAGCGCGAAGAATTTGTTTTGAGGTAAGAAAGAACAATTCAAATCCCTGGCCAGCGGTCCGGGGGGGGGGGGGGGGGGGGGCAAAACCACATTTACTGAAAAATCACTTGTGTGTAGGAAATCGCTGCTTGATATACCAAATGTAACAAACGATTTGATCACAAAAAATGCCGCATGTAGAATTAATGAGAAATTAAGCGCAAAGTTAAATATAACTACAGTATTATGGTAGTTCGAATGCCTTGAGAGATGCGCGCTGCACTAAATAATTTTTTACATCACGTCAATATAAGATGAAGAGGTTAGCGCCACTTTCAAAATTGAAAATTAAAACTTTATCCTGCGAAGCGTAGCGTTATTTTGTGTCCGATTCAAACTCACCATTTCTGCTCGTTTATCAAGTATCTCTATCGATGTTTTGCAGTTATAGTGTAATATAAGTTTTGACTGCTATCCAGTATCCACTATCTAATAGTACGCATAAATTTTGATCTTTTTGTTAATGACTTTTGCTTTTCTTTATTTCTTGTGCATGATCAACTTTGATTTTATGTTGACATGAACAGATGTTACGTTTGGGCTGTGATTGATTGAGTGAAGCACATACATTAAAATGCGCTTCATATTTTGTACGTTGTACAATCTTTCAATATTTAGGCTACAGTCCAGAGAGCATCAAAAGTTACTCCTTATAGAAATGTAGTCTTCCACGGGCAAAAATCCAACTAGCATTAACTAATAATTATACAGTATATCAATGCATTAGAGGGAAAAATATTAATAAAAATCTAGATATTGTGCTGATTAATTTCGAAGTCTCTGTTTATGTATCAAAACTTCCTTCCAAAATTTCATTAAAATGGCGCTTTTTTATTAATATGCAATAAAAAAAAAAACTTTATTGAAAAAAATCGAAAAAACATGAGAAGCTTAATATTTGTAATATTTTGAATTTAAAAAGACTAAATTTTCTCGTGAATGGTTTATTGTGGAGGTTTTTGAATAAATTTCCTAACCAAAGAAAAATGTCGTTTGGCAACTCAAAAGGGCATTCAAATCAGAGTTTTTTTTTGTTCGGTTTTCGTTCAAAAATTTTTGACACATTTTAAAACTAATTGCCCTAAGCTTGAGCTCTACAACCATCCATTCTCAAGATATAACAGAGTAGATTTTCCCTTCAAAAGGTTTTTTCATGTTAAAAATTTTGCCAGAGTTGCGAAATAAAACCAAAATTTAAAACATTTACTGCATGTTCCTAATTCTCAATAAATGTTTTGTGTCAAAGTTACTGTCAAGACAAAGTGAAGGGTCAGCATTGCAAATTAGCTGTTTTTCAAGTAAATATAAGTCAGTTTCATGTAGTAGAAGCTAGTCATGTAAAAGTCACGTAGGCAGCCGCATTTAAGCGTAACCTTCTATTGCCTTTTTCTCATACATTTGGTTTAAATACGACATTTTGCTGCTACATTGCTGCTACCTGCGTAGTTTAGTGGTTACCTTTGATTGCCTTCTAACCATCGCACCTAGATTCGATTCGCACTTGGGTTGCGAACGCGTGGAATGAAAGGACACACGGAGTAGAGAAGTAGTACGCAGGAGCGGGAAAAGAAATGCACATAGCAGTCTTTTTTTGCTTGAAAATCTTGCACTACAGGTAGGGTTGGGGCAGCGATGCCAGCCTGAGGGATAGCAATTGCGTGGCAGCAGCTTTTTCGCTTACGAAAGCGACGTACCGTTACGCTTGAGTGCAGCTCCCTGCGTAAGTTTTAAATGACTAGCTTCTCGTGTTTTACGTTATAGGAATGGATCTTCTTTAGGATCAAATATTTGTAGTGAACTCCGCCTTGTTTTTCTTGCAGTGACAAATATGGCATGCTAGGCTGTGGAACTTGCAGGCTCACAAACCTTAATTTAGTGCAGTTGTTAGTGTTTTTACTCCTGATTGAAGTGTTTTATCTGCTAAAAAAACTGTGCTAGTTATGTTCGATAGGAAGAGGGCATTGACTGGTGTGTAGTGTAGGTAGGACTATAATATGATGTAGGCCTGTAAGGTCCAGCGATCATGTGAGTCAATTTTTTGTGTATCAACCATTCTATTTGAAGAAGAACATCAACGTAGGGCTACAGATTATACTCTATAATTAGTTTATTTTTTGTTTAAGTAAATGTGTTGTATGATTCAGATGACTGTATCTCTACGAAGCTGAGATCTCTGGACATCTAAATCAAGTATGTAGCTCGATCTCATCTTTAGACAAGGCCAAACATTGAAGTAACAACAATCGGAACATAAACTGGTGACCCCGACGTGATGAGCACTGGATATACATTAATATTCAATAACCGTCTTCCACAATTGGACTTTGTATGAGCATTTTGTTTGTAGTGCTCGCTACAACATCTTGAAAACGAGAAGACGTAGAAAGTTCACGTTTGGTGAGAATGCATTTTAGGTTTTTTCCCAACGTTTTGATCAACAGTAAAACACTTGACTTCAATGCCCCATTAAACGAAAAAAAAGCTTTGCTATTTCTTGTGGAAACTGTAACCTAGTTTAATTTCCACAAGAGATTGTCAATTAGTATCGTTTTAAAAACTTTACGTTTGTTCACTTCCACTCAGTTTGAAAATCTGTATGCTAAGTTTCAAGTGAAAATTACACAAAAATAATACAATTTATGGAATTGTGTTTATTTTTATGTAATATCAACCAATTTTTCACCAAAATTGACTTTAGCAAAATAATTTATTGTAAACGTTGCTCAAAGGCAATGTAGAGCCACACAAAAACAAATACAGAAGCAAAATTTTCGGCTGTCATTAAAGAAAACAATTTTGTGTTTCCGATAGCCAAATGAAATACAAAAACAATTTTAAAAACTTGCTTGTCACGAGGCAATTAGTGAGGAAGAACTTCAAAAAAACGCTTTGAGGATGAGTCTGAGACTTGCTTATGCTAAAAGACTGAAAAATAAATACTGTGACGAATATGAAAAAAAAAAAAACAAATTTAGAAAAAGCAGCAGGAATGTTTTGCGAAATTGGACTGATTTACAAAAACCGAAGTCCATACAAAATCTCATTAATTAAAAGTGTGAGATTGCTAAATGCTGTTATTATTAAAAATCCAGCCAATTCTAATAAAATCCAAAGTGCTATTTGTAAGGTGTGTTGTCATACATTGCGACGAATTACCGCCAAAATCCTAACAGCAGATCTGATCCAAAAAGCAGCAAAGTTTAAGCAACCTTTTAAGTGTTGAGAAAAAAAGTTGATTCACTCCTGAACAGTCCTGCTGCCGCAAAAATACCTTTGGATGCGAAAAGCAAAAGCTAGCATCGATTTGAGACTGATAAAATATCAGCCATACAGCACATGAACAAATCTGTAGCTAATAAATAAAAACAAATCTCGGCAGATTTGAGTCAGTTTTGTGAAAATGTGATAGAAAAACCGCCATGTACTTTTACTATTGTAGGATTGAGGTCTTTGGCTCGTGAAGAAATCACTCCATATTCAGATTTTGAGCGATGATATAAACTATAAGTTGTCATACTTTTATGCGATGATATAAACTATAAATTGTCTTCTTTGGAGTATTTTCGTGGTAATCAGTCATTTTCCACGCTGTAATGTTAAATACGCAAAAAACGATAATTCCAAGTCTGAACATTAAAAGCTTGAATGATGCAAAATTTCCACTGGGTGACTGGTACTTTGATGCCTATACACCACGTAGTATTTCATTTGATGGGATGATGCCTCATGCATGTAAATTTCCTTTTAGAACAGAACCCACAAAACGCAAACCATGAACCGCGAAACCCATTAAACCAGTTGTGAAATGCTAAAATTTCTTGGTTGTAAAGCAGATTTAAAACATGGCTATCATTTAGCTGATATTCTCACAAAAAAGTGTTTTTTGTTTGGAAATGAAAACTTGTTCAAACAGTTTGTGGTTGGCACTGAAAATTACCAAAAAAAGACTGTGCAAACAAGAACCAGTTGAAGCAGTTAAAGAACAAGTCAAAGAGGTCAAGATTTCGTCTCGCTAATTTAAACTCTTAAGACAGAATCAACATTAAACAAATGGTTTACCAAAGTACAACAATATTCATTTCAGCATTGGCTTCGATGTACAACATATCTTCAAATTCATGTTTTGATGTTTTCAACAAAATGGCCAAAAACAATCAAATCACTCAAAACCAGGGTGTCGAACCGTTTCAAATAACGATTCGGGTTCAGGTTTAGCTCCTGCTCAAAATATTTTAGCGGTTCAGGTTTGGTTCGGGTTCACTTGAGCACCATTTTCGAGGTTCAGGTTTGGTTCAGGTTCACTCAAGTAAAATATTACTGGTTCAGGTTCGGTTCGGGTTCATTGACTTAAACTTTAACTGTCGTTACTGGTTTCGTCCAGAAAAAAATCAGTTCAGCAAGTTAAAATAAAACCAATATCCATAGGTGGGCACGTTAATGCAAAACGTTAGCTTCGTTAACCACTAGTACGTTAACAAACTTCACATCTCCGTTAACGTTAATCCGTTATTTTCAGCTTTAATAAACGGAACTTAATAAAGTCTGTTAAGTTGTGAACATTTTGCGTGTAATTTACATTTCGTTTTATTTACTCGTTTCTAGAACACGTATTGACGCTGTTGAGCAGATTGCAAGGAAACGTTTATTGCTATGGTGGTTTTTTTTGTATTTTGGAATTTATATTTTACAGTCTAATCTAATTTCAAAATAGAAATAAGTTCAAATGCTCTAACGAAGCTGCGATCGGAAAATCTTTGGAAATTGCGAACAACGATAATCAATAGACCTCTGAAGCTGCAGCTTATTATTTGTCACAAAAAAGAGCCCCTTTTTTCGCTTTCTTCTATAAAACTCGTGCTAATACGCAACAAGTGTTACCAGTGCAAACTGGTTTGTACCGGTGCGATGAATGAATGGTGCAAGATATTAACGATAAAAACCTTAACGGAAGTTAACAAAACTTAACGGAAGTTAATTTAGTCCGTTAACATGAAAAAACTTTTTAACGGATTAACGAGTTCAAGAAAAAGTTAGCTTCGTAATTAACGGATTAACGATTAGCGGACTTGTGCCCACCTATGCCAATATCCCATCTACCCAAACATTCACTCATAATACTACCTCATTTCGCAAATAAGTCTCGTACAGTATCACAATTGAAAAGTATTGTTGTCTTCTTAATCTACTCTTGGCCTTATCCTCCCAACGCAACTAAACAAACAAATCACTTGGAGAAACTTATTCAATACTTGTCGTCTTGTACTTTAAGCCACAAGCTTAACATTTTAGAAAGAAGAAATAAAAGTCAATCACTAAAAAGTAGCTGACACTTACACACCTATGCATCACAGCGCACTATCGACTGTAATCAGCTGAAAACAGCAAGTTTAAAAAATGACAAGGTAGTAGATGCTGAATTATCTTTTACTAAAAAAAGTGTAAAACTAATGCCAAACTAGAATGCAGCAGTAGGAAATAGGAATCTAAAATTGTCAAAAATTGTCATATCGTTACTTAACACAGAATTGAAAATCCCCTATAGTAATGACCTATCAATTTGGACGAATCATTGAACTTTTTTTAACTTCTTATCCTTTCAGAAGAAATGTTATCCTGGCAGCTGTGCCGGTCATTCTTCAATTGGACTACTAGACAAGTGCTGTGTTCAACCACGGTCAACATACTTCAACGTTACGGGTAGGCCGAAACCAGATGCTGTGCCAGTGCCAGAGAGAAGCCTAGGTAACTGGTAATCGGAGTCTCTTATTTTTTACTCCATTTGTGCTTTGAATCCAGAAAAAAAAGGAGATTTTGCTGATTCTGTTGATGATCACCACTGCTCTTTAATTGTGCGTGTACCAGCGCCAGCGGCATCCGGATATGGAAAAATATATTCTTACTTTTGTTAGGGGTTCAGGTTCGGTTTGGGTTCACTTGAGCACAATTTTGAGGGTTCAGGTTTTGTTCAGGTTCACTGAAGTAAAATTTTGCTGGTTCAGGTTCGGTTCGGGTTCACCAAAATGAAACGGTTCATTCGGCTTTACGGTTCGGGTTCAGGTTCGGTTCGACACCCTGCTCAAAACATGGCTCATTACTTGCCCTTTGCGATTGCGATTGCATGTAAAACGAGACTGCAAATTTATATGAAAGATAAATCTCAATGCGACATTGCATTGATTTGAAAAAAGATGGAATTGAGAAAATTTTGAACATTGTAGGTTTTCGATGTACCATCAGCTACTATCAAGTTGCGTACTGCTTGCAGTGTTTGGTACCAAAGCAGCTTCATTTTACAAAACTTCAACTTCATTCCGACCAACAACTTTTTAACATCACAATCGGTTTTCCGTTTAATATTGTCAGTGATAATCAGTTCTCTATATAACAAAAACGATGAACTGAAAACTGCCAGGAATTTAACAAAATTTGATTTTGATTCTTGCATTGAACAACTTCGTAACTCAAATTGAGCGGGTGGTATCAAAAGTTCAAAGGAAAGCACTAATTCAAATTGGATAAAATCTCTAGCTTAATATTTATTTGAGACATACGTGTATGATGAAGCTTTAGAATTCATTAGCCAGTTATTGGTTGGTGTCAAAGCAAATCAAATGATGAAAACAGAGATGCTAATACTGCTCGAACTTATTATTACATTAGTTTTTGTTGGTCAAGAATTTAGCACTACGATAAAGCTTTGTCTGCTGCTAAACAATCGCTGGAGATTTATCAAAACATATCACTCGATCAAGAACGAGATCGCGAAATCGCAGAAAGTTTTCGTATGGCAGTTTATTCCTCAGGTAAAATTACGACAATTTGATGATGAAATTATATATTTTAAACAATCTCTTGCAATTCGACAAAACATATCAAGTAACGTGAAAGAGGATCGTGGTTTTGCTTATGTACGTGATAACAATGGTATAATACGTTTAAGAAACCAAAAACAGTTTAACGATGCAGTAAAATTGCAATATCTTGACGTCCTTCATGGTCGACTCCTGGGAAACCATGTGTTTATTCCCTACTAAGCATCTGCCTCTGTGCAAGCCAATAAGGTTTGCCAGTTAGGCCAAGATGTTTGTTCAGCTGGGAATACCTTTGAAAAGATAGCTGAGGGCTGCCGAAGAGAGCTAAAAGCTCGAAAGAGCGCTGTCCAGCTCTGTGATGCAGTAAAATGTCACAAACAAGCATGGGAAATCGGTAAAACCATATCACTTAATCAATCAAAAGATTTCTGTAGAGCAAATGCACGGAACAATGTTGGTGTTTGTATGAAAGCTAAAAAACTATTTAAAGATGCTCTTTCGTAATAAAAGCAATTGCTTTCCATCGTGGAAAATACATCACGTGACGAACAAAAAGATGCAAACATTGTGTTGAGGCATTTAAAAACATAGGTAATTGCCTCAGAGAAATGGAACAATTTGACGATGCGCTGAGATACTTCAAACAATCACTTGATATCTATCGAAGTACAGCACTTGATGAACAGAAAGATTATGGCGTTGCTGAACTTCTGCGCCAAGTTAGATCATATTTGTCGAACATGCATCTCTACGTTGACGCATTAAAATATTTGCGAGAGTCGCATGGTGTTTACGAACAGCTGTCACCAAGTGATGTGATTGGTGACAAATTTTGGCGAATTCGTCGCAAAATTAAAAAATGCAACAAAAACGTGATTGTGATTAACTACATCGCATCTTTTGACTGCAGTTACTGAATCTGTTTGATAAGAAACAGCTTTTGACTATGATGGCTTATTTAACCCTATTCAGCGGGTCAGTGTGTCCATGCGACACAAGAAAATTTCAGAGGGAAATTTTTCGATAATATCCTTATCCAAAAATCTTGACATGTCAAGATTTTTCCTGAAATTTACTCAAGTACGTGATGGTGAAATTTTTGCTTTCAAAAAAATTATTGTTTTAATGCAGTTAATGATTTGTTGAACTCGACCTCGTGTTTTCAGGCAAATATCAGACATTCGGGCTGTCAAAATCTAATGCCCGGGCCCCGGCGAATTTTTTCATGCTGTCTGGTTTTGGTCGATTCTCAAGAAATTCCTCATTTACGTCGTTTTGCGGCAAAGACGTTGTGCTTAGTCATGAACGTACACAGTTGCGCATTTTGTAACGAAACTTACGACCCACCGCAACTGTTTGTTTAGGAGGTTTAGAACTTTGTTGAGAAGGTGATCAAGTCTAATATCAATGATTCATAGAAAACGATAACGCTTTTGCTTCGTTTCATAGGAATCACAGCATAAGGCATTTTGTATTGTAACTAATCTAACACACAACGCCCGCATTGGATTTGAAGCGAAAAAATCATTGTTTTAGCAGTAGGTGATTAGCTGTTACTCTGCTACTGTATGACATTGACAAATAATCTGTAGCTTTCTCATGAACATTTTCATGGTTCAAAGTAAACTTTTGCTCTTTCGTGTTCGATTATTTCCAATAATTTTGAGAATTTCAACTACCATACTACTAACTAACGTTTTTGCTCAGTGAAAAAACAGTTTAATCACCAGAGGTGGGCACTTGGTACTTTAAAAGTACCGACGGTACTTTTGCCGCTCCTTTGTTAAAAAAGTACCGATGGTACTTTATTCGTTACATTTTTGAAAAAGTACCGACGGTACCGGAACTCTTCAAAAGAAAAAATTTGCTCATTTTGGAAACAATATTTTTGATGATTTTATGCGTTAAACAATGATTGAGTCTCTTACTTGCCTATTGGTGACTGGTATAACATGCTCAGTGAATGAATCTACGAAAACAATTACTTAAAAAAAAAAATTCAAATCATTATACTCACTGTATTACGCCTAAACCTGTAACGAGTTTGCTTGGTCCGTCGCCGCGACAATGCCCTTGGGCAACACCGCTCCTTTTAAAGAAAAGCCACTACTGTGGCGAGTCGTTGGCAAATCTGTGTTCGATTTGAACCCATAACCTTAGGCACCAGAGCCGAGCATGTTACCACATAGGCTGTTTCGCCGGTGGAAGAATTGCATCAGATATTATTAGGAGCTCTCCATTAAAGACGTACTCCAAAGTCAGGAGGGTTGTTCAGTGCGGATATTTTGCGGGCAAGAAGAGAGAGGGCTTCCTGCATTGTGGACATCCGTAATCCTGAATTACAAAGCATGACAATTCAGTCGCCTTCATTGCTCGAAAATTTCGATTCCGTTGTTTTTCAACACATTTTTAATGTCCCTTACGCTTGGTTTATGAGCTATGATACCTAAACGTACTGAAAACGTGTGTCTAGTGCGTTTCAATACTGAATAAAGCGTAGTTTTTGTTTATATTCTCGTAACCTGGACTCAGTAGCTTAACCAGTTGCGTCGCCAATACAAATGAATGTTAGAAGGATCTCAAACCTAGTCTTAGCCAGGATTTTTTAATGGGGAGAGGGGCAAACCACAAAATGCATGCATAACGTCATCAAAGTTTTTCGAAAGAGGAACTTTTTGTAGGACAAAGATATCGTAGAATGGAAGATCAGAAGCCGTGGCCAGTGTCTGGCAATTAAACAGGATTTTGCGAAAGGGAGAGGGCTTGAACCAAAAGTTAAAAAGTGAAAATGTCTGAGTTGGTAGACGAGTTGAGTAAACTAGTGTAACTCAAACGTATCACAGACGGGGGTCTGGGGGCGAATCCCCCAGCCGGAGATCATTAGACGCTGGACGATTTTTTGCAATTTTTTGAAAAAGCTATTTTAATGCCTTTGCATCTCAATTCGCCCCTGTTCAAAGCCATTTGAAAGAACTAGATTTTTAACATTTGAAAACCAACTGAAAAAATCGATATGTTAAATCATCCTTTTATTTGCAATTTAAGTCCAAAACACGTTTAACATCTTGCATTTTGGGGCCAAATTTTGAAAGTGATTTGGCCCAGATAGGGGCAGTAAGATACATTAACTATTGCAATATTATAGCAGTAAATAATAACTCAGTTGATAATTTTTCTCACAGATACCTATTTTGTCATGAAAATAACCAGTGATAGAAGTATATGTACGGCCAGGGGGCCAGGCCCCTTCCATTTAAAATCAATGATTAGTTCAATGAGCATTTCTCCTAGCTAATTTATTTTTCAAAGTTATTTTGTCGCGTAAAAACTAGGGAGGTGGAGGTAGGTTGTTATTGAAAAATGGTACAATAGATGGTTACGCCTTGTAACCATGCTATTGCCCGGGCTGGATTTACATTGTGCGGGGATCCTAGCACTTTGAAAATTTTCGCAACATCTTCCTGCCAAAAATAGGTGAAGATCAAAAAAGTCTTACCATCATTCTAAACACGAGGCCCCTGGCTCTGCGCCATTTGGTAAATCCACCCTAGTAATTACATTACGTTCATAAAAAGGGTCTATGGTAGCAACTTTTAGAACAAAAACCTTTAATTTCATCCGGATTATACAATTAAATTGGTTAGCAAAATTGAATTCAGCGGGCCCCTTCTTCGTCAATATTATTGTTAAGTTCTGTTGTAAGCAAAAAATGCTGAAAGAAACTAAAAGTAAAGAAACAAAAGGCTTTTTGTCACATTTTTATCATTGGAGGCATTTCCTTGTCTTAAAATCCCATGGTTTCAAAACAGGTTTTTGGTGAAGTGATAATCCAGCAATAAAATTGCCTTGGTCGTTTCCATACCTGTCATAAGTTCTCTCTGTTGTGTCCGCGAGAACAAGCTCAGATGCAGACCAAAGTCAATTTTTGGGGGGGATGTAGATGTAGACCATAGTCAAATTATTGGGGGGATGCAGTCAAATTATTGGAGGGATATATCCTCCCATCCCCCCGGATTTCGGCACCCCTGAATGAGAACAATTTACGGACATGAAGGAGGGGGTCAACCAGTAGCGTAGCCAGGGGGGGGGCGGGGGGGGCCCGAGCCCCCCCCATTGGCTTGTGAAGTATGTAAAAACGCATGTATTTTGTGCTTTTGAGGCCGATTTTCTGTGAAAAATGGAAAATAGCCCCCCCCATACGAAAAGAGCCCCCCCTCAGACGTTTGAACTTGCGAAACTTGGGAGAAAAATCACTCTGAATTTTGGCGAAGACCTTTTTTTTTTTTTTTTTTGGAGATCACCTAATTTTGGGCGGAAAAAACGTTTGAATTTCGGATTTCGGCCGAAAAATCACTCTGAATTTTGGCGAAGACATTTTTTTTTTTTTTTTTTTTTTTTGGAGATCACCTAATTTTGGGCGGAAAAAACGTTTGAATTTCGGAATTCGGCCGAAAAATCACTCTGAATTTTGGCGAAGACCTTTTTTTTTTTTTTTTTTTGGAGATCACCTAATTTTGGGCGGAAAAAACCTTTGAATTTCCGATGTTTCCGAGACATTTCGTCTCAAATTTCGGACAAACCGTCTGAAACTGATTCAAGGTCAATGAAAATTCGAGTCAACGTCGTATGCACACTTCTCACTCTTTCAAAATAGCCCCCCCCTTTTTCAAATCCTGGCTACGCGCCTGGGGTCAACTGGTTGCCAACGTCTTTTGTGGACAGCCCCTTATGAAATTATGTACTGCTACAAATTTTCTTTCGAAAAGAATATCACTTCAAAATGAGTTTATGCAGAGGACAGGCTGGTCTTCAGTCTTCACTTTTCAGGAAAGACAAAAGAGCAAAGAACATAACGCAGTACAACTAACTTTTATGATTTGCTCTGTAAAGCAACTTAGTGCAGAGTCGGTGAACTGTCAGTCATCCGCAATCATGCAGTAAACAACTCCTTATTACGTGGGCAAAATTTGAAAGTGCTTCTCCGTAGTTTCAACTCCTTTCGAATGGCTTTAATTCCATTCCACACAAAAGTACCGAGTACCGCGGTAAACGTGCTAAAAAAGTAATGACGGTACCAAAAACCGTACTTTTTTGAAAAAGTACTGACGTTACCGACAACGGTACTAAAAAAGTACCGCGGTACTGCCCACCTCTGTCAATCACTTTTACTTTAAACTGCAGTTTGTGCCAATAAAAGAACATTTAAAAAACTCAATTAAATAATGAATAAAATTCCCCTGAATTGGTGAAATTTTACCCCCAAATTCAGGTAAAGACCAAAAACATAGGTTGTCGCGATCGTTGATACTTGGCTCGAGTACAACCTTTAATCTCAAGAATTGTCCACATTGACTAAAACTAGAGAACGACTAAGATGTTAATTGACGAATCGAAAATGGCAGTTGATTGTTCCTTTAGCTTCTTGAATCTCAGAAAGCAACACACCAATCTTACATTAAAACTTCTATCTAAGAAACACAAAACCACTCTCACTGAGCAAAATCGCTTCACTAACACTTCTCACTAAACAGCTATACAAGCCAACCACAGATGCATCAACTCGGCTTAACTGCCTACAAAACTAATACCTAAAATCACCCACTCTTAGAATAATAGAATATAATATGACCCGCCTATTTATACCACAAAAGCTATCCCAGAACAATCCCTGATGCGTCACAATAGAAAAAGTATAGAAGCTTACCATAACAAATTTCACATAATTATGATGTCACAAACTTCAAGTCTAAATATAGCAATTAAGAATGGTAAACAACTAATTATTGCAGTGACCAATAGAAGACGATAGAATATACTAGGAAGGAATCATCTCGAAAATTCCAAATCAAGAAGGCCGAAAAACAAACAAAATAGTCACACACACGTTAAAACACAGCAAATAATTATATCAAATAGTCGCAATATAAAGCAACCACAAAATTTGGTGCATTTTAGGCTTAGGCCTATCACTTTTATTTATTTACATTATTTACAATTTCTCTAAACGAACGTTTTCGGCACTACCACTGGCCCTCTTCAGGAATATCTAAATAGCAATAATAACTTTAAGAATCCGAATCAAATAATAAACTAATCTTCAAAAGGTTAAAACATTGCTGTACTTTTTTAGTGTCTACTAGCCTACGTTAAACTCAGCAAGAACGATTCAAATTTACAATTGAAATGACAAGAGTTAGCAATTATGACGAAACAAGCATTATGATTTCAGAAATATAGCAAACACTAAGTATGTCCAACAACTGTCATTGAATTTTATGGTTAAAAAACTTGCAGCAGAAATGATGATCCGTTAGCGTAAAGTTGACGATTGAGAGCAGGAGAGTGTTTCTTGATCGGGAGGGCTTCGTGAATTTTGGTGTCAAACTCAGAACGGCATTTTCGAATTATTTTGAATGAATCCAAGCCAGTTTTTTTATTAGAGCAAATGTTGCAGGACATTATGTGGTCTTTAATTGAACTTTTCTGGTTACTATTGAAATTTAGATGTTCTTGGACTCTAGTGCTCAGATGTCTGGAGGACATACCAATGTATGTCTTGTTCGTGTCACACGAACATGTAAAATGATAAACAACATTTGAACACAGAGCCACAGGTGTTTTGGATTTTAGTTGAAAATAAGATTTGACCTTAAATGATTTGTAGATCGGGATAATTTTAACATTCAGTTGATTTCTGATTATTTTTGAAAATTTGTTAACAAATCGTCGTGAATCTTTACCAAAATACGGAATAACAATTGGATATTCATGGGTAGAACTGCTAGAAGTTTGATCGGTATCAACGGAAGACTGATTACTGTTGTTTTGGCTTTGAAATTGTTGCAATAATTTGTCAAAAAACTTGCTGGGATAACCATTGGCCTTAAACATAGCTTTCATATTTTCTGCTTCTTTCTGGAATAATGTGTTGTTGGAGCATATTCGTTTAGCACGATTTAAAAGGCATAGAATCAAACCAGATTTCCACTTGAGTGGGCAAAATGCATTAAAATTTAGTAATAAATTTGTATGAGTTGGTTTCTTCCAAATCCATGTGTCTATGCCAGAGTGATTTAGTTTAATTTCAACGTCCAAAAAAGGGATGGTTTCAGAAGCATGCTCTACTCTAAATTTGATACTTTTATGTTGAGAATTTAGAAGGTCCAAAAATTTTGAGCAAGACGTATCATTATTAAAAACAGCAAAAATGTCATCGACGTAGCGAAGGTATAGTTTTGGCTGAAAGTTTAAGTTTGAATTAAGCAATTTATTCTCCATGTGTGCAAGGAAAAAATTGGCAATGGTTGGACCTAAAGGGGAGCCCATACTAACACCGTCATGCTGTTCATAGAATTTGTTCCTGTGCATAAATATTCCTTTGGTTGCTAGCCTTAAGAGTTTTGCAAATATCTCTTTGTTTACAATTGGCTGATTCTGGCTCGATTGGTCGGAGTATATTGTATCAGTTATAATTTGGATCGTTTCTTCTAATGGGATGTTCGTAAATAAGGATGAGACGTCAAAACTTACTAATTTATGAGCAGGATGAAATTGAAAATTGGCTAGATGATCAAGAAATTGATTGGTCGACTGTAACATGTATGTTTGCGGAATGTACGGTTTAATCAACGAATCAAGAAATTTAGCTAATTGATATTCTGGTGTGCCAATCATCGATACAACAGGTCTTAAAGGATTGTCACGCTTGTGTATTTTCACTAATCCGTATATTTTTCCGGGGTTGCTGCCACTCGGAATTAGTCTTCGCATAGTTTCTGGACCAAAATCTTTAAGATATTTGCGCACATAATAACTAATCGATTTTTCTTTTGCAATTACCGGGTGAATTTTGGAATTCACTTTAAGTTCATGGAATTTGGATTGGTCGTTAACGATATCATCTAATTTTGAGTAATAATCATTAGAGTCCATAATTACTACACCTCTTCCCTTGTCGAAATTACACACTTTAATGTCCGGTTCTTGACTTAGGTTATATAGAATCCGGTGTAGTGCTGTGTTTTTTCGATCCGAACATAATATTTTGGCATTATTGGTAAAATTCTTAGTGGCAAATTTTATTTCATCTCGGATTTCGTCATCAACTGCCAGTCCTTCAATCGTTTTCAGTGAGTGCAAGGTTCTTTCTATACTACACTTAATATCATCAACCTTTGGTTTATTTGGTAAAATATGATTATCGAGACCAAATCTTAGGGTTTCTTTTTCTAGTATTGTTAATTCTCTTTTACTTACATTGATTATGCATTCTGGGCTACATCTCCGTTGCTTCAACCAAAGTTGTGTAAGCTTCTTTTTATGAGTCACAATGGTATTATTTGCTGCTTTTTGAAACTTATCTTGTAATAGAGAAGAAAGACATCCTTTTTCTACTATTCCTAGATGCTGTAAGACACTTTTCTTTCTTACATATTCTAATTCTGTTCTTGCCAAATCTTTTCTCACTTCTTTCAGTTTTTTGCTAACAACAATTTGATACAGTTCTGACGAGTTTTTGTAAACTTTTAATTTTGGAGCTTTGAACTTGAGGAATTGTGGACACAGGCCTAAATCAGTACACGTTTCAAAATATTTGACATCCAATCTTAGTTTCAAAACTTTGTAGCCAAACTTTTCAACCTGCCTCAGGTCTCGAACTGTTACACCTCTTCTGTTGCTAATGGCAAAATATAGTTTCGGTAAAGAGGTCGACTTTTTATACCAAATAGTCGCAATATAAAGCAACCACAAAATTTGGTGCATTTTAGGCTTAGGCCTATCACTTTTATTTATTTACATTATTTACAATTTCTCTAAACGAACGTTTTCGGCACTACCACTGGCCCTCTTCAGGAATATCTAAATAGCAATAATAACTTTAAGAATCCGAATCAAATAATAAACTAATCTTCAAAAGGTTAAAACATTGCTGTACTTTTTTAGTGTCTACTAGCCTACGTTAAACTCAGCAAGAACGATTCAAATTTACAATTGAAATGACAAGAGTTAGCAATTATGACGAAACAAGCATTATGATTTCAGAAATATAGCAAACACTAAGTATGTCCAACAACTGTCATTGAATTTTATGGTTAAAAAACTTGCAGCAGAAATGATGATCCGTTAGCGTAAAGTTGACGATTGAGAGCAGGAGAGTGTTTCTTGATCGGGAGGGCTTCGTGAATTTTGGTGTCAAACTCAGAACGGCATTTTCGAATTATTTTGAATGAATCCAAGCCAGTTTTTTTATTAGAGCAAATGTTGCAGGACATTATGTGGTCTTTAATTGAACTTTTCTGGTTACTATTGAAATTTAGATGTTCTTGGACTCTAGTGCTCAGATGTCTGGAGGACATACCAATGTATGTCTTGTTCGTGTCACACGAACATGTAAAATGATAAACAACATTTGAACACAGAGCCACAGGTGTTTTGGATTTTAGTTGAAAATAAGATTTGACCTTAAATGATTTGTAGATCGGGATAATTTTAACATTCAGTTGATTTCTGATTATTTTTGAAAATTTGTTAACAAATCGTCGTGAATCTTTACCAAAATACGGAATAACAATTGGATATTCATGGGTAGAACTGCTAGAAGTTTGATCGGTATCAACGGAAGACTGATTACTGTTGTTTTGGCTTTGAAATTGTTGCAATAATTTGTCAAAAAACTTGCTGGGATAACCATTGGCCTTAAACATAGCTTTCATATTTTCTGCTTCTTTCTGGAATAATGTGTTGTTGGAGCATATTCGTTTAGCACGATTTAAAAGGCATAGAATCAAACCAGATTTCCACTTGAGTGGGCAAAATGCATTAAAATTTAGTAATAAATTTGTATGAGTTGGTTTCTTCCAAATCCATGTGTCTATGCCAGAGTGATTTAGTTTAATTTCAACGTCCAAAAAAGGGATGGTTTCAGAAGCATGCTCTACTCTAAATTTGATACTTTTATGTTGAGAATTTAGAAGGTCCAAAAATTTTGAGCAAGACGTATCATTATTAAAAACAGCAAAAATGTCATCGACGTAGCGAAGGTATAGTTTTGGCTGAAAGTTTAAGTTTGAATTAAGCAATTTATTCTCCATGTGTGCAAGGAAAAAATTGGCAATGGTTGGACCTAAAGGGGAGCCCATACTAACACCGTCATGCTGTTCATAGAATTTGTTCCTGTGCATAAATATTCCTTTGGTTGCTAGCCTTAAGAGTTTTGCAAATATCTCTTTGTTTACAATTGGCTGATTCTGGCTCGATTGGTCGGAGTATATTGTATCAGTTATAATTTGGATCGTTTCTTCTAATGGGATGTTCGTAAATAAGGATGAGACGTCAAAACTTACTAATTTATGAGCAGGATGAAATTGAAAATTGGCTAGATGATCAAGAAATTGATTGGTCGACTGTAACATGTATGTTTGCGGAATGTACGGTTTAATCAACGAATCAAGAAATTTAGCTAATTGATATTCTGGTGTGCCAATCATCGATACAACAGGTCTTAAAGGATTGTCACGCTTGTGTATTTTCACTAATCCGTATATTTTTCCGGGGTTGCTGCCACTCGGAATTAGTCTTCGCATAGTTTCTGGACCAAAATCTTTAAGATATTTGCGCACATAATAACTAATCGATTTTTCTTTTGCAATTACCGGGTGAATTTTGGAATTCACTTTAAGTTCATGGAATTTGGATTGGTCGTTAACGATATCATCTAATTTTGAGTAATAATCATTAGAGTCCATAATTACTACACCTCTTCCCTTGTCGAAATTACACACTTTAATGTCCGGTTCTTGACTTAGGTTATATAGAATCCGGTGTAGTGCTGTGTTTTTTCGATCCGAACATAATATTTTGGCATTATTGGTAAAATTCTTAGTGGCAAATTTTATTTCATCTCGGATTTCGTCATCAACTGCCAGTCCTTCAATCGTTTTCAGTGAGTGCAAGGTTCTTTCTATACTACACTTAATATCATCAACCTTTGGTTTATTTGGTAAAATATGATTATCGAGACCAAATCTTAGGGTTTCTTTTTCTAGTATTGTTAATTCTCTTTTACTTACATTGATTATGCATTCTGGGCTACATCTCCGTTGCTTCAACCAAAGTTGTGTAAGCTTCTTTTTATGAGTCACAATGGTATTATTTGCTGCTTTTTGAAACTTATCTTGTAATAGAGAAGAAAGACATCCTTTTTCTACTATTCCTAGATGCTGTAAGACACTTTTCTTTCTTACATATTCTAATTCTGTTCTTGCCAAATCTTTTCTCACTTCTTTCAGTTTTTTGCTAACAACAATTTGATACAGTTCTGACGAGTTTTTGTAAACTTTTAATTTTGGAGCTTTGAACTTGAGGAATTGTGGACACAGGCCTAAATCAGTACACGTTTCAAAATATTTGACATCCAATCTTAGTTTCAAAACTTTGTAGCCAAACTTTTCAACCTGCCTCAGGTCTCGAACTGTTACACCTCTTCTGTTGCTAATGGCAAAATATAGTTTCGGTAAAGAGGTCGACTTTTTATACCAAATAGTCGCAATATAAAGCAACCACAAAATTTGGTGCATTTTAGGCTTAGGCCTATCACTTTTATTTATTTACATTATTTACAATTTCTCTAAACGAACGTTTTCGGCACTACCACTGGCCCTCTTCAGGAATATCTAAATAGCAATAATAACTTTAAGAATCCGAATCAAATAATAAACTAATCTTCAAAAGGTTAAAACATTGCTGTACTTTTTTAGTGTCTACTAGCCTACGTTAAACTCAGCAAGAACGATTCAAATTTACAATTGAAATGACAAGAGTTAGCAATTATGACGAAACAAGCATTATGATTTCAGAAATATAGCAAACACTAAGTATGTCCAACAACTGTCATTGAATTTTATGGTTAAAAAACTTGCAGCAGAAATGATGATCCGTTAGCGTAAAGTTGACGATTGAGAGCAGGAGAGTGTTTCTTGATCGGGAGGGCTTCGTGAATTTTGGTGTCAAACTCAGAACGGCATTTTCGAATTATTTTGAATGAATCCAAGCCAGTTTTTTTATTAGAGCAAATGTTGCAGGACATTATGTGGTCTTTAATTGAACTTTTCTGGTTACTATTGAAATTTAGATGTTCTTGGACTCTAGTGCTCAGATGTCTGGAGGACATACCAATGTATGTCTTGTTCGTGTCACACGAACATGTAAAATGATAAACAACATTTGAACACAGAGCCACAGGTGTTTTGGATTTTAGTTGAAAATAAGATTTGACCTTAAATGATTTGTAGATCGGGATAATTTTAACATTCAGTTGATTTCTGATTATTTTTGAAAATTTGTTAACAAATCGTCGTGAATCTTTACCAAAATACGGAATAACAATTGGATATTCATGGGTAGAACTGCTAGAAGTTTGATCGGTATCAACGGAAGACTGATTACTGTTGTTTTGGCTTTGAAATTGTTGCAATAATTTGTCAAAAAACTTGCTGGGATAACCATTGGCCTTAAACATAGCTTTCATATTTTCTGCTTCTTTCTGGAATAATGTGTTGTTGGAGCATATTCGTTTAGCACGATTTAAAAGGCATAGAATCAAACCAGATTTCCACTTGAGTGGGCAAAATGCATTAAAATTTAGTAATAAATTTGTATGAGTTGGTTTCTTCCAAATCCATGTGTCTATGCCAGAGTGATTTAGTTTAATTTCAACGTCCAAAAAAGGGATGGTTTCAGAAGCATGCTCTACTCTAAATTTGATACTTTTATGTTGAGAATTTAGAAGGTCCAAAAATTTTGAAGATTAGTTTATTATTTGATTCGGATTCTTAAAGTTATTATTGCTATTTAGATATTCCTGAAGAGGGCCAGTGGTAGTGCCGAAAACGTTCGTTTAGAGAAATTGTAAATAATGTAAATAAATAAAAGTGATAGGCCTAAGCCTAAAATGCACCAAATTTTGTGGTTGCTTTATATTGCGACTATTTGGTATAAAAAGTCGACCTCTTTACCGAAACTAAATAATTATATCTCAGGCATTAAAAATTATTACGTGACATAGGTCTTCGCCTTCTGGTGCGATTTTTGCCGACAAATTAGAGTGAAAACAGAAAAAACATTAAAATTTTACCGCAGTTTGGTGGAATATTCGGCCGAAAATCGGCAAATTATCAGCCAAACTTTTTCGTTCAAACGTCCAAAATGCTTACTTTTAGTGGGGAGCACTGAACTTTCATCAGGGGGACCCGTCCCTCCTACTATTTAAGTTCTGGTTGTACGAATATTGTCTTATTTTTAAGCTCTTACAATTGCCAAAAATGAAATCTTACTGCGGTACTATTAGTACGAACTCGGAAATTGTCAGAAATCAAAAAATAAGATTCAATTTCCTATGGATGTGATTATACATTGTACGTGCATTTAGTTTGTCGGTGCGCGTTGTAAAAAATGTGGATGTACTTTTTGTTGATATTGCTGATAAGCCGTTGCAGCTCTAATAGCAACAAAACATTCGGATTCGCTTTGGAATCAAAAGATATAGATGGGCAGAATACAGAGGATAAAGTTGTCCGCAATTCTTGCAATTCCAATTTATTTCTGGTTCTGGCTATAGTACGCATTTGGGTTGCTCGAGATTTGGCCAGTAGGAAAGGTAAAATCTCGCGTAAAGTGAATCGATGAAAGATCCTATACGTGGAAACCAAATTGTATTAGTATAAAACTAACTTACTTGTCTTCCGAACAATGGCTTGGTGCTGCCTTTTTTTTTTATAAGAACTATTAAATTTTTGGTTGAGACTGGCTGTCTTTAAATTTTCACGAATTTTCCGTCACATTTATTTGCTAAAAATATAAGTAGATAAATGACACAAATTTATTTTTGCTTGCTTAAAAGCTGTGTTTTGGTATAAGATCAAGATTACCGTTAGCCAAGTAACCATGAGTACAGTAGAGCAGAAGTGTAGCCAGGATTTTTGGTTGGGGGGGGGGCAAACAACAAATCACATGCAATGACGTTATCAGACATTTTTAAAGAGGAACTTTTTGTGGGACTAAGATATCGTAAAGTGGAAGGTCAGAAGCCGAGGTCTGGTTTTGGCATTTAACCAGGATTTTGTTAAAAGGGAAGGGTTTGAACCCAAAGTTAAATAGCAAAAATGTCTAAAGCGGGAGACGCGTCGAGTAAACTTGTGTAACACAAATGTATCCCCAGCCGCTGGACGATTTTTTGAAAAAAAAAGCTTTTTTAATGCCATTGGATACATTTCGCACGCGTTCAGAGCCCCTTGAAAGAACTAGATTTTTAACATATGAAAGTCAATTAGAAAATTAAACTGTTCAATCTTCCTTTTATGTGCAATTTAAATCCAACACACGTTTAAAGTCTTGCCTTTTGGTGTTAAATTTTGAAAATAATTTGGACCAAATAGGGGGAAGTAAGGCACATTGCTTCCTGCAATATTTTAGCGGTAAGTAATAATCCACTCAAAGATTGTTCTTCGAGAGTTTCGTTTTGTCATGAAAATAAGCAGTAATAGGAGTACATGTACGGCCAGGCGGCCAGGCCTTTTCCATTCAAACTCAATAATTTGTTCAATGAGCATTTCCCCAGTTATTTTTTTGAAAGTGTTTTTTTGCGTAAAAACTAGCGAAGTGGAAGAAATAATGTCATTGAAAAATGGTATAATAGATGGTTAGACCTACTTGCCAGCATGTTATTGCCCGGGCCGGATTTACATTGCGTGGAGCCTTTGGTACCTTGAGGACTTTTGCAACATCTTTCTGCCAAATATTGATGAAGGTCAAATAAATGTCTTACCATTTGAGCTTAGGGCACCTGGCACTGTGCTATATGTTAAATCTGGCACTGGTTAATGCATTATGTTCATGAAAAAAATTACATGAGGGCCTGACGTTGCAACTTTTAGGACAAAAATCTTTAATTTCACCCAGGTTATACATGTACATTGTTTGCCAAAATTGAATTGAAGGGTCCGGCCCCCTGGTCGTCAATTTATTATTAAATACTGTTGTATTCGTGTTCTGTTGTACACGTGTACTGTTGTACGCAAAAATGCTAAAAGAAACTAAAATTGAAAAACATAAGGCCTTTTGTCACATTTTTATAATTGGTGTCATTTAAATCGGGGGATGTCTGAGCGCTGGGCCCTGGCACTGTGCCATACAGCAAAATCCGGCCCTGGTTGTTGCTTTACGTTCATAAAAAGGTGAGATGAGACCTGAGGTATCAACTTTTAGAACAAAAACCCTTAATTTCACCCGGGTTATACATTTAAATTGATTGGAAAAATTGAATTGAGGGGCCCGGGCCCCTTGATCATCAATATTACTGTTGTACGCGTGCACTGTTGCACGCGAAAATGCTAAAAGAAACTGAAACTGAAGAAACAATAGATTTTTTGTCATTGGTGGCAATTTAATGGGGGTTCGGGCCTCCTGCCACTTCCCCCCCTGGCTTCGCCTATGCAGTGGTGTAAAGTTTATGTTTGACCAGAGTACAAAATCCCGACATTAGGCAGGAAATCACAATAACAATACAATGAAAGCCATGAAAGCTTTGCTGATTGCGTAACAATAAGTTGCTCTACGGCTTTGTTCTGAATTGTATTTTTCATGCTGAAGTTAGCATTGCTCATACACCATTTTAATTTTTTTGAGATTATGCGCAAAAACGAGCCTTGAGTTTTTATAAAACTGTTCCTATGAAAAAAGGTTGTCTTGGAAACGCTGCACCACGATTACTCTAAAATTTGAAATGTGCCCCATTTAGGCCGAGGCCTATCTCACAGCGAAAGTATTTTCTAAATTGAACAAATAAAAAACATTCCAAATGGAAGAAAGGAAGCAATGTTATCAACTTTTAAAAGCATAAAAAAAAGTTAATTGTTTTCTCTTTTCGTGATTGTTGATGGAGAGATACAGATCTAGAATCAAACCTAGACCAAAGAAATACAAAATGACGATTTAATAGAAAAAAACAGTGATGTTTTAATGCTTTTAAAGAATTATTGATTAATTTTGGAAATGCATTCCATGTTTCATAACTGTTTTTACTTTTATCGTTCACCTTATCCTTTTTTCAATTTATCAGATGTTCTGTTGCTGCATAACAAGTCACCACATATGAAGTGATGTCGGTTAGATTAGTTGATAAAAAAAAGAATCTTCATTTCTTTCTCTTCGCATGTACATGTACTACAATAATATTGTTTTGATGTTGACTCAACGCTGCAACATTAGTTATATCTCTGACACAAAACAGCCAGGTTTGGTACCAATTCTAGAACAACATTTGAGATGCAGGGTTTCCAATAATTAATGAAAAAAATGTCGAAAAATTAATGCAATAAACAAAAAGACAAGGGGGTGCAGCGTTCCACGGCAATAAAGAGTCCGCCGTTAATGTAGATAAATTGATCTTGAAAATAAAATTGATTTTTTGTGTTTGAGATTTTTTTCAGTTCTGAAATTGTAAAAGTTTTCATTTAACAGCCAGGGGTCGGCAATCTTTTTTTAATACTGCGGCGGACCGGTTAAAAACGAAAAATTTTTCCCGGACCGGCTATCAAAAACAAAAATGTTTGGCAGTGAAAATTTAAGCAGTAGCATAGTCGGGGGGCTGTAGTCCCCCCAATTGGGCTGCTAACCAAAATGCTGAATAAGGAAAATACCACGTTTTTTAGCGCTTCTGAGATTGATTTTCGCACTAGAATAAACTCAAAAATGATTTAAAACATATTTTGAAACGTTTATATTGGGGGTTGGGCTAATTAGTCAAAAATAAAACTCATAAATCAAAAAAAAATTGAAAAATGGCTACAAATTGATATTTAACTTTAATCGCTCATTGAAAAATGCTTAACATAGGTTTCATCAAAACAATGTATCAGCTCAGAAATAGGGGGGAAAGGGCTACTTGCTATTAGATAATTACCAATCACTTCTCTCAAATTTCCTTCCCTTAATCCCCTTAATTATATTTTTTTCTATAAAATATAGATGAAATAGGTTATTCCTTGCGAGTTTTGTTGAACTACCGGAATAGGATTTTATGATTTCACAGCTTATGAATAACAGAACTGACATTCTAGCAATAGCTACCTCACACATAGCCCATTTATGCAACTGGTATGATCATGTTTTTTCACTGCTAGTTTCTATGCCACGTTTTAATAGCATTAATTTTTAACAAAATAATCCTAAAATTACGTTATTTTTGCCCCCTAAATAACAAAGTTTTCGAGCACTGGGGCCTCCGTCCACCCTCATGCCTCCGGTGATTCCCCCCAGACCCCCGTAACCCCCCCCCCCCATTTCCGTTTTTGGCTACGCGCTTAAATGTAAGTTTGCTGCAATGCTGGGGGAACTGCAGCAAATTTAAATAATGTTCGATGTAAATTGATGAATGATAATTACATTGTTACGGTAACAAAGCTGAGTTATTGTAATACTTCCTGTAAACTGGAATTATTTCATCACAAAATGTTACCAATATATTCTGAAGTATTTAAGCTGGAAAACATACAGACCGGTAACGAACTCTCCACGGACCGGCACCGGTCCGTGGACCGGTAGTTGCCGACCACTGATTCATCGCATTTACTCTAGCGTCATTATATTTTAGCACGCGCATTATAACGATAATGAATCGTACCGTCAAAATGACGAACCTATAAAATAACAACAAGTTTTTAAAATGAGCTGAAACGTTTGACTGGATTTCGTCTTACAAAATTAATTTTAGACATATCGTAATAATGATGAAAATATTATAGTAATTATACACACTCTTTGTAACTTGCTGTGGCTTGTATTTTGTTGCGCTTTTTCGTAACATGGTTTGCGTTTCTTTTCATATCCGAATCAGAGTTATTGTTAGAACTCAATTGACTTCAGCTTATTAGTTTGAAACAATGCGGTATGCGGTAATTTAAACGATTTTTAAAATTTTTTGAGAGAAAAACTTGAAAACAAACATTTCTAGATATCGTAGATCATAACAAACTTTAATGCAAATGAAATAGTAGTGCCTCCATCAGATAATCATTTCCCATAAAACAATGATATAATGCAAATTAAAAAAAGAAAAGAAACGAACAGAAACCGGAAAAATAAGGCATAATTAATTTGTGTTCCAATATTGTTTATTCGTAATAGTCGACTTATGGTGCTTGTTTTACGTTGCGATAACTAAAGTTACCTATAAGAGTTGGAAGCGTTTGTAAATCTATATTGTGAAATAAATTGACTTATTTTGCATGCACGCAGGAAGACTGATGAAACTACGGATCACATTTCACAGTATATGTCTTTTCGCAAAGACAAATTATGCCACAGTATAATACAGTATTGGGGACACAAACAATGCTTTTCAAAAAAATTAACATTGGTATTTCTTAATTCAGTGGTAGTGAATGGAAAGTTCGAAATAATGAATCAAACGCCTCTAAATTTACACCAAAAAAAGTGATAGCAGTAATACCACTTCCTCACACTATTGATTGAAACAGCATAGTATACTATCATACTGGTACGGAGTACGGACCACCGAAACCTGTTTCATTACATACGTTCACAGTTTTATTGTACGCAACTTCTGTAATGCTATAATAACCCGACAGTACGCGAACTTTTATTTGGAAAAAAATTAGAACAATGCCTGACTGAGCTTAAAAAAACTAACAAAAGATTTGCTCAACGAGTTTGTAAATAATCAGCAAAAGTTTTCAGGGTTTTTCTTCATTACCATGGTTGATTTGTTTGTCTAGCTAACAGTATAGTCATAATCTGCCGTGCTGCATACAAAAAAAAATCAACTTCAATCAAGTAATAATCAATTTATGTCATTTTTATTCCGCAATAAAATTTAGAACAAATTAAGAATTAAATGAGATTGAAAATTTGTGAAAATTTAAGAACAGCCAAACTCATCACAACATTTACTGGATCTTATACAAAAATCTACTGCATTTTACTGCAACCACCGCATACGTGTAATGGCAGCAAAAGTTTTCATACCCAAAGTGTTACGGATTCAGTTGTCCACCGTCTGCCTTTAGAATTCGTAACACGCTGTTCTTGTTCGAAATTTCTTCTTTTATTTGTTGGTGTACTAATAAGCTGAGCGAAAACGGAAAGCGAAAATTGGAAGCGGTTTTGATGAATTTTTCAATGCAGACGGCGAATTCCAAATACGATCAAATCAAATGTTGAATTCAAACTGAAGCCTGGCCGATGTCAAACTCGCTTTCATTTATGCTCACAAAAGAGGGGGGAATGTTGGAAATAATATTTGTTAAGATTGAGTCAGCGAACTATCAAAATGGGAACCAAGGCAATTGGCACTTGAAGTAAATCTAATGGAAGATCAGCTGTCTTCAATACGAGCTGCAAAGGCAGCTATATCTCAAATTTCAAACAGAAGCTCTTGCTGACTCAACCTTTTAAAATTAGAAACAAAAATTGTCGCTGCTTAATGCAGACACTCAACTGAATAGTGATTTTTGACATCGCAAGGCTTCAGCTTGCAAAGTTTACAATTTGCACTTAATTAGGTCAACGCAAAAATTAGCAACTTACGTCATATAAAAAGAAACAAAAGCATCTTTACGGCAACCGGATTTAACAGATTTCAACATTTGCAACGATTCAACGGATTAAATACTTGCTTGCCTTGAAAAACGAGTCGCGGCTTCCAAATGCAAATTAACAAAAGTAATGAAACCGGGTTTGAAACCGGGTTTGAAACCACACAAAGTAAATACATAAATAAAACAACAACAAAACGGCGCTACACAAAGCTTTGGATAATTAACCATTCAATACGAAACCCACTTGCGCTAATAGTACTTTTGCATCATCATTAGCGAAGATGGCTTTTTTGATCTTTTGTATTTTGTGCATGATGTAGTAAATACTAGCAGGACCTGACGGAAATGGTTAGAACTGAGAGAATGGAACTTCAACTTTATGAATCGAAGTTCGATTGAGTTTAGATAGAGTTTGCATAGTTTTTACGCTGTACAAAAATCAATTTAGAATATAGCTTGATGAGCAGTTAATTTGTTTTAATATTACAAACAAATTAATTTCAAAATAAAAGCAGTATTAATACTATCGTAGTATTTTTTTAATCAAACACTATAGATTTTTATATATACATTTTTTTATCAATACTCTAGATTGTATATTTCTTATAAATGAAAAACTCATTTCGCACCGCAACAAAATTGCTTCTAAATTTCGTGAAACAACAAATAAATCGTAGTTTACAAAAAGACAAAATTAAATTGTTACCATAAAATTTAGCATACAGCAAGCGACTTGTGTATGTTAAAATTGATCGGTCGAATTTCAACCTCAGATTCAGTGATTCGTAAAGTTGTGATTAATGTACTTATTGTTGTTGACAAATTTTTTACTTGAGATTTACGTAAAGCACGTCATCAGCGATATAGAAACTGCGCGAGCCCCTGGTTTCCTGCTAATTTTGTGATTGATGAGGTCGAAAAAATTAAAAAAGAAAATTAAGAAAATTAGCAAAAAATAGTGATTTTGATCACTTTTGATTAAAGCAGGATTTGCACAAAAGCACATCTCATAGCTAAACAAATTTAAGCTCCAAGCATTTTTGAATAAATCGTTTGTCTAACTGCAAAGGAACTACGCAAACAGCTTGTTTCGTTCAAAAGTTATAAGCGTTTAAATATGATTGTGTCGGAACGACACAGTGTCCAGCTATTAGCATCGATTTTGAGCACCTGCAAAATAGGGTTAGCGTGATTGGGATTAGGAGCAGTAGCGCATTTACGAGAGTATAAGTAATTATTGTATAGTTTACTGCAGGGATTCTTAACCGGGGGTAAATTTACCCCGTGGGGGTAAATTTTACCTACAAAGGGTGGAAATTTGCTGAATAATCACATGAGGCAAACTTCAATTACCAGAATCAAAAAAGTAATAGTGTTGCTTTGGATTGTCTTTCCGCCACATTTTTGTTGCCCAAAAAGAGGACAGCTTCGTAAATCTACGAAAGTATGTGGAAAATTCGCAGAAAATCTGCTATCCGGCCTAAAGACCTTTTTTTTGAGATCACCGCAAAACTCCAAGAAATTTGTGTACCGCCAAGATAATGTCCTTTTTTCATTTGGCAAGGAGTTAACGAGACCAAAAAGGTTAAGAGATGGGGGTAAATTATACTTTTTTATTTGGCAAAGGGTAAACAAGACAAAAAAGGTTAAGAACCCTTTGTATTTCAATGCTGGATGATTAATTTGAATTAGCTATATTTTTTTTAAACTACTTAAAACTTTATTATGAGGTATAAAAGAAATCCCAAATTGGCATCTTCATAAAAAAGCAAGGTACGATTATGCAAGAGACGATTATGCGCCAGAGCTATCACGCTCTGGGACTGATACGCGCCGGAACTATTAAGGCGCCAGAACCATATTTACTTTGTACAAAAATTTTTGTAGAACCTTTTTCTAATTTGTGAACTATTTATATGCGTTTTTTGTTCCTTTTTATTTTTCTGCGTACCTTTGCCGATGCTCATAAATTTTTTGAGAATATAGTTTATAGATTTTGTTATGATTTTTTTTTCTTAGTGCACGAGTATTTTTTCAAAATCTTTGGAGCTAAGAGTTTGAGGTTACATTTCACTGCAAGGTTAATTTTTCGCCAAATTTGTTTCCTAAACCGGAGATCTGCAACATGCTACCCGCAGTCCGAAATTTTATGGCGCACGCAGCCGCGTGATCTTTTGCGGTAAACTCTGGTTTACCATAAAATACAATTTTTTTCCAGCAGCTATAGGTTCTTCTCCCACATTCCCATATTTGGGATCGTTACGGCAACTTTTCAGATATTTTATGAATTATTGTTGAAGGTTTGCCAGACAGCACAGTATGTTGCTTTAACTAATTACTTTTCCTTTTATTCTATTGTGTGTTATTTTACTAATTGTTTTACTCATGTTTATAAAAATAGACCGCCAAATCGCTCTTAAAGCTGTTAACAGCGTCTCTTTGAGCTGAGAACAGTTATATAGGACATCAGGGCTAATCGCGCTGATAACAATGATCGTTTAAAGCATACTTATGCATACATAAATTTATTCTCAATGGTAAATAAAACGTCTTAAGAACAACACAATATTACGACTAAGCTAGGAAACACCAAAAAACCCTTAAGTTATCCAGGCAAGGTGCTTCCTAATAACGCCGAGTAATTTTTAGAAAAGATGAAAGCAAGTTTTGACAAAAGAAAATAAAAAAAAAAAAACGGAAAAAAAATTAAAAAAAGAACAAAAAATTAAAAAATAAAACTAAAAAATAAAAAAACTAATTATCTTTTATACTATAACAAGTTAATTAGGCTCTAAAAAACTAAAAAACTACAAAAGTACGTGACGATAGGGAACTGAAATTTGTTTTTAAGAATCTTCCTGCTTTTTTTTGCGTGGTGTACGGAAACGTAGATAGATATTATTTAAAATTTTAGTTAAAAACTTTTGTCGGTGGAATTCAATTGGTGCCGCTATGGAGCTACAATAATCCCGTTTTGACAATCCTATTGCGGCACTTGCTGTTAAGCGCTTTCAATGGCTTTGATCTAATCGTGGTTGACACATATTTATCCAATGCTCACGAAGACGTGATGGCGGCCTATATCTAAACTTTAATTTCAATCAAAGTTTTTCGCGACCAAATTTAAAGATTTCGACTTAAAATTTTAGTTTGAATCAAAGCAGTCTTGAAATTGATTTTCATTTTAATGTTTATTTAGTAGCAAATGTGAAAACCGTTGTTAATAGAAAATTAAATTAACGATATATAACACGCTACCGAAAATCATTTTTAAATTATAATTAATAGAAAATGCAAACAACGTTGGTAACAAAAAATCAAATTAACAATCTAAAATACGTTACAAAAAATAGACTAATTGTTTATTCTGTTGTGATTTAAATTTATTTATTGCGCTGCATTGGAAACAACTCACAGAATTTTTTTTTCTTTTTATTGCATCTTTTTTGTAACCATTATCACGTGTTATCGCTTAAAAAATTTCCATTACTTACGTATTATGGTGGTAAAAAGACTATCGAAAAGTCAAATTTCTTACGTCACATACAAGTATAGTGCTGTAGTTAAAATTAACATAATACGTATTGTTGATAATAATTTAATCGTGATGTTTTGACGTTATAGGACAGAGTTTTAATGTTTAATCGTTTGCGTGCTTTTTGGCCAAAAAGCTACCAGGGCGGAAGCCCAGGGAAGATCCACCAGAACGGCGACTACTTTAAACAAGCAATCCGAAAAGCTACGTTAAACAAGCAATGCGAAAAAGTAATTAAATAGTCTCGGTTTTGGTGGATCTTCCCTGGGCTTCCACTCTTTCAGCCTTTTGGCCAAAAGGCACGCAAATGATTAAAAATACTTATTTATAATTGCATGTATTGATGTGAAATAATATTCAACTTTTGTTAAATTGGCGCGTTATAGTGCAACAACCTGCCGTGGTATTTATATACACCGTATTAATTATTCAAATTTTTGAGACAAACAAACATAGAAAGCAATTAAACTTGAATTTATTTGGGTAACTACGAGTTTAAGGTTGCAATTTAGGTAATTGATGCAGCAAGCTTGGAAGCATAACTGTCCTGCCATGGTCACTTAAGCATACTGTAGAATCAAAAAGCTGGCAAATAAATTTGATGGTTGAAAACAAGGAAATTCCTACAATTTTCGATTGCTGGTTAGCTATGGCTCTATTTTTTTTTTCGTAACAGTGATGCATTACTAGCATTAGCAAAATTTGTGTTGTTAATTTGCCGACGTCAGCAAAATGCAGATTGAGTAATTGTCAACACTAAAAATGTGACACGTTACGTCAGCAGACAACAATTGTAGGATATCATCTTGCCTTGTTCCTAGTTGTTTTGAAACTTCCTTCATGGAAAAGTGAATGGCGAATCAAATAAAGACTGGAGTATCGTGCGCTGATTCATTTCACTGGTGTGTAACTGCGTGCATATGGTGGAGGCAATAGCTAACTCTGATTGATGGTTATTATGATAACCAACCCAAGGTTTACGCAGATTTCAAATCCCTTCTACTGTGTTTCAGGATGTAATTGGCTTACCGTTCGTATTTTTTGTTTCTCTTTTTTGAGATTTTTTGTCAAATCATTATAACTCAAATGTTTTTACTTAAGTTCATTTCTTGTTCAAACGGCCATCTTAGGTACAGTTTCCAGTACAAACCGGCATGTTGCTAGCAACAATGAGCATCCATTACTCAAATCCAATTTACAGTTTTAGAATAACAGTCCAATTTACAGTCCTAATTTAGATGTAAAATTTTGCAAAAATAGATGTTTTTTGTTCCATAAGCAGCAAATAAAAATTAATTCAACCAAAATAAGGGAGCAATATGATAATTTGCAGTAACATTGATTTTTATTAATATCGGATCTGGATCAATGAAGCAGTGTAAATCTCTCCATCTTCCTTACGCCCTGGGATAAACAAATTTAATGTTATAGCACTCTCTCAGTGAGTTTTTTTTTAAGATTTGAAATTTGGGTACCGGTCAGTTGGTCGAGCGGTAACGCGTTCATTTCTGGAGCGGTAGATCTAAGGTTTGAATCTCGGGCCGGCCAAACCACACACAGTGTTGTCAACGGCTTGCCACCGCTGCGACAATTCTTCGAAAGAAGCTGTGTTGTACGGGCACAATGACGGGGAGATGGGCCGACCAACTCCCTATATGTTTCGGCGTAATACCGCAAGTATAACGAAAGATTTGATTTAAAATTTAAGTGACAAGCTATTTAAAATTTTACAGCGCCAAGCAATTTAGCCAACGTTAAAATATGTGAACTTTCGTCAAATGAATTAACACTGCTTGTTAAAACGGTCTGCTGTCATGCTGAACCCCAAGTTTTAGCTAAAATTAAGTAAAGATCAAAGAAAAAAACAGTTGTAGTCATTTTGAATCCTGATTTGAAACCGATTTTCGAGTACATAACTTAACGTCCGAAACAAAAGTGAGCAACAGGATTTAAGTCGAGCTCCAGTCTAATCAAACCATACAGTATCAACAATAATAATCATAACTAGATACTAGATAGGAGTTTGCCAGCAAACCCAGTGAACGGCCGACGCGTAGCTAATGCTGTGACGCTCAAAAGTACTTTTCGTCTACTGTAAAATCAGCAATTATTCAAAAATATCTGATTATGGAACCTCCAGAAAAGTAGAAATCCCAAACAATGTCAAAAAATATCAACGTCATTGTTTCTGATGCAAAAAAAATAATCCGTCAGGTTAAGCGACCGTTTCTCAAAGCATGGGTCGCGACCCAAATGTGGGTCGCCTAAGCTTTATGAATGGGTTGCTGACACAAGTAGAGCCCTCAGTACTTTGATTATCTTTAATTTATAGTTAAGCAAACGAATATCCAATATTCTATGAAGAAGCCTTAAAAATTATAATCTCTTTTTCAAGTTCATATTTACGTGAAATGGGATTTTCTGTTCTGACATTTATAAAAGAGAAATATGGAAACAGTCTGGGTGAAGAGCATCCAATCAGGGCCACCGAGAAGAGGGGGCAGGGGGTACAATGACCCCAGGGCCCATGGACTTTAGGGAGCCATGGGCTTCAGGAAGGCCGTTGGCTTCAGCGGGCGTAGCAGAGCGTCCATGAGCTCGAGAGGGGCCCATGGAAATAACACTGAGAAATCAGCATGTGAGGCCTGAAGAGTGAAGACCTTTTTTTTTTGGAGATCAGCTATTTTTGACCGAAAAAAGTGTTAGAATTTTAGTGAAGACTTTTTTTTTTGGAGATCACATCATAATTCGGACAAAAACGCGGCATTTTCTCCGTCTGTTTTGGAGTTTACAAAACTGGAAATCCGTCATATTTGAGCTGGCCCCGGGCCCAAGTTCGGCTCTCGGCGCCCCTGCATCCAGTGCGTTTAGCGTTAAGTGATGTTGAGTCACGATTTTAAAAATTGTTGAAGCGAAATGGTGATAAATGCTGTGAAATAAAAGTACTGCTTTTTTGTGTTCTGTTTTTTTGTGACTACTTAGTTGGGTCGTAGCTGTTGATGCAGATAGCGTGTTTAAACGAATTTGAGCCGCAGAAAAAAATGGTTGAGAAACACTGCGTTAAGCCATTGAAAAGTCAATTGTTAGTGTGACGTTGCGTCAGCACTCTTTAAGTGGAAATGTTCATTCGATGTCGTTTTGCAAAATACGTTTAAAAGATGAAAGATCTCATATTTGTTCAAATATCTTTTCAGCGGCTTGGTTAACAAGGGAGCTTTAGCCCTTTTAGTCTCCCCTAACTGTGTCACTGATTAAAGCATATTATATTTTGAAAATGACTTTCAATAAAGTCGATTTCATTTTGCTTTCGCAATAAGCTTTTCGGACAGAACTCTTCAGTTGCGATCTCTGTCTGGTTTGGTATGTGGTGAGCAGGATCTTTTAAAGACCGAATGCAGTAAGGAGAAATGCACTCTGCAGTAAGGAGAAATGCATTCTGCAGTAAGGAGAAATGCACTCTGCAGTAAGGAGAAATGCGTTTCAAGGGGATTGCAAGATAGTAAGGAGAAACGCAATTTATCCAATGCCAACAGGCTTTGATCTTACCGAAACAGTTGTAGAGTGAATACGAACTGCTTTTGCCTGCACAAATCTGGTTTTATCCGTGAAATATAAACCGCTTCCAATAGACTCAAGTGAAACTGAGAGCGAGCTGTGGTTAGGATTTTAAACTGCGAATCAGAATAGTTGCGTGCGCACTGATTGGATTCCAACAAATGTTGGCCAATGGCTGAATCGTTTTCTGGTTCGAATTGAGTCTTACTTTTTGCTTTGCATTTTCTATTTGGCTGGGTTCTGGTTGGTTGAGATGTTTTTTGCCTTATTGCTTTTGGAACATGTTGCTTGATGCGTTCCTGAAGCCTTTGAGTAGTGCGACCTACGTACCGACTATCATAGTGATTATTTATGACTATCACAGTATGGTTATTTATGAATATGTGTGCCACTGTGATAGTCGGTACGTAGGTCGCACTACTCAAAGGCTTCAGGAACGCATCAAGCAACATGTTCCAAAAGCAATAAGGCAAAAAACATCTCAACCAACCAGAACTTAGCCAAATAGAAAATGCAAAGCAAAAAGTAAGACTCAATTCGAACCAGAAAGCGATTCAGCCATTGGCCAACATTTGTTGGAATTCAATCAGTGCGCACGCAACTATTCTGATTCGCAGTTTAAAATCCTAACCACAGCTCGCTCTCAGTTTCACTTGAGTCTATTGGAAGCGGTTTATATTTCACGGATAAAACCAGATTTGTGCAGGCAAAAGCAGTTCGTATTCACTCTACAACTGTTTCGGTAAGATCAAAGCCTGTTGGCATTGGATAAATTGCGTTTCTCCTTACTATCTTGCAATCCCCTTGAAACGCATTTCTCCTTACTGCAGAGTGCATTTCTCCTTACTGCAGAATGCATTTCTCCTTACTGCAGAGTGCATTTCTCCTTACTGCATTCGGTCTTTAAAAGATCCTGCTCACCACATACCAAACCAGACAGAGATCGCAACTGAAGAGTTCTGTCCGAAAAGCTTATTGCGAAAGCAAAATGAAATCGACTTTATTGAAAGTCATTTTCAAATTCTGCACCACCTCAAAATTGTTCATATATTATATTTTCTCATAAATCCTCATTAAGAAGCAAAATGGTTTGTTTGCTGCTAAGAAATCTGAGTTGCGAGTAATGTAAAAATGCAAGATTTTATATTATAACTGCAGTTCAGTAGCCCATTGCAGTTGCTAAACAAGCTTATTAAAATTGCTTTGCCACCAGCCAGGGCCTCAGAGAGAAATTTTTCCAGGGGGTACGAAAGTTGATACCGGGACCCCAAATCTTATTGGGCCCCCAAGCTTTATCGGAACCAATGCCGTTAAATCATTTTTTGTCCGCTGGGTGTAGATCTTCATTTAAAAGTGAGGGGATAACGATATTCGCATACAATTAGTACCTATGAAAAACACAACTAGACACAAAATTGGATTAAATCCAGCTATGAGCTCCCCCAGCGGGGTCCGGGGCCGAGCCCCGGAAGCTTCAGCACTTTTTATGTTTCTCGAGGGTAAAATACAGCATTTGATCAACATCCCAGCACTAAACGTGCTTAAATTGACAAGCAAAAAACGTGATGTACATGAAATAAAGTATGTGAAGTAGGGGATGATGACATTGACACAGTATTATACAATATAATGACTTAATACTGCAAATCCAAATCTTTTACTGATAAAAGTTTTAAGAAGTCGTCTGCAATCATAGACTTCACAAACCCAAATACCTATTAAACCCATATAAATAGAGTGAGTTACTTAATGGTAGTAGTAATTGTAATTGTAATTACATTTTATTCACCAAGTTGCCTTGGCCAGGAGACAGCGAAGGGACCTTTCGGTCTTCGAGTCAAGCTGCCAACTGCCCATCTGTCTACCACACACGATGGAGGCTTCACACTGTTCCTTTAATTGCTGAACGTCAAGCAGGGAAGCTGTGAATACCAATTTTTATAGTCTTTGGTTTGACTCGACCGGGAATCGAACCCGTGTCTACCGCTTCAGTAGCAGACGCTCTATCCACTCGACCACTGATCGGTTTTTTAAATCGTTTTTTTTTTTTTTTTTTTTTTAAATCGGTTTTTGATCGGTTTTTTTAAGTAGAGTATGTCAACTTTGACTACGCTCTCTGAGGTTGAAATGCTTTTGGATCTCTGGAAATGTGGGCCCTCGTACATTGTTATACTGTAGAATTAGGGCTCTCAAGCCAGAGAAATGTAGCAAAACGTTAATTTCGGTGCTAGTGTAAGGCTTTTGATACATAGTTCTCTTTTTTTAATCAAACCGGCCACTATTGGATGTCCTAAAGCAGTGGTTCCCAACCTTTTTCTAACCGAGGCCCATTATTATTTTGAAAATTTTCCATGGCCCTACTCTCAAAGTATTGCTCTATTGAAATTTTCCACTATCCTGAGCAATAGCGTAGCCAGGATTTTGCGAAGGGAGGGAGGGGGCTTTTTTGGAAGCTTGAAACATCAGTAAACGAACTTGACCCAAATTTTCATCAGTCTTGGATTAGATTGAAACGGTTTTTCCCGCCGAAAACAGGTGATTTTCAAAAAAAAAGTCTTCGCCAAAATTCGAACGGTTTTTCCAGTAGAAAACGTGTAATCTCCGAACACAAAAAAACAAAAAATAAGTCAACTCGCCATTCACCGCAACTTTCTGCAAGCTTTTTGACAATGTCAGAAAATAAACAGCTCATCGTGCAAATACGACTTTTTCAAACCAAACTGCTCTGTGGCCCACTCCAAAATACTTCTGTGGCCCACCGATGGGCCATGGCCCACAGGTGGAAAACCACTGCCCTAAAGGCTGTATAGCAAAAATAGCGACCAATTACCAGTACTGAATAGGCTGACTGATATTTTTGGTGTAGGCAAGTTTGATTACGGTGTTTTGGTGCGATATCAAAACTTAAAGCGGAAACCTGAACTCTTCCGGGCCCCTTGAGCGCGGGCCTACCTAGGCCGGGCCCGGGTACGATGTACCCCCTGAACCCCCTCTCGCAGGCCCTGCCTAATCCTATAGTTGCGGAGTGTTATATTGTATTTTTGTCTATGGAAACATTAATGCTGTACGCGCTGTGATAGAGCTGTAAACGACTAGTGCAGGCTCGAACCTGAAAAGTGATTTGAATCCAAAACTAGCCCGAAAGTTTTCTAAAAATATGTACGGTTATTGCTCGTATGCGGTTAAAATAAAACTACTTACTGCTGCTCAATTGTGACGCAATATTAGTAATTGCGTAATAATAATTGTATCATGTTTAAAACAAGTCTTCATTTGAGGTTGCAAAGTTATGTTAATTACGCTTTTGCAGCACCTGTAAGAGCCATCGGGTCGAGAAGGCCATAAAATAGAGTAGGCCATAACCTTATCCATACATAAGAACCATCTGAGAGTAGGGCTCACGAAACTTCAATATTTCAGAAATTTTAAGTGAGTAGATGTGCTATATTAGCTTACTTTTTGGTACCACAATCTGAATAATGAAATTTTTTGGCATTGGCAGCACTGTAGTACTTGCATTTTCCAGTACCGGCATTTTCTAGTTCTGCCATTTTCCAGTACCGGCAGTTGCAGTACCGGCATTTTCCAGGACACCAGAGCCATCTGCTCAGTTTTGTTTGAATCTGCAACTCGTTTCTGTTCTAAAAGTTTGTTTAATTGTCGTACCTGCTCCGTAGCATTTATTGTCAATTGATTGGGTGCTTTCTGCAAAAAATGGAGCAATTTTGGTTGAATTTAGGATTATTTTATCTTTAGTGAACTGAAATATTTTGCAGCTGTATTCGATAACATTAAGTATAACTAAACTTGTATTGCTTATTCATTGAATCCAAGAGTGATTTTATGAACGTCGCTCTTCACAGGCTTGTAAGTATACAATAGATTTTAGACTGACTTTAACCGATTTTTGAATATTTTATTGGTAATATACAATAATGAGTAGTGCGTTCTGACTGTCTGAATGACTTTTACATATTCATAGTGAAATTTATTTCAATCGCTTGAAAAATCAATCTACAACAACAGTAAATGCTCTCAGACGTGCAACCAGGATTTTGCTAAGAGGGGTGAACCGAAATTTTTTTTGGTGCAAAAACTGCCTAATTTAGCCCCCGTGCTGAACAAACTAATGCAACTCAAGTGTGTCACAAACGAACGTAGTCACTAAATATTTAGTGACTGTGGAGGGGGGCGGGAGCCCCCAGCGCTGGGCAATTTTAACGATTTTGCAGCAAAAAAAATCGATTTTAACGCCATTTTAATCACAGTTCGCAGTTTTTGAAGCCATATGAATGACTAAGTTGCTAAATTTCAGAAGTCATTTCAAAAAATTAAATTGCTTAGCACCTTCAACTCCCCCTTACTTCAGGCCATGTCTAAATTACGTTTAAACGCTCGTATTTTAAAGTTAAGTTTTCTAAGTGACTTGGCTAAGGGGACTTAAGCCCCTTTATCCTGATTGCGTCACTGACTGCGACCTCAAAATCTTGAGCACAGCTGGTCTTTGAAAAAAAATGTACCGGTATCAGGTATTGTTTCATGTCATAATTTGGCTATTAACGAAGTACCAGTTACAATTCCGCAGGCTTAAGCGGCTTTTACCAAACGTCCGTATTTACGCATATGCGCAAAAAAATACGGATATGCGCAGTACTTAAATTGTAAAATTTTGCACGATGGGACGCTTTTGCAGCCTTGACCAAACTTCAGTGGAAATTATGTAAATCCGTCACCGCAATTGAATGAAGACCAAAAAAAAAGGTCTTCGCCAAAAAATTGAGGTGTTTTTTCCCCGAAATCAGGTGAAGACAAAAAAAAAAAGGTCTTCACCGCAACTTGGGACTGTATTTGGCCGGAATTTGTAGGATTTATTAGTGCCGGCTGGCTCTTGTTCGTATCATCATCCAGCGCTCAAATTTCGATGGGTGGACATTTAAATCTCGATGGGAAGACGCTAAATCTGGATGGGGGACGCTAACTCTCGATGGGGGGACGCGTCCCCCCTACAATTTAAGCACTGGATATGCGTATAAAAAAATACGCATATGCGTATAAAATTCTTACTCTCGTTGGTTTGTTTTACATTGCCTTTTACCGAACATGCGTATTTCAGCATGCGCATATACGCATGCGTTTTTTTTTGCGCTTGGCAAAGATAAAATACGGACACGGCATGCGTATTTTTCAGGTATTTATAAAGAAATTTATTGCGTTGTTACGCCACAAGGTTGCTTAGTGCAGTGGTTATGGTACTTGCTTTTGTAACTTTTAATGTGGGTTTGGTTCTCACCCAATTTAAACTTTTTTTACATAAACGTAGTAGAAATTTTTTGCAATCATTTTTGGGATCATTTGTTGAAAATTTTTACTAAGTTTCTACCACTAGGCCTAAAATATTTGATTAAACAAAGTTTTTCTTTAAATGTTTAGTTCCATATCAAATCCTATCTTTCGTTCTCGCTGTAATATGCCGAAGTGTGCAACGAGTTGGCGGGCCCATCTGTTTGGCAATGAAACGTTATTAGTTGCCTACTACGGAAATCTAATCCTACGGAAGCAACTCGGTCGATGTTTTGTTTTGATTTTGGAGATAAAGTAGTTGCTCTCACGGTAAATCGCAATCTAGGCATTTCCAAGTTTTTGTTGTTCAGCGAACCACAAACATATCAACCACAATTCATAACAAAATGCTATATTGCGTTCAGGCGCGTAGCCAGGATTTGGAAAAGAGGGGGAGGGGCTTTTTTGAAAGAGTGAGAAAAGTGCAAACGACCTTGACCCAAATTTTCATTGTTCTTGAATCAGTTTCACACGGTTTTTCCGAAAATTGAGGCGAATTTTCTCGGAAAGCTCAGAAATTCAAAGGTATTTTCCGCCCAAAATCAGATGGTCTCCAAAAAAAAGGTCTTCACCGAAATTGAGACTGATTTTTCGGCCAAAATTGGAAATTCAAACGTTTTTTCCGCCTCAAGTCAGGTGGTCTCCAAAAAAAAAAGAAGGTCTTTACCGAAATTGAGACTGATTTTCGGCCGAAATTGGAAATTCAAACGTTTTTTCCGCCCAAAATCAGGTGGTCTCCAAAAAAGAAAAAGTCTTCACCGAGATTGAGACTGATTTTTCGGCTGAAATTGGAAATTCAAACGTTTGAGGGGGACTGTTTTCCTATGGGGGGGGGTACTTTCAATTTTGCACAAAAAATCGGCCTCAAAAGCACCAAAAACGTGCGATTTTGCATACTTCACAAGCCAATGGGGGGGGGGGCTCGAAGCCCCCCCGCCCCCCTGGCTACGCTACTGATTGCGTTTGTAAATATCCTTTGTTGTTGCAAACATTTAAAATATCCGATTATTCTAGCGTTGGATGTTGTTCGATTGGACGAGTGGTTAAGTGACTGTGCACCTAATTTGCTTTTGTTCTGGTTTGGGTCTTTAGGTTCGAATGCCACCAAGGACAACTACATTTTTCCAATTAGTTGCAAAATTTTAGAAAATAAAAGGTTGTTTTTTGAAAAGATGTATGAATTTAGCATGAAGCAACTTTAAAGAGAATTAATCAAGAAAAGTACAATCAGATATTCTATTGCTCATTTCAGGTTTTTTCATAGCAAGTTTCAGAGGTGGTCAGTAACGAAGTAGTTCTACTTAAGTAAACTACTTAAGTAGTATTTTCGGTAACGAGCGACTTACTTAAGTATTTTTCATTTCTGATACTTCTACTTTTACTTCAAGTAAAATCCTCTCGAAGTAACGCTACTTGAGTAGTAATGACTTTTACGTAAAGTAGAAGTAAACACCTAGCCATTATTCTACCTCACAACGTGTACAATAACGAAGTAAACATTATTCCACCTCACAACGTGTACAATAAGTACGTATCGAGTTTGTTTTACTGTACAGTACTATGAAACTTATTGAATAGTCACGCCGATTCATTTACAGGTCATCTAGGGTAGTGTGTTTTTGCGTTGCATCAAATACCAGGTGTTGACTCAGTCTCACTAAAAAAAAAACATACCGAACCCTGATTAGCATGGTACAGTAGACAAACTAGACATGCGCATTACTCCTGGTTCATACGAAAAAGATTAGCGGTTAACGGCGTTGCGTTTGCTGCGGCCCGTCCGGGGTTCAATTCCCTAGCCGGTTAACGAACAGTGTTGCTAACGACTCGCCATCGCTGCGACATTTCTTCTCAAGCTGTGTTGTCCAGGCGCGGAGATAAGCCCAGAGTCCCTACTAAATCGTATTCGTAACACGCTTCGGTGTAATTTCAAGAGAATAATAAAACTTTGATTTTTTGATATGCTACCGTAAATATGGCTTTGCTTGAACACTGATCGTAAGCGTCACAACAGCAGACCTTCGAAGAATAAACAAACACGTGAAATTCGAAATTACTTTCTACTTTCATTACTTAAGTAGAATTAATTTTGACTACTTTCCTACCTTTACTTAAGTGGAAATGCTTTGCCATACTTCTACTTTTACTTGAAAGGCATTTTTGAGTAAGTAACAATACTTCTACTTAAATAGATTTTTCGACTACTTTGTCCCACCTCTGGCAAGTTTAATTCCAAGGCCTAGACATGCTTGGCCCAAGGCCTAACTTCGGGCCTAGCATAACCCTCAAAAATCAGAAGCTTAAAACCAAAGTTAAATATATACCCAGCACTTAACCTGTAAAATTTTGCATGGGGAGACGCTTTTGCAGCCTTGACCAAACGCATTTGGAATGCAATAGTACTTTAGTGGAAATTATGCAATTCTGTCCTCGAAATCGAGTGAATGCCTTAAAAAAAAAAGATCTTCATCGCAATTTGGGACTATATTCGGCCGGAATGTGTGGGATTTATTCGTGCTGACAGGCCCTTTTTCGTCCGAACATCCAGCGCTCAAATCTCGGTGGGGGGACGCGTCTCCCCTACAATTTAAAGTACTGAATATACCTAGGCATTATTGTAGAGGACTACAGGCTGCGAATTTGATTAAAGATTTGTGATAAGTTTTTACAACATGTAACTTTACACTACAGCTTTGAAGCTCCCGATAGGATGGATAGTGGCGTGCTCAGGCGACAGGCGAGCTGCTGGTGCTCAGGAGCACCGAGCCGCTGGAGACCATGGTTTGAGTCATTACAGCCAAGGCTTCACAAAGAAATTTTGTCAAAGAGTGCCTTTACGGGTACCGAAAATTGTGTTCCACTGTAAATGAGCGCTATGATGAATGATCACGCCATAAGTATCACTACCACTAATTGAGTGCGTAAACTTATACCGGTAAGATCTCCCGCCGCCCTCTAGACCCGAATCGATGCGCTTCCTGAACCTTCTTTCGTAGGCCTTGAATACAGTTGCACCGATATGCTATGTGTATAACTGTAACAAACCTTGCTGTTTTGAAAATGTGATTTGGCAAGTTTTCAAGTAGGCCTACAGCGCTATCAATTAACTGCCCTACAGTTTTCTGAAGTCACCAAGTACCCTATTTTTTTTAATGCAAAATAAAGTATTTTCAAAGCTTAAAATTTATTTTTTTACTGTAATGTACACGGTAAATAATAGAATCCCTGCAAGATGCAGCTCTCGAGTGAGCAAACAACAGAAAAGTTGGTCGAATTGGTCCGGCCACATGTTTTCATTAACGATTTCAAAAGCGATAAACACAGGGACGCACAACGGTTACAGAACGTTTGGGAAAGCATCAGCAGGGAAATGGGAGTTGATGGCGTGGATGGTAAGTGCGGGTGTAACCACGCAAGAGTGCGAGTAAAGGAGTTAAAACCTAACCAGGGCCAGTGAAAAACATTCATTCTGGTTCTGGGATATATCCAAAAAAGAAGTATCATTCTATCCACCAGCCATTTTATTTTTCGGTCTTACGATGAAAACAAAATAAAATTTATAGATTTATCACGGAAAATTTGAAAATAATATATTCTTAATCGTACCACAAATTCGTCTGCCACAATTTTTTGTTTAATAAGATGTAAGAGCTACAGAATACCATTTACGCCCTCGTGTGACTGTCGACTAAAATTGATAATGTGACTTTTCGATTGAGATGTTATCAGCAACATTTTAGCAATCAAATAAAAGATAATACCAAACTCACAAGCCATTATTTTATTTCATGCTTTTGAGATACGCTAGCTGAAATACGCATACGCGTATTTCCGCGCATCACTAAATTACCCTGCGTAAATACGTATATCCGTATCTACGGATATGAGTTTTTTATACGTATATGCGTAAATACGGACGTTCGGTAAAAGCGGCTTTAAACGGCTTTTACCGATCATGCGTATTTTTTAGCGGAAATACGCATGATATCTTTTTTACCGTAAATGCAAAAAAAAACAAAAACGCAAAATGCATGCAGTCAAATGATAAGCGTATTTCTGCAGCGCAAATGCGCGTGACCAGTAAAAGCCGCGTTAAATCTATCTCTCTTTCACGACACATCCGCAAAAACGTGTAAATAAGACGGAATTATATTGCGTCAGATTTATGTGACATAGCAGTTGGTTGCCAGCAATTTTGCAAAGAATCTAGAAAAAGTCAAAAGAAGATTATGTTTGAACGTAATTATTTCTTTTTCCATCATTGTGTATTGTCTTGTCACTGAGTAACGTGCCAAAAACAGTGTTTTGAGTAAACTTAAATGGGGGCTGGACACAAGAAGCCGTTAGGGGGGGGCACGGCCTAGTCTGGTCATAGATCAATCTGGTCATAGATCTCGGATCTAACGTCAACAGTCACAATAACAAGCAGATCACTATATCTGTCCGTAACAGTACCTAAAAGGCTAAAACACAAGGCAAGTATGTATGTTAAGCACGAATTAACCAGATATTTCGTCGATCGCTCGCCCGAACCCGAAATCAACCCGAAGAGCCCGGCCCAAACGGCAACTCTGCGATGCAATAATTAGCTTGCCAGACTAGGGGCAGCGTTCATAGGCGTAGCCAGGATTTTTGATTGGGGGGGGCCAAATCACAAATCACATGCAGTGACGTCATCAGAAACTTCGAAAGAGGAATTTTTGTGGGGGCAAAGATATCGTAGAATGGAAGATCAGAAGCCGTGGCGTAATGTTGGCACGTAACTAGGAACTCGTTTAAGGAGGAGGACTTAAACCACTAGTTAAAATGTGAAAATCTCTAAATTGGGAGACGTTTTAAGTAAAGAAGTGTACTGTAATTCAAACCTAATATTGACGGGGGTCTGGGAGAGGAGCTCCCAGCCGCCGGGGCTTATGAGGGTCTGGGGCGAAGCCCCTAGCCGCTTGGCCATTTTTCGTAATTTTTTCGAAAAAAAGGCTGTTTTAACACCTTTGAATCACATTTCGCACGTATTCGGAGCCCCATTTGAAGTATTAAATTTTTAACATCTGAAAGCCAATTGAAAAAATTGAGCATTTCAGTCCTTCTTTTACTTGCAATTTAAGTCCAAAACTCGTTGAAAATCTTGCATTTTGGGATTAAATTTTGTAAGTGACTTGGTCCAGGTAAGGGAAGTAAAGTACATTGCCTCCTGCAATATTTTAGCAGTAAATAACAATCCACTCGAAAATTTTCCCAAGAGAATTTTGTTTTGTCATAAAAACAACCAGTTATAGGAGTACATATACGGCAGGGGGCCCAGGCCCACTCAATTCAAAATCTTGTTCCATGAGCATTCCCCTTACTGTAGCTAATTTTTTTCAAAAGTATTTTGTTACATAAAAACTGACGAGGTGGAGGTAAATTGTTATTGCAAAATGCACAATAGATGGTTACGCCTACTAACCATGTTATTGCCCAGGCCGGATTTACATTGAGTTGGACCACTGGCATTTTGGGATTTTCGCAATATTTTCCTGCCAAATAGGCTACTGGTGAAAATCAAAAAAAGTTTTATATGAACATAGGGCCCCTGGCACTGTGCCATCTGTTAAATCTGTCTCTGGTTATTGCATTACGTTCATAAAAAGGTTACACGAGGGCCTGAGTTAGCAACTTTTACAATAAAAACCCTTAATTTCACTCGGGTTATACGTTCAAATTGGTTGAAAAACATTAAATTGAGGGCTCCGTCCACCTGGATCAATATTATTGTTGGGGGCCCATTCAAATTGTTTGGCAAGCATTAAATTGGAGGGAAATGGGCTCCCTGGATCAATATTATTGTAGGAGGCCCGTTAGATTGCTTGGCACAAATTAAATTGAGGGGTCCCAAACCCCCTGGATTAATATTATTGTTGAGAGCCCATTTAGATATTATTGCACGGGGGCCGTCTGAATTGGTTGGCAAAAATTTAATTGAAGGGAAATGGGCCCCCTGCATCAATATTATTGTTAATTACTGTTGTATGCGTGTACTGTTGTACGCGAAGTTGCTGCTAAAAGACACTGAAACAGAAGAAACAACAGTAGTTTTTGTGACATTTTTATCATCGGTTGCATTTCAATTGGGGGGGGGGCCTTCTGGCTACGCCAATGGCAGCGCTATACCAGAGTTCTGGTTATATAGTGCTTAGTTTTAAATTTAGGTTACCGTATGAATGGCTGTTTTCAGTGCTTAGTTTTAGTTGAATGTCTTTTTATGTACTTGAGTTCTGTGACTGTTAGCATTAACTCTATTTCTATTTGAATACGGCTGTTAGCCTAAAATGAGTCGTAAATCACTAAGTCTTACCACTTACCTTAACTTTTCTTTACTGCGAAGCTTGGACTAACCTAGTTTTTATCCGATCTTTTGAATCTGATTAATTATTAATTATTGGTGACTGAACGTAAAGATTCAATATTGTCAGTTTAAAAGGTCAGACGCAGAATCCCAGAAATAGCTTTTGCGTTTTTTTTCCTGATAATTGACAAGATGTTGTGCTGTTTGGTTGACTTCAATTGAATTTTTAAGCTTTAAACTGCTTACTATACAGTACATTGAATTTTAAGATATCTTTAACTATTTTATACCTAACAGCCTAATTTAAGTTTTCTGTGCTCTTTAAAATCAGTGTTTAAAATCAAAAGTCTGCAGCACAAAAACAGCACCAAGTCAAAGTAAAGAACCTGGGAAGACTTGGCTTTTTCCCAGCCGGAATTTCAAATATTCACTAGATAGCGCGATGTGGTTTGTGATATCGTATCGTTTATCCTACATTTGCATGTCGAACTTGCTCTATATAGCCAGTTCCCCTCATTGCTCGTGCAGAAGTCGAAGCAACCGACGACGGTTTGCAGTCACTTTAACTTCAAATTAAATCAAATGCTTCATAATCCTTGCTGTACAACGCCGAAGCGTGTACCTAATTATCAGGGCCCGTCTCCGCGTCATTGGGCCCGACAGCACATCTCCTTCAAAAGATATGTCGCAGCAGTGGTGAGCCGTTGGCAACACTGCGTCTGATTTGAGCAGTCCGAGATTTGAACCTCAGACCTCTTGCTCCAGAGACGAACGCGTTTGTCACTCGACCAATTGTTAACTCGGGCACTGAAGTCTCATTAAGTTAACTAAAGATTGCTTCGGAAATAAAGCTTTGAATTGGGCCTTTCGGTACCAAAGAATCGGTAGTTTTAAATTTTTTGTTAATCGATTTGACTCAAACCTTCTAAACTTCGGATCATGATTTGCAAACTGCTGGATAATTTTATAGCCTAAAATGTGCCCAAAACTGCAGATAATTAGAAACATGTTTAATATTTGCATCAGTCATAGTTTGCCAGTGCTAACCTTATCTATGCCCACAGCTTTTTTAATTAAATTAATAAATGACTGTGTATTGAAAAGTACACTAGCTTGCCAGAAACAGAATTAAATGCCAGGCCCGGCTCATCAAGGGCGAGCTGCGTTTGTTGTCCTACCCAGAGTTGTAAACGGGCCGACTAGTTCAGGCCTTAACCCGAAAATATACGCCCAAACCCGGCCCGAACCCGAAAACTAATTTAAAGCCCAAATCAAGCCCGAAAAAACCCGAAAGTTAAGTTAGGTCTGAAAAATTTAGCAATGTTGCCAAGTTGTTTTGATTATATTTTTATGAACCGAAGGCTCGAATCAAATCTCAGGCCCGAATCAAGCCCGAAATTTTTGTCAACTTTAGGTCTGAACCCGGCCCGAAACCGACCCGAAAAGCCCGGCCCGACTTACAACTCTGATCCTACCAAATCTATCAAATTTGAAACTGTAAAGTATAACAGAAGTAACACAACATGCAAAAAAACTTAGAAACAAAACATTATTATTTGCTGCACAGAAAGTTTTGCCGATGTTGTTTGTGTAAAGCAGGGCTGCAAATTCAAAAAAACTTGGTCGTTTTGCCGAACTCGAAAAAATAATTTTTCTGAACTCGAATGAAACTGCTTAAGTGCATTAAACAAAAAATAAAAAAAACAAAAAAAGATTGTTGTAAAGAATTATTTTTTGTTGATTAAGCCGTCTACATTGATTGATTAATAACTTAGTATTTTTGTCATCCTGAACGCGAATTCGAAAAACTTGATGAACTTAACCTCAAACTTGAAAAAATTAATTTAGAGAAACTAAACTTAAACTCAACCTTTTGCTGAACTTAAACTCAAACTTAAACTCAACTGAACTTAAGCTCAAACTTGAAAAACTTAATTTAGACAACTCGAACTTGAACTAGGACTTGCTAAAATAGGCTGAAATCTAACTTGAATTCGATTAAAAATTGATCGAGTTCGCAGCGATGGTGTAAAGACTAAAAAGTCGCAGCAAAAAAAACACCAAAACAAAAAAATTTTAAAAACATTACCAATGAGTAGTGAAACTTGATTTCCACCACTTATGCAAATCATTGAATTTTAAAACCGGGAAATAACATTTGGAGCATAAGCCTATTTTACCTATTATAGTAAAAAAAATACGAAAGTTTGTATTGGTAGTGGTTGTGTCATTATCGGAAATTATGAAAAACGCACTACGACACAATTATGCAACCCTTGCATTCATGTGACCGAGAGTTGGACCTTGCGTGGCAGTTATAAGCGCACGATCACGTCTGTAGCCGTCCATTATTCGTTGGATTTCATCCACTAAACTAGCAAGCGAGCTAGAATAGTGTGCAGGCAGTGCATGCTGGTCGTTTGAGTTATCAGTTGTCACTAGGGCTCAGGGCCGTGTTTCATTTTCAAAAATACTCTTAACATTGTTTTTGGGTGCACCGCAGTCTGTTTTGATAAATTTCATTGGTAGAAAAGTTAAAACTTTGATTGAGGTCGCATTTCGTCAAAATTGTGTTTTGTCATAAATTTCCACAAAAATTACTTTTTTCTTTGTTTATCTGAATTTTTAAGCCACTTAATTTAAATATCATGCACAATTATATACGCGTTTCAATGAAATCTTGCAATTCAAGTTTTAAAACCTTCGTAAGTTTTAAAACTATCGTCAGTATAGCGATTATTTAGATAGAATATTGAGTAAGAATTAATTTTACTGATGATGGGCATCGCTATGTCCGAAACATTTTGAAATTTTACTATTTTAAATTAGGCTTTACAGTTTCTAATCAAATTAAAAAAACTGTTGTACAATCAGTACCGAAGGTATTCAAATTGTTTGTCATGCATTACATCGAATATATGCATTACCAATAGGACTGGCTAATTAAGATTTCTTTCAAATGCTGTTGATAAAAGGTAAAGTAAACTACAGTCTTCAAGTTTATGAAAATTGCTGATAACAAAATAGTTCACGTCACAGTTTAAAAATTAAAGTTTCAAACTGTATACAAGCTGTTTTGTCCATATTTGGGATTACCAGGGTTGTCTGTTAAAAGTGGGACATAATTTAAAACAAAGACGAAAAATTAAAATTAGGCGTATAATAAAAAAGATTATCGCGGCACCAGAAAGATCTTGAGTTCATGTTTTATACTTAATCTTATTTGATATTTTCTGATTTCAAGTTTTATTTTTACTTTTGGCAGACACCATGGCAGATGATCCTGGGACTGGGATAAAGCAGCTGGTAAGGTTTCAGATTTTAGAATGCTACGCAAACTTGCTGTTTTTTGATATAGGCTTAACACTATAATTACTTCGGCTACTTTTCTTTTATTGGTTGAATTCAAACTTAACTTTGTAAATTGCAAATTATGCAATAGTTTTTATCAAAATTTGCACAGCAAATACGGTCGTAACGGTTGAGTCAAAACAGAGTTACTATCTGACAAAACTAAAGTCAAAATATGCTTTTTTGGTCAAAATGAAAATGGCCCTGTTTATCACTTATCAATAAACTAACAATTAGACGGATGCTGTGAAAGGAAATGCCGACAAATTTAGATTCGTCCAGCAAAGGAAACAGAAACGTTGACAAAAGAAAAGTAACAAACTGACAAAGTCTCTTTCATTAAAAAGTGGATTGCTAAACGCTGTCGTTCAGTCGGGCGAATATACTGAAAAAAAAATGCCCTAACCCCTTAAAAACTTACTCAAAAGGTTTTTGCTAGAAGTTAATGGTTAGGCCCTAAAAGACTTCAGAAAAAAAATCCCCGCAAATTCCACCCGGGAGCCCTCTAATTTTCATAATTTTGAAATGATTTGCTCTCAAGCAATAATTACTTCATAACTACTTTCTTCGTCGTGCTAGACCCCGCAAATGCATTAAAAGGATAAAAGAATATAACATCTGCAATAAGCGCCTGTGGGCGTTTCCATATGACGCCAAAATGACACCTTAATATTGGCCAGTTTTTGGATAAATTAAAAAAAACTATTGGTTGAAATTTCTGTGTCATGAAGAAACACTTTCTAAATTTGTGGTGGGCAAGCTACGGCCCGGCGAACACTTTAATGCCGCTAGCCAAATTTTTCTAAACGTTTTATCAATTCATAAGCGTCACTTTTTTACCGCAATATTGTATCTAGAGAATGTGCACATCATAGCGGGCGCGCTGTGAACACAGTTTCTGTACTTATTATCGTATAATCTAGGCTTTTTTGTGCTGAAGATTTGGTGAGCTTTTTAGTACGGACTTTTTATGCTTATCAGCATCAATTACCTCTTTTTTTTCAGCAAACATCACCTACCGTAATGCATTGTTTTGAGCTATCGTTTGCATTCCCTACCCTGTGCATTCACTCAATTGTGTCTTATGTTGCTTGCATCTAGTTACATTTTTGTTGTGGCGTGCTGCTATTATAATGTCATATGGATGTTACGTCACATCGTTCATGTATTTAAACGCACATGCCATTGTTCTGGGATTTTTATGCTTAATTCGCGCGAGTATGCAACGTTTTTTTTATTACTACATTTGATTTACTACTGCCTAAGTTCTATTTCTTGTTTGTTTCTTTTGCATTCTGCTACATGGTGTCAGAAGTGGGATTCGAACCAACGCCTCCATTCGGAGACCATTGTGAGGAAACTTTCTCTATAATAAAAATTAACAAGTCAAAGAACAGATCACTTCTGGGCAATGGCGCAACCTGGGGTCTAAGGCGGCTTCAGCTCCTTTCCCCAACTGAATTTAACTTCAAAATGCAAGCATTTAAATATATTTTGAACTTAACGTGTAAGTAAAGGAAGAGCTGAAGAGCTGGGCAATTCAATTTTTCAACTGGTTTTCAAATCTTAGGAATTTAGTTTTTTTAAACGACTTTATGTAAACGTGCAAAATTTGGTTCGAATATCGTAATTTTTTTCAAAAAATCACAAAAATTGCTCAGCTGATGAGCGCTTGGCCCTCATACCTCCATGACCTCCTGCAGCTGCGATACGCCTAAATTGCATAAGTTTGTTCAGCACGCTGCCCAATGAACTCTTTGGAAATGAACAAACAAAACTCTCCCTTTCCTTTGGAAAAATGCTGGTTACGCGCCTGTTTCTCACAAACTCAAATCGCTAATCCTCAGTACAGATCACAAGCAATTTACCGCGTGATTTTCACAAATTACTTAATGATAGTGATCAGATACATCATTCTCATTACATTGTTTTGATCCTAAAGGCTACTCAGTTTCAGATTAACTTTGTTTTCTTTAAATAAATATGATTGAAGTGAATTAAAACTTTCCATTACTAATAATAAATTGCTTTGTTCCTTGAAGCTCCTTTACTGTATTTCAGCTTTTTTGTACACTTGAAATTGTACGGCCCATTGAATACTGTGGTTTTGAAAAAGTGGCCCTTACGCTAAAAAGTTTTCCTACCCCTGTGCTAAATTCATCGATTGCGACCAAAGATGATAATGGTCATTATGACGTCATATATATAGGTTATTGCACATTTAAATGAACTCGAGTGAGTACGTGGCGCTATTTAAAATTTTTGGAAATCCACTATGGAATTGGTCTTCTAACCGTAGCAACCGGTTTATTCAAACCTAAAGTGCAAGAAATCAATGCAGCGAAGTTTTCACAACTAGTTTTCTAAATTTAGTAACCGGAACGCGCGAACGATGGAAATCGGATAAATAGTAAATAAATAGTATCGGCCGAGACGAGGATATATGTATTAAGATTCAAAATTTTTGCAGTGATGTTAAGTATACACATTAAAGATTATAAAAAATCAGGTCATACTCGGAAAATTCACAGTACAACAGTACAGTACTGTTGCATGGTACAGCATGTGAATTCGTTTTCTACTACGCTTAAGGCACATTTTATTCATTGGAACGACCGACGCTCGCGTCGCGTGTTTCTTTGTTTTTACTCGGCCATTTTCCAACTAGCGAGTGCGAAATTTCAAACTTTTGCTTATAACTCGAGAACCGTTGGGTCTAGCTACATGAAATTCTGACAGCAGTTTGAGTTTAATGAGTTGTATGTTTGTACCGAATTTCGAGGCAATAGGTCACGTGACTTCGGTTTTAGAACCCGAAAACCGCCCCGCAAGTCTGGTGTAAAAAGCCGTCTCAGTCAAAAACGGCTTAAGTACGGCAAAAAATATTCCCATGGTGGTATGTCTTAAGATACCCTTTCATCCCAACCAACCCACTTTTGGCCACGATGAAGTTTTTTTCCTTTTTTCCTTTTTTTCCTTTTTTTCCTTTTTTTTCCTTTTTTTTTTCTTCCTAATTTTTGTGCGCTCTTCTTCTCTAGAACCACAAAACATGGAAATCTAATTTTTTTGTAAAGTTGTTGAGCTGCAAACACAATTTTTTCTCCAGAAATTTTTTGGGGCAACTCGGCCAGGAACCCCCCGAATTGGGGCCCCATAAAATCAATTTTTTTAACGGCTCAAGTTAGAGTGCTACATTTTTTTGATATCAGTAGATACTTAACAAACCAATATTTTGACATAGTTTGGGGGTGCCATCCTCCTCGGGGACCTCCCAAATGGACCCCCCAAAGTTCAATTTTTTCTACAGCTTAAGTTAGGGTGCCAGTGTTTTATGACATCAGCAGATATTTAACAGACAAATATTTTGGCATAGTTTGGGGGTGCCACCCCCCGGGGACCCCCCAAATGGACCCCCCAAAATCAATTTTTTGAATGGCCCAGGCTAGGATGCCCTCGTTTTATGATATCAGCAGATATTTGACGGACAAATATTTTGACTCTACTTTTCTGGAGGTTCCATAATCAGATATTTTTGAATAATTGCTGATTTGACGGAAGACAAAAATTTTTGCTTTTGAGCGTCACAGCATTAGCTACCCGTCGGTCGTTCACTGGGTTTGCTGGCAAACTCCCATCTAGTTTTAAATTGAACTTCCTGTACCCAATAGTTTGAGAATGGTCCGCATCTGCATCCCCTCCAATAATTTGAATGGGTGTACATCTGAGCGTAAATGTGGAGAAAAAAAGTGATCTATTCTTGTTGAAGAACTTTTTTTTGGTCTTCATCTGAATTTGGGGATAAAAGTGTTCCATTTGCATTTTTGTTTTTTGGTCTTCACTAAATTTCCACACCAGAACAAAATCGTGGTCGAGGTTCATCCCCCCAATGTTGAAAATAGGGCAAAATTGGGGTAAAATTCCAAATTATCCCCCCCAATGCTCAACAAAGATCGGCACCACTGCTATTAGCTAAAATTAGCAAATTTTAAGAACAGGCAGCCTCAAGCAAATTACAGCATCATTCCTGTCGCTCGAAGATTTTTTGAAATTCTTAGACGGGCATTCAAATCAAGTTTTTTACTGTTGACCAAAATGAGATGAGATAATTGTTGGAACTCACAAATTAAATTCAATTTTTCGAAAATAGGTATGCCGGTATATGAAAAAATAAATGCAAAATAAAAAATAAATCAAGATAAAAGTTATGTTAAATTGCCTAATCTTGTTTTAAAATCTCTCTAAACTTGATTGTTTGGGAAACAAAAGAACCTGACTCAGATAAAAAGCCAAATCGAATAAAAAATCTGCGCGTAAATTTATCAGCGTAAAATCTGTTGAAAAATGACTTTTTACCTTAAAAAAATTATCGGATAAATTTGATAAAAAAATCAGTTTTTTTCAAAATAGCACATTAATGAAGGCATTCAAAACATCAAAACGGGTCAAAGTCAGATACGTAGATATGCATTCTGCTTCAAATGAGCCATCAACCAGCCTTTAAGTTGAAAAGCTTTGAAAAAACGTAATTTTTGTTTTTAATTTTCAGTACTATGTCGTTACTGCTATAGGGTGTCAAAAGATGTTGGAATTTAAAAATATTGTATTTTACACAATGATGCTTTCATCAAAATGCAAATTTTATAGCTCAACAAAAAAGGACAAAGTTATAGCAAAATCTGAGCAGGCTTTTTGAGACGCAGGTGTTTGACATCCCAATATTGATACAGTACATATTGACACATATTCAGTGATACCTACTTACTATACTTTTGTATTTTTATACTTTCGCAGTACTTTCTATACTTTTGCATTATCAGCAATATGTACTGTAAACCGCATTTTTTGTTGCTCTTACTGGGAAGAAACATGACATGCAGCAGCGTAGCCAGAAAGGGGCGGGGGGGGGGCTCGAGCTTCTCCCATTGGCCTGAAAAGTATGCAAAATAGCATGTTTTTAGTGCTTTTGAGGCCGATTTTTACTCCAAAAATGAAAACAGCCCCCCCAACGCGATTTGGGAGCAGAAGTTGTGGAGGACTTGCCGTTGTTCGGACCAGAAGAGTAGAGTTTTTTTTGATCTGGAGCTCACCCTAAGTCGGTGAAGACCTTTTTTCTTTTTTTTTTGGAGATCACCTAATTTTGACAGAAAAACCGTCTCAATCTAATTTAAGACTGATGAAAATTTGAGTCTTTTCGTTTACCGTTGTTTCAAGCTTCCAAAAAAGCCCCCCTCTTGCAAAATCCTGGCTACACGCCTGATGACATGTATTTTATACTTGATTCATAGTGGTAAATGTTGCTCTTACTATTTAGTGATTTAAATTGCTTTATTTATATAATAATTTAATTTTTTATTTTATTATTCATTTTAATTATTGACATGATATACTTTTCAATTTTGGGCAAATTTTGCTGGTTTATTTGATATGGTGAAGTACTTTACAAATTGATAGGCCAGTTATAAGCCATCAGTTAACCTTGTATAATATTTAATTGTCTTTAATCAGAAAATGAATTAAAATTAGGATAACAAATAAGTTACCAGTAGCGTAGCCAGGGGGGGGCGGGGGGGGCTCGAGCCCCCCCATTGGCTTGTGAAGTATGCAAAATCGCATGTTTTTTGTGGTTTTGAGGCCGATTTTCTGTGAAAAATTGAAAATAGCCCCCCCCATGCGAAAAGAGCCCCCCCTGAAACGTTTGAACTTGCGAAATTTTGGAAGAAAAATCGCCTTGAATTTTGGCGAAGACCTTTTTTTTTTTTTTTTTTTTTTTTTGGAGATCACTTGATTTTGGGCGAAAAAAACGTTTGAATTTTCGATCTTTTCGAGACATTTCGTCTCAAATTTTGACAAACCGTTTGAAACTGATTTAAGGTCAATTAAAATTCGAGTCAAGGTCGTTTGCACACTTCTCACTTTTTCAAAATAGCCCCCCCCTTTTCCAAATCCTGGCTACGCGCCTGTAAGTTACTCAATAAAATCACAATGATGTAGCTTTGCAGGTTAAAAACTTGCTTTGCAGGTTAAATTTCAATGCACAGTATCCCTTTTAAAGTTTTCAGTGATTTTATTGTGTTTTCTGCTTCTGACTGTTACCGTTATAGAGCACTCTGTTAGGTTTCGTTGAGACCAAATCTCTTTTAACATTTATAAGATATATGGCATAGGCGTAGCCAAGATTTTTGATTGGGGGGGAGGACAAAACCACAAATCAAATGCAATGACGTCATCAGAAATTTTCAAAAAAGGAACTTTTTGTGGGGCAAAGATATCGTAGAATGGAAGATCGTAAGCCATATAGTCTGTTCGCACTTAACCAGGATTTTGGTAAAGGGAGAGGGCGAAAACTAGTAGTAAGAAAGCGCAAATGTCTTACTTAGGAGACGTGTTGAGTAAGCTAGTGTACTCAAACGTATCACAGACGGGGGTCTGGGGGCGGAGCCCCCAGCTGCCGGTGGCAATGGGGATCTAGGGGTAAAGCCCCCAGCCGTTGGGCGATTTTTGTAAGTTTTTGGAAAAAAAGCTATTTTAGTCTCATGTGTGGAACACGAGTTATGTCTAACTCGGTGTTATGTACAGCATGTGGTAAGTGGGTCCACGCAAGATGCACGGAGAAGAAGAAAGTTCAGTTTATGTGAACAAAAACTTTGTTTGTAAGAAATGTAGAAGCGTGGTAGAGAACTTTAGGGGATCAACAGATGAAAAATTGTGTGATGGTGTGGAAACTGTGAGCAAGTTCACTTATCTAGGCGACAGATTGAATGCAACTGGTGGGTGCGAAACAGCGGTAACAGCTAGATCAAGAATTGGTTGGATAAAGTTCAGGGAATGCAGCGAAATACTTAAAGGCAGAAGGTTTTCATTAAAGATGAAAGGAAAGGTTTACAAAAGTTGCGTAAGATCAGCTATGTTGTATGGAAGTAAAGCATGGTGCTTGAGAGAAAAAGAGATGGCAATTTTGAGAAGAACCGAAAGAGCTATGATTCGAGCGATGTGTGGTGTGAAGCTATTAGATCGAAGAAACAGCGAGGAGTTGATGGACATGTTGGGCATAAAGGAATCTTTAGATAGGATGGCTAAAGCAAGCAGTATACGGTGGTACGGTCATGTTTTGAGGAAAGAAGATGAAAATGTGATAGTGAAGGCTTTGAAATTTGAAGTGAGTGGTAGTAGAGGAAGAGGAAGACCGAAACAAACGTGGAAAAAGCAGGTAGAGAATGAGATGAAGAAAAATGGACTGGGGAAAGAAGATGCATGTGATCGAACGAAATGGCGAGGAATAGTAAAGGCAATGACCATACGAAATCCGGCCAACTCCTTCGACGGGGAAAATACCGGATCCAACATGTATTGATGATGATGATGATGATGGATTACATTTCGCACGTGTTCAGAGCCATTTGAAAAAACTAGATTTTTAAGATTTGAAAGCCAATCGAAAAAATTTAATTTTTCAATCCTCCTTTTACTTCAATTTAAGTCCAAAACACGTTTAACATCTTGCATTATGGTGTAAAATTTTAATTGTAAGTGATTTGGTCCATGTAGGGGTAAGCAAGGCACATTGCCTCCTGCAATATTTTAGCAGAAATAATAATCCACTCTATTTTTGTTAAAGATTTTGGCTTGTTATGAAGTTAACCAGTTATAGGAGTACATGTACGGCCACGGGACTCAGGCCCCCTCAATTGAAATTCAATAATTTGTTCAATAAGCGATTTCCCTATTTCTTTAAAGTATTTCGTGCAAAAAACTGGCAAGGTGGAGGTGAATCGTTGTTGAAAAATGGTGCAATAGATGGTTACGCTTACTAAACATGCTATTTCCCGGCCGGGTTTACATTGCGCCGGGCCCCTGGCACTTAGAGGATTTTGGCAACATCTTCCTGCCAAATATAAGTGAAGACCAAAAAAAGTCCTACTATCTAAGCGCGAGGCCCTGACACTGTGCCATACGGCAAATACGGCTCTGGTTATTGCATTACATTCATAAAAAGTTTAGATGAGGGCGTGAAGTAGCAACTTTTAGGACAAAAATCCTTGATTTCACTCTGGTTATACGTTTAAATTGGTTCTAAAAAATGAATTAAGGGGGTGCGCCGTGCTCCCTGGTAGTCAGTATTATTTATTATTAATTACTGTTGTACGCGTGTACTGTTGTACGCGTATACTGTTGAAGGCAAAGATGCTAAAAGAAACAAAAATGAAAAAAGAAGGCTTTTTTGTCAAATTTTTGTCATTGGTGGCATTTCGATTGAGGGGGCCCGGGTTCCTGGTTCACCCCTGGCTCGCCTACGATTTTGAGATAAGATCGCACCCTTAAATTCTTTCAAAAAAAAACAAACATTTAAAGCAAAATTAAAATAACTTTTTTCCAAAACGTGGAGGACTTGAGTCAAGTCACTTGGCAGTTTTTGAAACCTCCAAAACTTGCATGACTTTATCATGACGTGAACACGTGGTCGTCATTATTATTACTTACTTTTGTACGCGTAAATCCTAAATCAAAGAAACTGCAATTCCGGACAAGGACAACATACTGGCTATGCTCTCATTATACATTTATCATTGGTAGTATTTCAATTGGGGGTTTGCATTACTGCCTGTGTAATAGCGTTAAGTTCATAATAACGTCAAACGAGGGCCTGGGGTTGCAGGTTTTGGGACAAAACTCTTAGATTTCTCACAGGTTTTGCATACAAATTGTTTAAAATTTGAATTAAGGGGCCCCTGGCCCGGGACCCTTCGTCGTCAGTCAGGGGCCCACTGGTTGTCAGCTAGAGGCCCCCTTGGTTGTCGATTAGGGGCCCCGGGTCCCCCTGGTTGTTAATTAGAAGCTCCCTTGTTGTCAGTTAAGGGTCCTGAACCCCCTGGTTGTTAGTTTGGGGCCCCGGAGTCCCCTGGTTGTCAGGTAGGGGCCCTGGAGCCCCCTGGTTGTTGGTTAGAGGCCCCCTGGTAGTCGGTTAGATGCCTCGGGGCCCCCTGGTTGTTAGTTAGGGGCCCGGGGTCCCCTTGGTTGTTATTTAGGGGCTCCGATGCCCCCTGGTGTTGTTATTTAGGGGCTTCAAGGCTCCCTCGTCGACATTAATATTGTTGTTAATTACTGTTATGTACGTAATTACTGAAAAAATCTGCAACTAAGCATCGCTTGGCTATGTTGTCGTAATTTTTTATCATTGGTGGTATTTTTAATTGGGGGTCCAGGCTCTCTGGGCCCCCCCTGGCTACGCCTATAATCAGTGATGGGCACTGCGGCGCTCTTCACCAGCGGCGCTACTTTTTCGGCAACGGTAGCGGCAGCGCCTCTACTTTTTTTCGTCACCAGCGACCAGGGCATGGTATGGAATGGAATGGAAAATGGAATGGAATGGAAGGGAAATTTCGGTATGGAATATATAAGATGCCAGAATGGAATGGAATGGAAGATTTCAAGAATGGAATAGAAGACAATCTTCCATACCAATTCCATACTAGATCGTGCATTGTATTTACAGAAAAATGCATACCGATGTCGGGTAGTGATAAATAACACTGTCACAGAAGTATTCAACATCAATATCTACGCATATTATTTGTCGGCAAACGCGGTACTTTGGTTGTGTACATTGCGCAAACGGTGTATGTGTTGCATCATTGTAAGTACATTGCAATTTAATTGCAGCATTGATGTTACAGTTGACGGCCTTGATAGATTTGTCTTTTTTTTTTTTGACGCTGACAATTTGCCCAGTCGTAAATTTTGTTTTCTTGCATCGTCACGAAAACTCGCATTTGCTATTTCATCCCCGTTTCAGCTTAATTTTATCTATATTTTTAGTTTTTAAGCTTATAGTAATTCTTTTCGGTGTTAAAGCTTGGTATTTCTATTACGGTAAATGTTCTAGTTGATGTGAGGGCAAACTTGTACGGTAATCATTAAACCATAGGCATAGCAGAAGTACCGGGCCCTCTGCCTCCCCCTCCTCTCGATTAAAATGCTACCAATGATAAAAATGATGACGCAAAGCCTATTTATTCAGTTTTTTTAGCATTTTCGGAGTGCAACAGTACATGCGTACAACGGCACTTAGCAATAACTTAATATTAATATTGACGGCCAGGGGGCCCATGCCCTCTCAATTCAAAATTTTACCAACCAATTTAAATGTACAAGCCAGGAGAATTTCAGCATTGTTGTTCTAAAAGGTGCAATTTCAGGCACTCATCTAACTTGTTTATGCAATAATATGTTCTTGGCCCCCAGCCAACTTTTATACTACAATAACATGATTAGTGACCATTTATGGCATCTAATGCACCAACTTTAAATAACTCTAAATTACCAACTTGAAATAACAATCCACTTTCATCTCATCAGTTTTCACGCGACAAAATGCTTTTGAAGAAACCTAGTTAGGGCAAATGCTTATTGAACAAATGATTGAATTTGAATCGAGGGTATCTGGGCCCCTGGTCGTACATATATTCCTAAAACTGGTTATTTTCATGACAAAACAAAAATCTTCAAAGGCAAATCTTCGAGTGCATTATTTACAGCTAAAAATGTTGCAGAAAGCAATGTACCTTGATTTCCCTGACTTGGGCCAAGTCTCAAAATTTAACCCCAAAATGCAAGATTTTAAACGTGTTTTGGACTCCTGAAGTAAAGTGAGTAATTTTTTCAATTGACTTTCAAACATCAAAATTTTTGTTCTTTCTAATGGCTCTGAAAACGTTCGAAATGTGATCTGAATCGCATTAAAATAGCGATTTTTTTCCAAAAACTTACAAAAAATTGCTTGCGGCTGCATGCCCCCTCTGTGACGTGTTTGAGTTGCACTAATTTGCTCACCACGTCTGCCCATTTCGATAGGACAGAAAAATTTTTAACTTGCGGTTCTAATCCTTCAGCTATAGCAAATCCAGGTTACGAGCCAAATCAGACGCCCAGCTTTTGATCTTTCATTCTTTGTCCCATAAAAAGTCCCTCTTTTCAAAAACTTCTGATGACGTCATTGCATGATTTGCGGTTTAGCCCTCCTCCCAATTCAAAATCCAGGCTACGCCTATGCATTAAACCATGTGCAATATGCATACCCGATACTGGTTGTTGCATCTTTGTATTGTTACGCGCACCTTCACTAGTGGTTGCTTACAACATTGCAAAGAAGCAAAATGTACGTTGCAATGTTTCCAGTCCAAAATTTCTTAGCTATGGAAGTATGGAATGGAATATGGAAGAAAATTTTAGTATGGAATGGAATATGAAAGAAAATTTTAGTATGGAATGGAAGATTTTTGGTATGGAATGGAAATGGAATGGAAGAAAATTGCCAGTATGGAATATGGAAAAATCGTCTTCCATTCCATACCATGCCCTGCCAGCAACAAGCGGCAACACCGCTGTTTTTTTAGCCGAAAAAGCGGCAGCGCTGTTTTTTAAGCAAATTTTCTGCCGCTACTGCTAATAAACTTCTTCCAAGACTTTTTCAATTCACATTTTCACACGTTACCGTTTGGAGTCTTTACTCTCCGCTTGTTTTCACTCTGCTCTTGTTATTTCAGTTTAATAGAACATACAAGACCTTTGTGACGTTTTAATAGGGGAGTTTTATCGCACGTGGTCCGATTTTTTCGCAATCAAAGTTGAACAAATAATGTGGCCTAGTCAGGGGTGCGAAAACCCGGGGAGGGATATATTCCCCCAATAATTTGACTGTATCCCCCCCAATAGTTTGAGTATGGTCTACATCTGGTGAATATTTTGAATATCGGAATGCCTCAGCGATCTGGTAAATATTTTGCTCCAAATCGTATGTTATCCTTCTTTTGTATGGATTTTGCTCTCAAATTTGGAGGTGAAGACGAAAAAAATAAAAAAAAAGGTCTTCATTGCAAAATCTTAGGCTACTTGATTACGTTCACTTGATCTGTCTTGCTGTTTCATACAAAAATTGTTTGTGGTGACCTGTTTTGGGGCAAAAGTTTGCTAGTTGTGCTACAACAAAAGTTTACTCTCGCTTAAGGAGCACTAGCAGTGATTTGGTGGGAACACGGCTCGAAATGCCATCCCACGTGCATAGGCGTAGCCAGGATTTTTGACTGGGGGGGGGGGGGCAAACCAAAAATCACATGCAATGACGTCATCAGAAATTTTGAAAAGAGGAACTTTTTGTAGGACAAAGATATCGCAGAATGGAAGATTGGAAGCCGTGGCCTGGTTTGGCACTTAACCGAGAGTTTTCCTAAGGGAGAGGGCTTAATGCAGAAGTTACAAATGAAAATATCTTAATTGGGAGACTTGTGTAAGTAAACTAGTTTAGTCAAACGTATCACAGACGGGAATCTGGGGATGAAGCCCCCAGTCGCTGAGCGATTTTTTCGAATTTTTTTGAAAAAAAAGCTATTTTAATGGTTTTGGATCACATTCCGCACGTGTTCAGAACCATTTAAAAGAACTAGATTATTAACACTTGAAAGCCAATTAAAAAAAAAATAAATTGTTTCAATCCTCCTTTTACGTATAATTTGGTCGAAAATACGTTTGTAATTTTGTAGTTTGGGGATAAATTTTATAAGTATTTTAGTAGTAAATAATAACCCACTCAAAGATTTTCCTTATTTTTGTTTTGACATAAAAATAACCAGTTGTAGGAGAAGATGTACAATCAAGAGGCCTCAGGCTCCTCAATTTAAATTCAATTATTTGTTCAATGAGCATTTCTCACAGATAATTTTTTTTTGAAGCATTTTTTAGCGTAAAAACTAGCGAGGTGAATGGAGGTAAACTGTTGTTGAAAACCGTTTAATATATGGTTAAGCTTAATTACCACGTTATTGCCCGGGCTGGATTTACGTTGCGCGGGGCCTCTTACACTCTAAAGATTTCACCGCATCTTCCTGCCAAACACAAGTGAAGACCAAAAATAAAGTGTTACCATTTGAGCGCAGGGCTCCTAGCACTGTGCCATGTGGTAAATTCCGCCCTGTTATCGCATTACGTTTTTAAAAAGCTTAGATGAGAGCCTGAGGTAGCAACTTTTATGATAAAAACCCTTAATTTCATACGCGTTATACATTTTAATTGATTGGCAAAAATTGAATTTAGAGGGCCCGGGCCCCCTAGTTGTCAATATTATTGTTAATTACTGTTGTACGCAAAAAACGCTAAAAAAACTGAAACTGAGGAAACAATAGTTTTTTTGTCATAATTTTATCATAGGTAGCATTTCAATTGGAGGGGGCCCGGGCCCCCTGAGCCCCCCTCTTGCTACGCCTATGCCCCGTGGCGCCGGGCCTGAGTAGTTCGTCAATGCGTAGTAAAATAAATTTTGCTACAACAGTTAGCAATAAAACTAAGAATTGAATTTATAGTGCGCTGAGAATTGAACTAACAAATAGAACCAGGTAATAAATAAGCTTCAAAGACAACTTAGCTATGAAATTATACTTGTAGAAAAAATACTCAGTGTAACATGAATCGCATTGAGCATCATTTGCTTAACATGTGGGTCACTACTACGTACCTCCTTCGACTTCGTAAACACCAATATCTTAAACGCTCGATCTACTTTTTGGTCAAAGTTGGACGAAATCATCGCAGGGGGACATGAATCACCTATACCATTTATACAAAACTCCAAGAAACGTTTTGGAACTCGGTCGATTAATAAATTTTCCTTTCGGATCTCTACGCGAAGAGTTATTTTAGTGGTTGAGGGCCGAGAGTGTGATAAACAGATCGACTACTTCAGAGCTATATGAGCCGGGACAGAATTGCATAGAAGCTGAATACTGTGTGTCATTGCGCTTTAATGGCAAAACCTTAACTTATTTGAGTCGATATTTCTTAATACCTTTTGTTTGTGTAGAAAATGCGTTTAAGGAGTTTAACTTCCTAGTGTAACTTCCAAGGGTAACTTCCCAAGTAATTTCTAAAGCGCTGGTTCAACCAATCAGCATTTTGAAATGCTTGTATTTTAGAAAGGAGCATGCAACAACTAATTGAATGGTGATTTGCTTACTTGTCTACCATTTAAGCCTGCTAATGGCGATTGTAACCTGATCCGATATCTTAAAAGCTTAAATAATTAACTTTCGTAAATAAAGTTGAAATTTCACCATTAGATACCGTATTTGAATGCCATCGTTTTTTTCACTATTTATTTTTTTTAAAGTAGCGGCAGCGGCCGCTGTTTTGCATGCAAGTAGCGGCAGAGGCGCTACTTGTTTATTTGAGTAGCGATAAGCGGCAGCGCCGCTGCTGTTTTTGCCAAATAGCGGCAGCGCCGCTACTTTTCAAGTAGCGGGTGCCCAGCTCTGCCTATAATGTAAAATGTTTGTTTTGACAACAGCCTGCCTTGCTCAATATTTTACTGTTTTTCGTCTGATTCAATATATTTTAGTTTTTATGAACAAGGTACTTTTTTGGCTTTAAAATTGCTTTGCTCAACATTAACTAACTTTGATGTTGATTGTTGTGGGATGGCTTAATTTTCACTCTGGATGATCGTCACAAACCAACTTATTGTAGATGCTACCAAATGAAACTTCTGCTTCCGGACCTCCTGCGCTACCGATTTGGATCACATTGCTTATTGTCTGGAATTTGGTATAATGTTAGATTTAATAATTTTAATGTGGCACTATTAAGCTGAAGCGATGCATTATTATTATTATTATTATAGTTATAGTGACACTCTATGTTAGGGATATTTTATCATCATATATTGTCGGACTAAAACTTCAACCATCGTACGGTTGTTGGGTTTGTTTCTTTTAGATCTTAGCCTTTCTGATTTTTAAACCATTTAAAGAGCAGTGCAAGAAATGTAATTGTTTTTTGTTTATTATAACTTCCGTTATGAGCTATTTTGAATACGTTAAACAAACCGCAACACAGCTTTTGCAATGCCACAAAATAAAAAAAATTGAAACGCAACGTCACTTAATCATTTGTGAAGGTTGCGCTTGCGCCTTTAAAGGGATTGTGTCGTGTACTTTTTCGGATTTAATTGAACGTAGGCATCAAGCAAATGAAGTTTGCACATTGACATATACTATTCCGTACCTTGCTCGAAATTTTTGTCTGCTTCAGAATTATTCATGTTATTTTGATCAGTAATCCTATTCCCTTTGTGACGACTAAACTGCGGAGGTGGAGTCCTCGAGGACGTCCTTGGCCTCGAGGACGGCCTCGAGGACACATTTTGAAGTACTTGGCCTCGAAGGTCAAGTCCTTGGCCTTGGCCTCGAAGCCTCAAGTCCTCGAAAATTGCCCTGTCCTCGGCTAGAGGACAGCACTAAGTTTTGAACAGTTAAAATTTCGTTGGAAAACGCCAGAAACCACGCGGAAAATTTGCGAACACCTTTTTTGTTTTCCTCACTTGGAACATTGGCGTAGCCAGGGGGGGAGCAGCCCCCCTCAATTGAAATTTCACCAATGACAAAAATGTGACAAAAAAGCCTACTATTTCTTCAGTTTTTTTTTAGCATTTTTCGCTTACAATAGTAACTAACAACAATATTGAAGACCAGGAGCCCCGGGCCCCCCTCAATTCAATTTTTGCAGGCCAATTTAAACGCATAACCCGGAGAAAATGGAGAGTTTTTGTACTAAAAGTTGCTATCTTAGGCCCACATCTAGCCTTTTTGTGAGCGTAATACATTAATCAGGGCCAAATTTACCATAATATAACGCAGTACCAACTAAGGGCCCCGAGCTGAAATCGTAAGACTTTTTTTGGTCTTCACCTACATTTGGCAGAAAGATGTTGCAAAAATCTCCAAAGTGCCAAGGGCCTAGCGCGATGTAAATCCGGCCCTGCAATAAATCAACAATTTTTCAAAAACAATTCAGTAATTCACCTCCAACCTCGCCGGTTTTTACGCACAAAATACTTTTAAAGAAATTAGCCATGGAAAATGCTGATTGAACGAATCATTGAACTTCAACTGAGGGGGGCTTGGCCCCCTGGCGAAACATGTACTCCTATAACTGGTTATTTTCATGACAAAACAAAAATCTCTAAGAAAAATCTTCGAATGGATTATAATTTACTGCTATAACGTTGCAAGAGACAATGCACCTTTCTTCCCCCTACCTGGACCAAATCACTTACAATTAAAATTTAACTCCAAAATGCAAGATGTTAAACGTGTTTTGAACTTAAATTGCAAGTAAAAGGAGGATTGAACAATTTAATTGTTTCAATTGGCTTTCAAATGTCAAAAATCCAGTACTTTCAAATGGCTATGAACGCTTGCGAATTGTGATTCAGTGGCATTAAAATAGCTTTTTTTCCAAAAAATTACAAAAAATCGCCCAACATCTGGGGGCTTCGCATCCGGACCCCCAAAGCCTCGGGCAGCTGGAGGCCCCGCCCCAAGACTCCCGTCTGTGATGCCTTTGAGTTACACTAGCTTTCTCATCACGTTTCCAAAGTTAGATATTTGCATTTTTTAACTATTAGTTTAAGCTTTCTCCCTTTGCAAAATCCTGGTTACGTGCCAACAGGCAACGATTTCAGATCTTCCATCCTGTGATATCTTTGTCCCACAAAAACTTCCTCTTTGAAAAAATTTTGATGACTTCATTTTATGTTATTTGTGGTTTAGGCCTCCCCCAATCAAAAGTTCAGGTACGCCAATGCATTGGAGATCGCCTGAAAAAAATTTTTGAAGACCTTTTTTTTGGAGAACACTTGCGCATGTGTCCTTGGTGCTTGGCCTCGAGCATTCTTGTCCTTGGCCTCGAGAGGGTCTGTCCTCGGAAAGGCTGTCCTTGGCCTCGGATTTTTTTTTGTGTCCTTGGCATTGGCCTTGGCCTTGAGCCTTGTGTCCTCGACTCCACCTTTGCTAAACTGGGTATACCACGTAGGTTGCTCTTAGCGCGCTTGTCTGCACGCGAGTGAGAGAACGAAAACACATAATTATAAGCTCTTTAAACGTTGGTGAATTATGCAGTATCAAAGCACAAGAGATACTAAGCGCTTAGCTGCAGTTGCGGAAGCTTTTTTTGGCTCTTTCCAAAACTCTTTAAAACACTTTATACCATTTCGTAGAGTTTTTTTTTTTTTTTTTTTTTTGTACAAACCTTGTAGTGATAAAGCAACAAAAATACTCTATAAAGTAATAATAATAATAAGCGACGAAGCGAGTTTGAACAATGCAACTTGAAACAATAAGTGGTAAAGATTTGATAAGTCTGATCAGATGTACTGATCGCGAAGGCTGGGTAGCAGAAACAGCATCAAAAAGATTTTTGTCAGGAGCTTATTACAGAGCAGCCGAATTCATTGTCAAACTTACGAAAAACTGCATTAACCCAATACTACAATTTAGGCATATTTGAAACCCAGAAACAGGTTATTAATTGAGTTGGTAAGTTTTTTGATAAGTTAACTGTTAGGCCTAATTAACATTTATTTGAGTTGTGATTTTCTAAATAAGTTAAATTACAGCTTATTTTAGGTTCATACATTTTCCTAAACTTTTATTAAGAAATATCTTGTTAGTGAGTAGTTTTCGAGATAATTGACGAGGCATGAATTTTCTGCAGTCTTTTTATAGTGAAAACAGATAGCAGGCTAAAAATAGTGTTAATGGTAGCGTTTTGTATTTCTGCACCGTCAACATAAGTAAAAACAAAACAGTAAACACACAACAAAATAAGAATCAGCTCTAAATGGTCGCAAAAAAAGTAGCAACAAAACTATTCATTCTGTTACATGCAACGCCCGATTAAATTTACAAAAAAAGACATAAAAAAACAAAAACAAATTAACAAATTAAACAAAAAAAAAAAAGACTAAACAATACAACAAAAGTTTTCGGCAAAGTATAACAGCAATATCTATTGACTTATCTTTTGCCTTTGGTTTGGCTGTTTTTTTCCGGTGGAGTTTCACAACTTGAAGAACATTTTAATAGGATATATATACTGGGTAGAAATTTATATATACTCGGTAGAACATTTTGATAGGGTATATATAACTCGGTAGAAATTGAGAGTTTTTGTTCTAAAAGTTGCTATCTCAGGCCCTCATCTAACTTTTTTATGAACGTAATGCAATAACCAGGGCTGGATTTAACGTAATATGGCACAGTACCAGAGAGTCCGCGCGCTCAGATGGTGAGACTTTTTTTGATCTTTACCAATATTTTGTAGAAAGATGTTGCAAAAATCGCCAAAGTGCCAAGAGCCCTGCGCAATGTAGATCCGGCCTGGACAATAACTAGGTTAGTAGGCGTAATCATGTATTGTACCATTTTTAAATAACAATCCACCCAGAGTTGTGAGTCGGGCCTGGCTTTTTGAGTCGGGTTCGGGCCTAAAGTTGACAAAAATTTCGGGCTTAATTCGGGCCTGAGACATGTTTTTTGTCTTAAGTGCACAAAAAATATAAGTAAAATAATTTAGCAACATTGATAAATTTTTCAGACCTAACTTAAATTTCGTTTTTTTTTCGGGCATGATTTGGGCTTCAATTTAGTTTTCGGGTTCGGGCTTACATTTTCGGGTTCGAGCCGGGTTCGGGCCTGAACTAGTCAGTCCGTTTACAACTCCAAATCCGTTTACAACTTTGTAGCGCCGTTTTGTCATTTTTCTTGTTTATTTATTTATTTTGTGCGAGTGTCAAACCCGGTTTCATTATTTACGTTAATTTGTATTTGGAGGCCACGACTAGCTCCTCAAGGCTAGTATTTAATTCAATGAATCGCTGCAAACGTTGAAATCTGTTAAATCCTCTTGCTAAGAAGATATTCCTGTTTCTTCTTATATGACGTAAGTTACTGATTTTCGCGTTGACCTAATTGAAAGCAAATTTTAGAATTTGCAAGCTTGAACCTTTCGATGTCAAATCACTATTCAGTAGAGCGTCTGCAGTAAGCAGAGATTGAAGACAGCTGATCTTCCATACGATTTATTTTGAGTGCCGATTGCCTTAATTCCTAATCAGATAGTTCGCTGACTCAAATCTACCAAAATATTATTTTTCCAACACACCACTTTTCTTCGTGAGCATTAACTACAGCGAGTTTGACATCGGCAAGGCTACAGTTTGGATATTCGACATTTGATTTGATCGTATTTGGAATTCATAAAGGAAATTCTCCGTCTGCATTGAAAAATTCATCAGTTAGTACAATGTATTATTTTGTAAAATTATTGTTTTTGTAAAAATAGATTCTAAATTTGAATAAGTTAATGCGATAAATGAGTTGTGTGCTAAATGTCATATTTTGTTTTCGTTGCAGCATTAATTCCAATTTGGTTTGTTTTAGGTTTAAATTAATTTCCGTAAAACACTTCATGTGTTTTTTGAGTTTCTTACTCGTACGTTTACTTTTCTTAGAAACCGCTTCGCTTTTCCTTTCCGCTTCATTTTGCTTTCGCTTCCGCTTACCTATATGCAACGCCAACAAACAAAGGACAAAATTTCAAACACGTATAGCGTGTTACGAATTCTGGAGGTAGACGGTAGATATATTGAATCCGTAACATCCTCCTCGCCAGTTTTTACGCGACAAATTACTTTTCAAAAAAAATTAGCTAGAGGAAATGCTCGTTGAACAAATTATTGAATTTGAATTGAGGGGATCTGGGCCCCTGGTTATACAGTATATGTACTTCGGCAACTGGTTACTTTTATGGCAAAACAAAAATCTCTAAAAAAATCTTCGAGTGATTATTTAGTGCTTAAGTATTGCACGAGGCAATGTACCTTGCTTTTCCCTATTTGGGCCAACTCACTCACAAAATTTATTCCCATAATGCAAGATTTTAAACGTGTTTTGGACTTAAATTGTAAGTTAAAGGAAGATTGAACAATTTAATTTTTTCAATTGGCTTTCAAATGTTAAAAATCTAGTTCTTTTAGATGGCTCTTAGCACGTGCGAATTGTGATCCAATGGCATTAAACAAGCTAGTTTTCTCAAAAAATTGCCTAGCGACCCCCGTCTGTGATACGTTTGAGTTACGCTATAGTTTGCTCAATACGTTTCCCAATTTACACATTTACGCTTCTTTAGGGGTTTAAGCTCTTTTGCTGTAGCAAAATCTCGGTTATGTGCCAAAACAGGCCTCTGCTACTGATATTCCAATTTACAATATCTTTGTTCCACAAAAATTCATCTTTCGAAAATTTCTGCTGACGCCATTGCAGGTGATTTGTGGTTCGACCCCCTCCAATCAAAAATCCTAGCTACGCATATGCTTTAACCGTTAGTAAAAATTTTGTAATGATTCTCATCCTTTTTGCTTTGTAGTATTTCATCGAGGTCGAGCACATGTGTTCGCTAACCGGTTTTATAAATGCACAGTCCAGCAAACGAATGGATTCTTCACAGGCGCGTAGCCAGAAATTCGTAATGGGGGGGGCTGTTTGGGGGGTCTGGGGGCGGAGCCCCCAGCCGCCGGAGGCCAATGGGGGTCTGGGGGCGAAGCCCTCAGCTGCCGGAGGCTGGGGGTCTGGGGGCAAAGCCCCCAGCCGCCGGAGGCACGGGGGCCTGGGGGCGGAGCCCCCAGCGCTCGAAACTTTTGCATTTTTTTGCAAAAATAACTTCATTTTAGGGCTATTTTGATTAAAAAATAATGATTTTAAAACGTGGCTTAGAAATTGGCAGTGCAAACAAGATTAAACTGGTGGCATAAATGGGCTATTTGGGAGGTGGCTGTGGTAAAATGTAGTTCTCTTGTTTAGATGCTGTTAAATTATAAAATCGAATAGTGCAATAAAACTCACACGGAGTAATCTATTTCGTATACAGTTTATAGAGAAAAATAATTGGGGGGGGGGCTAATGAAAAGAGATTTGAGAGAAATGATTGGTAATTAACAAATACTGAATAGCCCCCCCCTATTCCTTAGTTTATAGTATATTTGTTGATGACACCTATGTTTAGTATTTTTACACTTGAGCAAATTTGATTGTTATTTCTTACCATTTATCAAAGGTTTCATTTATTTGTTGGTTTTATTTTTGACTAATTAGCCCCAACCCTGAACATATGTTTCAAAAGATGTTTCAAATCACTACTTAGTCCACTCCAGTGCATAAAACAGTCTCGAAGTGCTAGAAATGTAGTGTTTTTCCCATTCTGCATTTTGGTCGACATGTCAATGGGGGGGCTATAGCCCCCCGCCCCCCCAGGCTACGCTACTGGATAAAAACGTGTTATTTCCTTATTCTGCATTTTGGTCGGCAGTTCATTAGCCCCCCTCCACATAAACCTTGCAACTATGCTTTAAAGCATTTTTTAGTCTAATCCAGTGCATAAAACAATCTTAGAAATGCTAAAAGTGTGGTATTTTCCTTAATCTGCATTTTGGTCGGCAGTTCATTAGCCTTCCCCCCAAATAAACGTTTCAAACTATGCTTTAAATCATTTTTTAGTCCAATCCAGTGCAAAAAAGAGTCTTAGAAGTGCTAAAAATGTGGTATTTTCCTTATTCTGCATTTTGGTCGGTAGGCCAATGGGGGGGGCTATAGCCCCCCCCGCCCCCCCCCCCCCCTGGCTACGCTACTGATTCTTCATAATTTTGGCATTCACTGAAATGCAAATACACCGAAGTATCCAGTAAACTAGCAAACCTATCAAGCTTGTCTCGATCAATGATATCCGCGATTCTCCGAACATAAGTTTTGAATATTTTTTTCAATGCTTACCCTTTCTCAAACTTTTCGAGTTGCTGGCATCTTTATCAAATATTGGAGGTCTTTACTGCTCATCTATGTCTTTATTTAATTCTATAAATTGTAATGATAGTACTAATGAGCCACAAAATTACAACACTAATTCTCTGCAAACCTTTTCTAAACTTCGATTTGTTGGTCACAGTCAATCGTGAATAGCTGTGCATAAACAATATTGCAAGAGGCAATGCAAAAATTATATACTTCTGTAAAAAACACGCGATACCTTAGATAATTGCAGATCTTTTTGTCTAACCTTCTTGCAAGCAAATATCATCTGTAGGACATCATCATTAAAGTAAATCAACCTCCCCTATGCCCATGAGTTGCGCCACGATCGACGCGATCGTGTTTCTCAATCTTTCACGATTCGTAGAGCTACCGTTTCCAGAAATATAATCTTTTAACAGTAATTCGTTAAGCCAGTAAGGTAAGTCTGGCCCTGGCTATAACAGTCCTCAAATGACAATAGAAACTTGCATCAATTACCACTGGAGTCGTGGTACTGTAAGGCCCGTTTCACACAGGCGACAGCTGGTCATACGACCAAATTAGTCGGATCTTGGTCAGGGTCAGGATGCAATGTGATGAGGCCAAAATTTGTGTCGTACAACCAAACGTCCGACCACGACCAAGTGTGAAAGGCGCCATTTAAATCAATGCTATCGCCTGGTCTGATTTTTTTCTGTCGTATCAAGTTGGTTGCTAGTGTGAAATGGACTTAAGGCCCTTTCACACTTGGTCATCGTCCGCATTTGGTTGTTCGACACAAATTTTTGCCACATCACATTGAATCTTGACCCCTACCAAGATCCAACCAATTTGGTCGTACGGCCAGCAGTCACCTGTGTGAAACGAGCCTAACTCAATACTAACACAATCAGAGGTGGAGTCCTCGAGGATGTCCTTGCCCTCGAGGACACATTTTCCAGTCCTTGGCCTCGGCCTCAAAGCTCAAGTCCTTGGCCTTGACCTCGAAGCCTACAAGTCCTCGAAAATGTCCTGCCCTCGGCTCAAAAATAGCATTATTTTTTGGTTGGTTAAAAAGGAAAATAACCAAACAAAAGACAACGTAACTTCTAGTCTGTCAATTCATTGGTTGCTTTCCTTATTTGAAAAATACTGCAATGTGATAACCAACTTAGTCAAGTCATGCTCAAACTTATTTCAAATGGCATTGTTCTTCTGCTAATACGTCGAGCGCAGGCGGTACGAACCGAAAAGCACTGAACCATCCAAAATCATTACAAGGAATGTTGGGGTCCAAACACAAAACAATTTTGAGTCGCTAAAGCACAATCATGACGGGGCCTATCCTGCAAGTGAATTCAGAAGAAAGTATATGTGCTGTGATAATAAAATGTAATGCAGTGCCAGTATTATCAGGGAAGGCATAGTGATATCATACTGCAGTAAATATGTTAATTAGTATCGCTCGATATACATAACAAAATATATTTTGAGAACGCCAACTTATTCTGAAAATACGCGAGCGCGAAAAATTTATTTTTAGATAAGAAAGAACAACTCCAATCACTGGCCAGCGGTCTAGGGGGCAAAACCACTTCTACTGAACAATTTGTTTGTTGAAAATCGCAGCCAAGAATCCCAAATAAACCATTGGATGACAAAAAATGCTGCATAAAGAATCATTAAGAAATTAAAGGGGCATTGACGAGGTCTAATTTTTTAATTCTAACTTTAGATATGTGAAAAATAATTGATTACCAACGTTATTGTCCCGTGTTTTCAGTGTCTGACGTTATATTGCTTTAACGGGAAAGATTTTCGCTTTACGGGAAAAAATTCGCCGTGGCAACATGACAGCACAAAATTTGCATTAGTGGTTTTAAACGAGCTTTGTCATCGTAGGTCTCAGTGTAGAATGGGCTTCTGCCAGGTTTCTGCTGTGACTTTAATAAGGTAAACTGCTTTTCAAATGTAAAAATACATTTATTGGTTTGAATTTGCTACTTTTAGCAAAAACATATGCGATTCACTGCGCTTGAAAAGAAACCAAAAATAGGCCTAGCTTGGTAGCTGCTGATAGGCTAGTCTAGCCTACTGATTAATTACAGCCAGTTAATTTAGCAGTTGTTTGTTGCTATGTTGAGTAACACCATAGTCGTTTTATATATAGTCTGGAAGGCGTGTGATAAAGGTTGTGTCATTGTGTGCTCATGAGCGCCGGTTAGCGGAAAAGTTTAATTTGCGAATTGCAAAATGAAGTTTGCAGATACCAACCACAACAGTTGTTCGTAAAATACTACAAGACCGACTAAGAAGAAACTTTTGGAATCGAACGTATTTTAAATTATTGCTTTAGTAAGTTGACTAAGCAGTATACTATGAGTTTTAAAATATAAAAAATGTTGTTGGGAAACAAAGTTTTCATCTGAAGCAGTGTAGTTTTTCAACAATTTTGTCCAAGCCTGAATAATTGTCATCGTCATCATCATCATATTTATTTTTTTACCAAGTGACGTCATATCACAAGAAAAAACTGCAACTTCCTCTAGGTCTATCACCAAAGCATCGAAATATGCAATTCCTTTAAAACCAACACACAAACTTGCAGAATCAAAGCGATATTTAGTCACTTGGTGAGGAGACAGCAAAGGACCGAAAGGTCATCTAAGTCTACTGCCACCTCACCAAGTTAAGGTTAAAAAAGCAGCTTCTAGATTTTCGCAAAATTAAAACAAAGTGTTGCAAAGATATGTACACTTTGTACAGTGTATACACAAAACTCACAATCACCATGCAAAGAAAATGCAAGGCAACGCTAGAATCGTTCTAACTCTAAGCAAACTAAAAAGAATAAAAAATAAAAATACTGTAACTACAGACTAGATAGAAAATAAAATTAATAAAGCTCATAATGCTTATTTATGTTTTATAGAATTTAAACTGGGCAATTGAAGTGAAAAAAAACCTCCTTGCTTTGTTTTGTATTGTTTGCCAATATGTCATTAGTACTGGCACAATTTCCAATACCAGTATATATCAACCTCAGTCAGTTACTGCAAAATTACTAATAATTCAAGGGCACATCAAAATGAGAGATGACGTATTGTATAAATGTGTGATAGATGAATGCACCAATCTCAGGTCATTCAAGCAATAGAATAGGTTATTGTTGAACTCAAGCACAAATATGCAACTATGTTTCCTGTAATTACTACTGCATTGCTGATAGAAAGCTGTTATTCTAGCTTTTATCGGTTTCATAGTTTGATAAAAAATGAGCTTTAACAGCTTTTTTAAATCTGTAGAATGAAACTTCTTTCATACTGCTTAGAATTTCATTCCAAATTTTAATTCCTGCGAATGATAGAGACTTTTACCCTAATCTTGTTCTAGTTCTTGGAAGAAAGAAGTTGTTTTTGTGGCTCAATCTTGTCTTATGTGTATAGCATTTTTTTATTAGGTTAAACTTATCTAAATTTGCAAAAGATAATACATTATTGTGAATTTTGTACATTAGCTTTGCAGTTTCAAGAGAGTAAATATCCTTGAGTTTTAAGCATTTAGCTCGATAGAACAAAGGATTAGTATGTTCACGATATCCACTTCCAGTTAACAATCTGATGCTTCTTTTTTGCAGAATAAAGAGAGGTGCTAATGTTGATTTTGAAGCAGTCCCCCAACTACTTATGCAGTATTGTAGATGAGAGTATATGAGGCAGTGGTAAACAGATCTTAAGGTTTGCTCATCTACAAAGTGTTTTAACTAATTAAGGGCCCAAGATCCCCTTGCTATCTTTGAACATTGTTCCTTGATTTGTTGTTTCCAGTTTAGATTGTCGTCTATGAGAACACCTAGATACTTTATGTGATGTGATTGCTTGATTGGATTATTATCTATTGATACTTTGAGTTCAGGTTTATTTTGTTTTGTTGTCACTACCATAAACTCAGTTTTATTAAAGTTAATTGATAATTTATTCACCTTGAACCAATTGCTTACATTGAATAATTCATCATTAATGTTTTGTTGCAGTGTTGAAACATTAGAATGGGAGAGAGTAAGGTTTGTATCATCTGCAAAAAGATGAATTGTGGAATTTGAGGCAAGTGGTAGATCATTGATACAAATATTAAATAACAACGGACCTAGAGTTGAGCCCTGAGGAATACCGCAAATAACATCTCTTGACTTGGATTTATATTGATTTACAATTGTATACTGTTGACGGTCAGTCAAGTAACTTGCTAGTAACTGTAATGGTAATCCTCTAATTCCATACTTTTCTAGTTTCTTGATCAGTATTGTGTGATTAATGGTATCATATGCTTTTCTTAAATCTAAGAAAATAGAACATGTAATGAGCTTTTTATCCATATTGTCAAGTAGCTTATTGTAAATATCTAAAACGGCTTCATTTGTTGAGCAATTTTTCTTAAAACCATACTGGTTTGGACTAATCAAATTATTGCTCACAAAATAATTGTTTAGTTGATCAAGCAGACACTTTTCAAATAGTTTGGCAAAAGGATTTAAAATAGAAATAGGGCGATAATTACTGCATAACTCTCTTTCGCCTTTTTTGAAAATTGGAACAACTTCAGTGGTTTTTAACACTTTTGGAAAATATCCTGTTGATATGCATGCATTAAAAATGTTAGTTAGAACTGGAGCTATAACAGAGCCTGGCATTTTTATATACTTTGCAGGAATTCCATGTCTTCCTGTACTTTTTGATGGATTCATAGCTCTGATGTAATTTACTACTTCTTCTTCAACTATTGGTTCTAGAAAAAACGAATTGCAACTACTCTGAATCAAAGATGTCGCATTAAATTTGCCATCAATTATAGCTGGTGTTTCGATTTTAGATGCAAGGTTAACTCCTATCTCTATGAAATATTTATTGAACAAGTTACTGATGGCCTGTGGACCTTGTGCACTTTCACTTGTGGAAGCATACATTTTATTAGGAATAATATTTTTCTTCACATTTTTCAAGTGAATAATTTTATTTATAATTTTCCAAAGCGACGAGGTGTCATGCTTATTATCATTCACTAAATTTTTAATGTAAAGTCGTTTTGCATATTCCTTAATATGAGTCAGTTTATTTCTATAGACTTTGTATTGTGCCCATGTATTATTGTCATTTAATTTAAGGGCTCTTTTGTACCATAAATTTTTTTGCTGGATTGATATAAGGATTCCTTTGGATAACCATGGTTTGTTTTTTAGTTTTGTTTCCTTTCTGCTTTGTTTTCGTAATGGTGCATGTATGTTTAATGTCTTATGAAAAATGTCAATAAACTTCTCAGTGTAGTTGTCAATGCATTCCTCTTTGATATCATCTAATGGCTCCATTCCTTCAGTTAATTTGTCTAGAAATTTTTCTACTTCAAAATTTTTTGTATCACGAATTAGGGTGACAGTTGATTTTTCACTCTTAAGCAAGCTTAAATTAGAACACACCATTACTGGCAGGTGATCACTTACATCTTCCACCAGAATAAAACTTTTGTGTTCACCCACTACATTGTTTGTATTAACATGATTTAAAAGAGTTGAGCTTGTAGTGGTTATTCTTGTCGGGTGTGTAATTAATGGAATGCAGCCTAAGCTATATGTTAAATTCTTGAAATGTTTAATAGTGATATGAGAGTTACTTTTCAACAAATCTGCGTTGAAATCTCCTCCGATATTATACATCAATTTTCTACTATTCAATTTTTCAATGGTTGATTCAAAACTCTTGCAAAACTCTGATAATTTCTGTTTAGGGTGTCTGTAAATTACTCCCACTATACTTTTTTTTTGAATGCAAAATAGGCCAGTACAAACTCCGATTTACTGGTTTAATTATTGATGTACGTAGCTCCGAAATGGCCTGATGAAACTTCCGATGTCTATGGGTAATTTTATTTCATATAAAGTTGTAACAACTGGCAATCTTATGTGGCTTTATGAAGGCCAGAATTAAGCTTTTTGAACTGTTGAAGTAAGAATTTACCAGTACAGTTCTAGACTAGGAACAAGTTTATTTATTAGTGTAAATCAAATGCACATATGACCTCAACTTTCTGCTGTAAGGCCACAACTAGAATTATCATAACAAAAAGGTTTAAGAATACCATAGGCCAGTTAGAAATTAAAAGCCTATTTCCCCTTGAAAGTTTAGTGTCTATCATGCCTATAATAGCCTAGACAAGTTCCCATGGCTGTCATGCTTCAGGCAGCAATTTCATTTAAAAATTCATTCTTTAGACTAGCCTATGCTGTAAATACGATATTTTGTATAATGCATTACTAATTGTATTGGCCTAATGCAAAATGATAATTTAGGAACTTTTAAGTTGTTTGACTTGTTTCAGAAGCTTAATTGGAAAACCTGCCTGTTGTGATGTATTGCAGCTGTTGTTGCACAGTTTGAACTTGATATGCTGATAATTAGAAAAAATTGCAAACTTTAACTTGATAAAAAATGAATAATTGTAAATCAAGAAGCTTTCGGCAAAAGACAAACTATGGACAAACAGTCAGTCACAACTCAGTAAACGGTAAGTAAGTGACTAGATTAATTGCGACGCTTTCGGTACTCAATACTGCGGACGGTGTGTGGTACATTTTCCAGTAAGAAATGTGCTAAATGGCTGTGATTTTGAATTGCATTGAGTTTCATTTCAACTGAGCTCAGTGTAATTGGATCGACCGACGCTCGCGTCGCGTGTTTCTCTGTTTTTACTCGGCCATTTTCCAACTAACGAGTGCGAAATTTCAAACTTTTGCTTATAACTCCAGAACGGTTGGGTCTAGCTGCATGAAATTCTGACAGCAGTTTGAGATTAATGAGTTGTATGTTTGTACACAATTTCGAGGCAATAGATTACGTGAATTCGGTTTTAGAACCCGAAAACCGCCCCGCAAGTTTGGCGTAAAAAGCGGTCTCAGTCAAAAACGGCTTAAGTACGGCAAAAAATATTTCAGAGGGTTAAATGTCTCAAGATACCCTTTTATCCCAACCAACCCACTTTTGGCCGCGATGAGGTTTATTTCTTTTTTTTCTTTTTTTTCTTTCTAAATTTTGTACGCTCTTCTTCTCCTAAACCACAAAACATGGAAATCTAATTTTTCTGTAAAGTTGTTGAGCTGCAAACGCAATTTTTTCTCCAGATATTTTTTTGGGCAACTCCATCGGGAACCCCCTCCAAAATGGGGCCCTAAAAAATCCCTTTTTTTAACGGCTCAAGCTAGGGTGCTACTTTTTTTTGATATCAGCAGATATTTAACAGACAAACATTTTGACATAGTTTGGGCGTGCCACCCCCCCGGGAACCCCCCAAATGGACCCCTAAAAATCAATTTTTTGAACGACTCAAGCTAGAGTTCTTTTTTTGATATCAGGAGATATTTAACAGACAAACATTTTGACATAGTTTGGGCGTGCCACCCCCCCGGGGACCCCCCAAATGGATCCCCAAAAATCAATTTTTTGAATGGCTCAAGCTAGAGTTCTTTTTTTGATACCAGGAGATATTTAAGAGACAAATATTTTGACATAGTTTGGGGGTGCCATGCCCCCGGAAACCCCCCAAATGGACCCCAAAAATCAATTTTTTGAACGGCTCAAAGTAGAGTTCTACTTTTTTTTGATATCAGCAGATATTTAAGAGACAAATATTTTGACATAGTTTGGGGGTGCCACCTACCCCGGAAACCCCCCAAACGGACTCCCCAAAAATCAATTTTTTGAACGGCTCAAGCTAGGGTGCCAGTGTTTCATGGTATCAGTAGATATCTAACAGACAAATATTTTGACATAGTTTGGGGGTGCCACCCTCCCAGGGACCCCCAAAATGGACCCCCAAAAATTAATTTTTTGAACGGCTCAAGCTAGAGTGCCAGTGTTTTATGATATCAGCAGATATTTAACAGACAAATATTTTGACATGGTTTGGGGGTGCCATGCCCCCCGGGGACCCCCAAAAATCAATTTTTTGAACGGCTTAACTTAGAGTGTCAGTGCTTTATGATATCAGTAGATATTTAACAGACAAATATTTTGGCATAGTTTGGGGGTGCCACCCTCCCAGGGACCCCCCCCAAGTGGACCACCAGAAATCAATTTTTGTACGGCTCAAGCTAAAGTGCCAGTGTTTTATGACATCAGGAGATATTTAACTGACAAATATGTTGACTCCACTTTTCTAGAAGTTCCATAATCAGATATTTTTGAATAATTGCTGATTTTACGGTAGACAAAAAGTACTTTTGAGCGTCACAGCATTAGCTATGCGTCGGTCGTTCACTAGGTTTGCTGGCAAACTCCCATCTAGTTTGGATTCGCAGCTACTTTGAAAAGTCAACATGCGATCAAGAAGAATCGAGATGCAAGACAAGCCTGCCTACAAAAAACATTTTAGTACAGTTCAAGTGCAGGTAGTAGTGCGTGACAAGGTAATGGGCAAGTTGGTAGCATGCAAAATGTTATTTTAGTTTAATTTTGGCTTTAAAGGCGGTGAATCATCCAGTCAATTCCGGTGGTTTACAATAGCTAAAATTGACCTATAATTTTTGATATTTTTTGTTTTAATTTTGAGGCTGCGGTTGCGAAGATATTCAACAAATACAAACAGATATCCCCCCACAAAAAGTTTTTGAAAACTCTGAGTTTTGTTCTTCCCGCCTAAACCACAATAGGCCTCATAGTTTAGAGAACTGTGGTTTAGGCGGGAAGAACAAAACTCAGAGTTCCCAAATACTTTTTTTCGGGGGATATCTTTTTGTAGTTATTGAATATCTTTGCAATTAGAACCTCAAAATTAAAACAAAAAACATGAAAAATTATAGTTCAATTTTAGCTATTATAAACCACCGTAATTGGCTGGATGATTCACCGCCTTTAAAGAACTTTTGCAAATCAATTTGCTTGCCGGTAGTTGAAATTGCTAAAACAGACTTTTTTCGAAGAAGTTGTATCAATGATGATATTCTGTACAGTTTACCAATCGATTATTTGCTATTGACAGTTTTCTTATTGTTTTTGCTTTGCAATCCAAAAAGGATAATCTTACTTTTATGTTGTTGGTAATGAGGAGAAGCATCACAATAAACTAAAGCTTATGTTTCTCTACAATATGTTTTTTGCATGTACGGTTTCATTGTAATGTTGAAGTACTAAAATACGTTTTGTGGTGGTGTAGCTTAGTTGGAGAACATTAACTCACTATACTAATGAAAATGTAGCTGACTTCGGTTTGATTTGAATTTTGTTTTGCCTATGGAATGACACTTACCGAAAATTTGTTATTGAAACCATGTGTTGTACTTCGCGACCTGATCAAAAACTTGTTAAAGGAATAGAAGAAGGTGCTCTGCGTTAATTAACTAAACGATTCTTATAACTTCAAATTTTTTTATAGATTAGATAGTCAAAAACATTGATCTACTTATTTCAAAACAAGAAACTTTTTTACAGAAATGTTTTATGCTCGAATACGAAGTGAACCAAAATGGGAAGTCAAAACCTTAATAATTTGTTTGGATAATTTTGATGCAGACTTACTAAAATTAAACGCAAACATTAGAAATTAAAATTTGTTCAATGTTTTTAATTTAATTACTGTTTTAAGATTTTATTAGCTTTATTTATTTCATTAATTTTATTGATTTTTTTTAGTTTTATTAATTTTTTTGAAGTTAAAAAAAAAACTGAAAAAAAAAACAAACTGAAAGTTAAATGCAGAACTGAACGTTAAAAATTTAAAAATTTTGCCAAATTAAAAAGAAAAAATGTTAAAATGTAAAAAAAACATTGAGAAATCTAAATATTAAAAAACAAAAAATGGGAGAAATAAAAAAACAAAAACTGCGAGTTTACGAAAATAAAAAAATTCAAAAAAAAATTATAAGTAATCGAAAAGCGGTTTAACAAATTAAAACATTTAAAAACTTAAAAGTTTCATATCCCTCACTTTCCAACAGTGCCATTTCAAACTTCCAATGGGTCCCCGGTCATGCTGGTATCCCTGGAAATAAGCATGTTGATTCTCTTCCCAAAGCTAGAACCTACCTGGTTACTGCAATGGTCCCTTGTTCCTCTTCCCAGCTATTGCCAAAATTTGTTACATCCAGTGTCACAAATGGAGACGTCACATTTCCACATTTCCCCTCCCATCTCAACTGTCCCATTCCTACAGTTTTTCCGTTGGAATTGGTCCTCTCACGCCCCATATGCTTTGAGCTTTCCGCCGTCGCTTCGAAGGTCAAAGCCTCTTACAATTGTCGTAAGTCAGCTTAAGGAAAACTTTTCCTGCAGCGCCTGTGAACACCTTCTACATGACCTTAATCATCTTTTTCTTGACTGCCTTGATCTTTGGCTCTGCTGTCTTCACACTAACGTGTGGCTCTACCGTTGGGTTTCAGCAAAGTTCCGCTGCTTCTTCATCCCTCGAAAGGGGTCGGGTGGCACCACAACTCAATCAAGCCGCTTTAAAAATAACAACAATGCAGTATGCTTCACAGATTGTTGAAAATAACCAGGCCATTATTCCAAATTTGAAAAAAAATTTTCTTCTACAACAATAACGAAAGATAAGGA